>JARBWK010000016.1:25515883-25663099 GCA_030556195.1 Anolis apletophallus
AAAACAGCTTAAATGCCTAAAATGATGGGACGGGGAGCCTGGGAAGCCCCCTACCATAATGGGTCAATAGAGAATTGATCTTTCGGCACCCCAGAACTAAAACAGATATCTACCCTCCCAGTTTCAGGAGGCTCCCAAAAATGGATCGGGGCCCCTACTGAAAGCTGTGACACGAGGTTGGTCAAGGTTTACTCCAAATACACAACCCTAACAGGTGGGTGATACATTTATTATCATATTCTTATGACTATAAAGGTTGTATAGATTGAGTTCTATTCGCTGTGTCCGGTTCACTAGAATTTATTATTGTGCTTCATGTTCGTTTGTTAATCATCCTGGCTTACACCACAAATTCTTCAATATTCCACTTAATATACAAAAATTAACAAAGCATTTTGAAAAGGTTGTTTTCCTTTTAACCTTTTCATTCACTTAGATACAAAATAATCTTCAGTCTAAAGCGTTGTCATAACAAATTGGTGTTTGCCCTTTTTTTCTTTTCCTACTATGAAAGTTTTTGAAGTCATCTTCTCTCTTGGTTTAGATGCGGTGCAGAGCATTCAAAGCAAATGCTCTAATATGTTGATGAAAGTCCATTATTTATTCATTGTATCCTGGATAGTAGTTTTAAAATAGTTTTTAATCATTATTTTTCAACAATCCCACGCAGCCCAACCACAACTTCCTAATTATCGGATATTGTAATGGCTTGTTTTCAATGACAGCCGAAAGCCTCTTTGTAAAAAATCTAATTAGAAAAGAACACCTTACTGTACCTGTGTATTTCTTGATATGATGAACATCAGATTATAAAGACAGAAGCAATTGAAACATAATTGCTCTTTATCTTTTCATCATTTTTATTTGCTGTCTAATAACCATGTATTATTGTGTAGCAGCGACTCATTTTGCTATTGTACTTTTCTCCTCGTTTTTATCTTTCAGAGTTTGCACACCAGCGAGCTGGATCATAGTTCACCCCAAAATATATTATTTGACAAAGGAAGGAGATATATTTTAGTTGATGCTGGAAAATATTGTCTTGTACTCTTCCTTTTTTAATGAAACCTATTGTAGTGCACGTTGTTAGGAAATATATGCAGACCATCACTGCTTTGTGATCCCGAGGACCAACAACAACAATGAGAGACACCTTATAATTTCTAAAGGATGTGCAAAGAATGTAAAACAACACATTAAAATATACACCAAAACATGTTGATAAAGAGACGAAGAAATTTTTTATTTACTGTATTTATACCCCGCCCTTCTCAGTCCCTTAGGCGACTCAAGCCGGCGCGCATATATATATATATATATATATATATATATATCTGTGTGTATAGGCAACAATTCGATGCCAAAACCACACATAATAAATATATACCGTATTTTTCGCACCATAAGACGCACCTGCTGATAAGACGCACCTAGATTTTAGAGGAGGAAAATAGAAAAAAAAATTCGCTCCCCCTCTAAAATCTAGGTAAGTCTTATCAGCAGGTGCGTCTTATCAGCTCTGACGCGAAGCTGGTTCGCTCCTCCTCTGCCTCCTTTTCCTTCCCCTCCACCTTTCTTCGCTCGAGGAAAGGGCGGAGGGAAGGAAAAGGAGCCGTGGGCGGAGCAAACCAGCGTCGCGTCAGCTCTGACGCTCCTCCTTTCGAGGTGGGGGAAGGAAAAGGAGGCAGAGGAGGAGCAAACCAGCTTGGCGTCAGAGCTGACGCGTCGCTGGTTTGCTCCGCCACGGCTCCTTTCCTCTGCCCTTTCCTCGAGCGAAGAAAAGGTGGGGGGGAAGGAAAAGGAGGCATTGGATCAGCTAACCATCTTCACATCAGAGATTACTCGACGCTGGTTTGCTCCGCCCATGGCTCCTTTCCCTTCCCTCCGCCCTTTCCTCGAGCGAAGAAAAGGTGGGGGAAGGAAAAGGAGGCAGAGGAGGAGCGAACCAGCCGCGTCAGAGCTGACGCAACGCTGGTTTGCTCCGCCACGGCTCCTGTCCCTTCCCTCCGCCCTTTCCTCAAGCGAAGAAAAGGTGGGGGGGGGGAAGGAAAAGGAGGCAGAGGAGGAGCGAACCAGCTTCGCGTCAGAGCTGACGCGTCACTGGTTTGCTCCGCCCACGGCTCCTTTCCCTTCCCTCCGCCCTTTCCTCAAACGAAGAAAAGGTGGGGGGGAAGGAAAAGGAGGCAGAGGAGGAGCGAACCAGCAGCGTCAGAGCTGACGCGACGCTGGTTTGCTCGCCACGGCTCCTTTCCCTTCCCTCCGCCCCTTTCCTCGAGCGAAGAAAAGGGGGGAAGGAAAGGAGGCAGAGGAGGAGCGAACCAGCTTCGCGCCAGAGCTGACGCAACGCTGGTTTGCTCCGCCACTCCTTTCCCTTCCCTCCGCCCCTTTCCTCAAGCGAAGAAAAGGTGGGGGAAGGAAAAGGAGGCAGAGGAGGAGCGAACCAGCTTCGGCGTCAGAGCTGACGCGACGCTGGTTTGCCGCCACGGCTCTCCTTTCCTTCCCTCCGCCCCTTTCCTCGAGCGAAGAAAAGGTGGGGGAAGGAAAAAGGCAGAGGAGGGAGCGAACCAGCTTCGTCAGAGCTGACGCAACGCTGGTTTGCTCGCCACGGCTCCTTTCCTTCCCTCCGCCCTTTCCTCGAGGGAAGAAAAGGTGGGGGGAAAGAAAAGGAGGCAGAGGAGGAGCGAACCAGCGTCCCTCCGCCGCCGCAACGGACCGGAGAAGAGGAGAGGCGGCGACAGGGTGAGTATATCGCCACCCTCCCTCTGCTCCAGCGCCTCCCCCCGGCCTGCGTCTTCGCTCCATAAGACGCAGGTGATTTTTCATCCCACTTTGGGAGGAAAAAACTGCGTCTTATGGTGCGAAAAATACGGTATACATTAAAATAATCATTAAAACATATATAACCTTAAAACCAATTATTTAAAATCAAACAATCCAATATCGTAGTCTGCAGCTGTTCTAATTTGGCAATGCGCTATTCCATCTTTTCTTATTGCACTGATGGATTGCTCACTGAATGCTTGGTCGCACATCCATGCCTTTAGCCTTTTCCTAAAGGTCAAAAGGGAGGGGGATAATCTAATGTCACTCAGGAGGAAGTTCCATAGCCAAGGGGCCACCACTGAGAAGGCCCTGTCTCTCGTCCCCACCAACCTTGCCTGTGAAGATCGGATCGAGAGCAGGGCCTCCTCAGAAGATCTTAACCTTCTTGCCAGCTCATAGAGAGAGATATGTTTGGCAGGTAAACTAGGCCAGAAATGTCTAGGGCTTTATAAGCTAAAGCCAGCACTTTGAATTGTGCTCAGGAGTAGACTGGCATCTAGCGGAGCTGGCGCAACAGGAGGGATGTCCCCTCTCTGTACGCTGCTGCGGTGCACCCGTTGAACTACTTGAAACTTCTGGACAGTCTTCAAAGTCAACCCCATGTACAGCAGTAGTCTGTTTGCAATGTAACAAGAGCATGAACCACTGGAGCAACTGGCACACAAGTTTTAATTGTGCAAAACTTCCCTGGCCACTGCTGAAACCTGGGTTTCCAAACTCAGTGATGAGTTCATGAGAACTCCCAAGCTGTGAACCTGCATCTTCTGGGGCAGTGTAACCCCATCCAGCACAGGCTGTAACCCTATACTCTGTTCCAACTGACGAGAGGTACCTCTGCCTTGTTTGGATTCAATTTCAATTTGTTCACCCTCATACAGATTGCCAAGCACTGGTTCAGGACCTGGACAGTTTCCTTTGTAGCAGGTGGAAAGGAGTAGTAGAGCTTTTAGGAGAAAAGGAGCTCAAATAGTAGTTGGTCTAAGTCAGGGCTGTCCAACTTCTACCGGCCCAGGGGCCTGAATTCCGGTCACTGATGACCTGGGGGGCCGAAGGGTCTGCCCCCGCCCCCGCCCCCACCTCTGCCCCTGCCCCGGCTCCACCCCCGCCCCACCCCCGGCTCTCATAAGAGGCATCATACAATCAAATATAATCTTTTACTAAGGAGAAATGCAGGGAGGGAATACATAAGGGGCATCCATACACAATTACATAATAATAACATAAAGGTTAGCCTACCTTCCCAAACGCGCAGGAGCCAGGAGTAGCCGGAGCACGAGCAGAGGCGACAACCGACTGAGGCAGCAGCCGAGAAGGTCCAAATCACGTCTGCGTGGGCCGCAGGGATTAAGTAGCCAAGAGTTCGGCACCAGGAGTATCGCGAGATCACGGAGCCACATGGGATTTCACTCTCAACGCAGGCATGATCTTGCGTGGAGAGCGAAATCCCGTGTGGCTTCTGTAGTCTCGCGATACTTGCTCCGGAACCCGGAAGTGGATAATTTTTAAAAATATTATTATTTAATTTATTTTTATTTTTATTTTTATTAAAAAGCTTAGGGGGCCCCAGGGCCGCCAGTTGGACAGCCCTGGTCACCTTGGTACACAGATGCACTAAGATCTATGAAGCGGGAGAAGAGACGGCTAGAGCGCAGGTGGAAGAAGCTCCGCGACGGGCCATCGACATCAGCTTATAAGCTTGTTATGGATGCTTATGAGCATGCTGTCAAGGAGGCGAAAAAAAGTTTATTATGCCTCCTTGATAGCGTCTCTGGATTCACGCCCAGCTCAATTGTTCAGGATAATTCGCAGCTGACGATGGTCCCTACCATCCCAAACAATGACAATTCGGCCCTTTCTGCTGAGGTTTTTCAGAATCACTTCGCAGACAAGATTGCGTTGCTCCGCCGGGACCTTCCTTCCACACTTGATACAGTCCAGGAGCTGGAGACTCCGTGGCCCTCCGCCGGGTCCACCTTCGACCGGTTTCGACCACTGGACGCAGAGGATGTTGACAAGATTGTCGCAGCCCTTAAGTCGACCACCTGCTCCCTCGACCCGTGCCCCTCCACGCTGATTCGAGCTTGCGTGGAGGGGTTACGAGGCCCTCTGTTGAAGATAGTCAACTGCTCCCTTGAGCAAGGGGCTTTTCCAGAGGAGCTAAAAGAGGCGGTGGTCAGTCCATTGCTGAAGAAGCCCGGACTAGACCCCGCGGCTCCCTCCAATTACCGCCCAGTGTCGAACCTTCCGTACCTGGGCAAGGTGATTGAGAGGGCAGCAATGGAGCAGCTGCAGACCTTCTTGGATGATGCAACCTGGCTAGACCCCTTCCAGTCCGGCTTCCGTTCAGGCCATGGGACGGAGACTGTCCTGGTCTCCATCACAGACCTACTCCGCTGCCACTTGGACCGAGGTGGATCGGCGCTGCTCGTGTTATTGGACCTCACGGCAGCGTTTGATACCGTCAATTACCAACTTTTGATACACCGCCTGGCGGTGGTGGGGGTGAGGGGGACAGCCCTCAACTGGCTGTCCTCCTTCCTCCAACGCCGCCAGCAGCGAGTGAAGTGGGGGAGGGGCGGTCTCCGGAGGCTCCCGCTGAGTTGCGGGTGCCTCAGGGGGCTATCCTCTCCCGCTGTTATTTAACATCTATATGCGACCACTCGCCCAACTGGTATGGAGTTTTGGGCTGGAGTGTCATCAGTACGCTGATGATACCCAGCTCATTTTGCGGTTGGACCCCGGGGCAGTCTCTGTACCCGATAATTTCCATCTTTGCCTTGAAGCCGTTACTGGATGGCTGCGAGCCAGTAAGTTGAAGGTGAACCCGGCAAAGACGGAGATCTTGTGGCTGGGCCGCCCGGGGGGGGGGGGGTAGTGACCCAGTTGCCAACTTTCGATGGTGTGGCCCTCTGCCCTCAGCCATCGGTAAAAAGTCTGGGGTCCGGCTGGACGCCCACCTGTCCATGGAGGAGCAGATTGGCTGCACCTGCAGGACAGCATTCTACCACCTATGGTTGGCTAAGCGCCTGGCTCCCTACCTCTCCCAACGCGACCTTGCTACGGTGATCCAAGCCACGGTCATCTCGAGGCTCGATTACTGTAATGCGCTCTACATTGGCCTTCCCTTGTCGATGATCCGGAAGCTTAAGCTAGTGCAGCACGCCGCAGCCCGCCTCCTCCTGGGTGCTGCAAGATCTGACCCGCGACCCCACTCCTGCGCGAGCTGCACTGGCTTCCGATTGAATTCCGGGTCCTCTTCAAGGTGTTAGTTCTCACCTTTAAGGCCATCTATGGTTTGGGGCCAGTGTACCTGAGGGAGCGACTTACCCCTTATGTGCCCGCGAGATCACTGCGCTCTGAGGAGCTTAACCTCCTTGAGGTGCCTTCCCTTGGAACCTGCAGACTGGCCACTACACGGCGGAGGGCATTCTCTGTAGCTGCCCCAAGTCTCTGGAACGGCCTCCCGGAGGAGATCCGCGCCATCCGCGCTCTTCTGCCCTTCCGCAAGGCCTTGAAGACTTGGCTCTTTAGGAAGGCGTTTGGCCCTTAACTCAACCACACTGTGTGCCATGCCGCCTATCCCCCCAGATTCTTATCTCGTCCCCCAGCCTTTGCTGAGGGCTAGTGTTTTTAATATGTTTTAACTGCTTTGATGTTTAATGTGTTTTAACTGTTTAATCTGTTTTATTACTCACGGTGTTTATGCTTCTTCTGTAAACCGCTCTGAGCTCCGGAGTGAGCAGTATACTAAATCGAAGTTAATAAGTAAATAAATAATAAATAAGTGGATGAAGGCTGCGTAATTCATATCTTGCCTAGCTGCAGCCAGCTGCTAATACCATATTTACTCGGTTCTAATGCTCACCATTTTTGACTAAATTACCTCCGCAAAATTAGAGTGCACATCCGATTTGCGTAATATGGTAAATATTTTTTTGGGTTTCATGGTTTTGAAAATCAAGTTGTGCATTAGATTTGATGGTGCATTAGGCTCGAATAAATTAAATGGCAAGGAAGTTGGACTAGATGTCCTTTATGATCTCTTACAACTCTGTGATTCTATGAAAAATCTGATAAAGTTTTAGCAAAAAGTTGACAACACTGTAATGGAAAGCAGAGAGCTCTCCATTCAAGGCTTGTCATCTGTTTCGCTGTAGATTCTCAAATCAGTTTTTCCATCACAGGGTCAGGTGAAAACCTCTTTTGCTAGTTAGTGGCAATATTTCACTTAGCTTCTATAAACTCAGATGAAATGAAGTTGGACTGAGTTTTAGCCTTCATATTGTCTGGTCAGATTTACTTCCCCGGATAACATGCATCACAAATGTGATCTGTGAAATTTGTAAGGGAGAGATGCAATCTGTGGGGGAGTCAGCTGAAGGACAGCTGTTTCATATCCTGCAAAATATCCTCTCTGGCTCACTCTGTTCGGCTTTAATAATGACCCAGACTTGTCAAAAGCAGCACCTAGTTTGTCTCCTTTTCTCTTGCAAAAAGGATGCACTTTTTTGGTTTCATTTTGACAACAAAATAAATATGCGTTTGGCTACAAACCAGATGCATCTGCCTATTCCCATGCTTTGGGAACAAATTCCTCTCTCTTCAGCGATATGTGTATCTATGCTAATGGCAGGAAGAAAATTCACCCAAACCATTAAGTGCTCAGATCATATTCAGAAATATTTAATCTATATCCCGCTTTTTCCCTAATGTTGTTTATTTGTTTACAGTATTTATATTCTGCCCTTCTCACCCCGCAGGGGACTCAGGGGGGGATTACAATGTACATATACATGATAAATATTCAATGCCATAAACATACAACATATATAGACAGACACACAGAGGCTATTTAATTTTCCAGCTTCATGAGAATATTCTGGCCACCAAGGAAGCTGTCGCTTCACCGTCCATTTGTGACACTGGTGGAATACTTCCTCATTCATTTGCTTGCTTGTGCTGGAGATTTTAAGGTGTCGTAAATTAGTTAAATTAGCCTCCCCGCATAAGTGATACCTAAATTTCCTACTTCAATTAATCAATCAATCAATTTTTATTACTTACTTAATCGCCCTCCACCAGTGGTGCTCTGGGGGACTTACAACATAAAACCAATAAAACACTTCAAAAGAATTACAATTAAAACAACAAATCAAACGCTCTGCCAAAGAGCCAAGTCTTCAGTACAACAGCAAAGCATCTCAGCTCATGCATGGCTCGAACAGATGCAACTGTCTTTCAGGTTGCAAAGGTCGACAGCAAGCTACACAATGGTCAGAAGCTCACTCTGATCCGGGCTGGCTTTGAACACATGACCTTTCAGTCAGTAGTGATTTTAATGCAGCTAACTCCCAACCAGCTGTGCCACAGTCCTGGTAATAGGGAAGCCAATGTGTCACAGTGGTTTTAGTGTTGGGCTATAACTCTGGATACCAGCGTTGGAATTAGACATGTGCATGAATCCATTTTTAGCCAATCACTTCAGCCATTATCAATTTCATTTGGATGCTCGAAACGGCTAGGGGCCACCCGTCATGGATTCCCATCCTGAAAGGGACCACGTGGCAGCCGATCATGGCTCCTCCTCCCCTATTCGGCATCACAGTGGAAACTTTTTTTATTTTATTTTATCTTTCTGATTCTTTTTATTTAGTGGGATTGATTGGGAGTTGGGGACCTGAGGAACGGTGGGTGGGTTGTGCGCTTGTGCATTTGAGATCTTGGAGACAGAGAGTCACCCTTTTAGCTTCTTTTTCTCTTTCCCTTCCCCTCATTCAAAAAAACCTTAAACAAATAATGATAATTAATTAATAATTGCAATGCCAGGAAACAAAAAAAGAAGCCTACCTATCTTCTAGAGCAGAAAATAGAAACAGCTTTAAGGAAGCAAAACCAAGCAGAAAAAAGATTGTAGTTGCAGTAGAGAAAACAGAGGGAATTTTAAAGGTTTTCCAGGGAGGATGAGCTCCAGATCATCACTCTTCCTTCTCTGCAACTCCTTAAAATGCCTTGAAAGCTGCATGACATGCCGCTGGTGCTAGCGGGTGTCTGCCTCTTCTCTAGAGTAGAAACGTTAAACCCAGTCTCCTCCTCTACAAAGAGTCCATCAACTCCCTCTACGAGTCCATCAACTTGCGGAGGAAAAATCCCAACAGTCACAGGAAGAAGCAAAGTTGGACTCAAGGGCCGACCTCTAATTAGGAACCATGGGAATAGTAGGAAGCACTACCCGTCCCCCTTCCTGCGACCCGTCCCCCAACAAAGCTCCTCCCCGACACCACCTCCCACCTGTTCATCACTCCTGCTCCTCAACGCCAGATCGATACGGAACAAGTTGGCCACCTTGAATGAATTCATCATAGAGCAAGATGCAGATATTAACTGCATCACGGAGACCTGGACACAGAATGGAGATACTATACCTCTCCATGAGCTGTCCCCTCCGGGTTTCCGGATGTTCCATCAACCAAGAACTGGTGGTAGGGGAGGAGGAGTGGGTATAGTAGTTAGGGATGACATCCCGGTGACAGTTATCCAGGCCCCGAATATCACGGGCATGGAGTGTTTGGGAATCACCCTTAAAGCTAAGGAGTGCTTAGCGATTCTTCTTATCTATCGCTCCCCCGGGACCCCGAAGGAGAGCTTACTCAATCTGCTCGATCTTGCCGCGGATTGGACACTTAGATTCCCAAGACTCATTGTTTTGGGAGATTTTAACATCCATGCAGACGCTAATATGCCATCCCCCCTAGCGAAGGAGTTCATCCGATCCATGGACACATTAGGACTCATTTTGATGGAGTCCGGCCCCACACACCAGGCCGGACATACCTTAGACCTAATCTTTGGGTACGGGTTGAGGGTTACGCAGCAAGTAACAACGAAGGTCCCCTGGTCAGATCATTTCACTCTGAAGGCCGACATCAGAATCCCCCTACCGGCAAGGCCAGAGCCAAAACCTATACTGGCACGCCAGAAGAGGCATATGGACCCCAGCTGCTTCGCAGCAGCCATTGAGCCGATGGAAGTTTCGGTGGGACCTTGAATCAACGGGTGGACAGATGGAATACAGTCCTGTCGAAAGCCATCGACCAAATAGCCCCCAGACGCCTGATCCGGCCACGAAGAGTCCATTCTCCATGGTTCACGGACGACCTGCGACTGCTGAAGCGAAGGCGGAAGCAGCTGGAGAGCGCGTGGCGTCGGAAACCAACTCAGACGTCGAGATCAGCCTTCAGAGATATGCGCAGGTCATATGAACGGGCGGTCAAAGAGGCCAAGAAGACCTATAACTCCTCCTTAATAGCGGCGGCAAGATCGCGCCCAGCACAGATCTTTAAGATCGTCCGAGACCTAGCTATGCCCAACTCACTGCTGAGGGACAATGAAAATTCAGCTATCTCAGCGGAAGAATTTCAAGTTTTCTTCACTGAGAAAATAATTGCCCTTAGGCGTGATTTACCCTCTATACCTGAGGAGAGGAGCGGGATGGGTAAGGACCCAGCTCCATCGCCTAGCTTGAAACTCGACCAGTTCAAGGCCCTGAATTCAGAGGAGATTAATCAAATCTTGACCGCAGCAAGGGCAACCACTTGCTCTACAGACCCGTGCCCGTCCCATCTGATTAAGTCCTGTGCGGGAGCCTCCTGGCCACTCTGACAGGGTTGATAAATCACTCATTGGAGCTGGGAGTCTTTCCCGATGCGCTGAAGGAGGCTAGAGTCCGCCCGCTGCTGAAGAAGGCGAATTTGGATCCAGCGGTGCCGGCAAACTACCGTCCGGTCTCAAACCTACCCTTCCTCGGGAAACTGATTGAACGGGCAGTAGCGATCCAATTACAGGAATTCCTGGAAACCTCAGGAAGCCTGGACCCCTGCCAATCGGGTTTCCGCGCCGGACACGGGACCGAGACCGTCCTGGTGGCCATTACGGACGACATCCGCCGCCAATTGGAGAAGGGAGGTTCGGCTATCCTGGTGCTGCTTGACCTCACCGCGGCGTTCGACACGGTGGACCATGACTTGCTGTTGCGGCGACTATCAGCCATTGGGATTCAAGGCACAGCTTTGGCCTGGTTCGATTCCTTCCTGCGGGGCCGTTCGCAGCGTGTTGAGTGGCGAGGCCAAGCGTCCAAGAAATCCACCCTGGACTGTGGAGTCCCCCAAGGCGCCATTTTGTCACCAACGCTTTTTAACATCTACGTCCAACCCTTGGCAAGCATAGCCAGAAGTTTTGGATTGGGGTGCTACCAATATGCAGATGACACCCAGCTTCTGCTGAAGCTTGAGCCAGGTGTAACATCGGTGCCTGAGAACTTCAGACAAGGACTAGAGGCAGTGACCAGATGGCTCCGCTCATACAAACTCAAGATCAATCCATCAAAGACTGAGATTCTATGGCCGGGACGCCCAGAGCCACCCATTCCGCTGCCTCTCTTTGAGGGAGAGCCGCTGATCCCGGCCCCGTCGGTGAAGAGTCTCGGTGTGATACTAGACTCGAGACTCTCACTGGAGGCCCAGGTTGCTGCGACAAGTAAGGGAGCTTTTTCCACCTACGCCAGGCACGTCAACTGGCACCTTACCTTCCATCAGATGCGCTGGCTACTGTGGTCCATGCCACAGTGACATCACGGCTGGACTACTGTAATGCCTTGTACGTGGGGTTGCCGCAGTCAACCACTCGTAAAATCCAGCTGGTGCAGAATGCAGCCGCCAGACTCCTCACCGGGACACCACTGAGATGCCATATCGCGCCATCTCTGCAGCGCCTGCACTGGCTGCCAGTCGAGCTCAGAGCCATCCACAAGATCCTGTCGCTTACCTTTAAGGCCCTCCATGGTGCCGGCCCAGCTTATTTAAAAGACCGCTTGTCCGAACCAGCTCATTTAAGGTCGCGCGCTCAGGAAACAGGGACCTTCTCCGCATCCCAGGTGTGAGTGAGGCTCGCCTCGACACCACGAGACGGAGAGCTTTTTCCATCGCGGCCCCTGTCCTTTGGAACTTGATGCCGGCGGATCAGAGAGCTATCCGGGACATGCCCCAGTTCTTGACCGCACTGAAGACCTGGCTCTTCCGAAAGGCTTATGGCTAAGGACACCTCCCAGACTTAGCCTGAGCTACTGGAACTATTTTAATTAATCTTTTTATTCTTTTAGCTTTTAACTATTGAATTCTTTTATGTGTTTTTGTGTGTAAGTCGCCCGGAGCACTGACGTGGAGGGCGACTCATAAATAATAAAATCAATCAATCAATCAAGTGGATAGGGTGTTTTCTTAACCCATTGCTGACACCCAGGCTCCCTTGAAGGGAAGAAAGGAAAGGCTCCCAGGGAAAAGGGGGTCAATGGGCCAGAAAGAGCCATATTTTTGGATGCAGAATGAAAATACCAATTTGACAGCTCACCCATTTTAGGGAGGCACTGGAAAATGGATATGGAGGGCTTCCATTAACCAGCATGCAGAAATGGATAACAATTCATCTGAAATGTCCAAGCCTAGTTTTAAATGTCCACTTGGACATGGAAGTCCATCGGGTGACCCCAGGAAAGTCAGATGCTCTCATTCTCAGAGAAGGCCAAAGGCAATCTCCCTCTAAAAATGGCACCAAGAAAACACCACAATATGGTAGCCTCGGGCCCCTTCTACACAGCCATTTAAAATCCAGATTATCTGCTTTGAAATGCATTATATGGCAATGTAAACTCACACAATCAATTTCAAAGCAAATAATCTGGATTATATGGTTGGGTAGAAGGGGTCTCAGTGTGTCCATAAGTTAGAAATGACTTGAAAGCACATAGCAACAATAACTTGCCCTTTGCCTGACATCACAGTGCAAATAAACCGAAGCCATTGCATCCATTAGAAACAAACCTAAGGCCATGCCTATGATTCAATCTTACCTGGTATTAAAGTTGTGTTTTGTTATTTGAA
The DNA here is from genome assembly GCA_030556195.1 of Anolis apletophallus. Classification (NCBI taxonomy): domain Eukaryota; kingdom Metazoa; phylum Chordata; class Lepidosauria; order Squamata; family Anolidae; genus Anolis; species Anolis apletophallus. The sequence continues at coordinate 25,528,639 of JARBWK010000016.1, forward strand.
TAAGAAGAATATCCTGCTTTGTTAGGATAGGGCTGAATCTTGGTTGCTGCATTCAGTCTTGATGTAGGCATTGTATAGCAAAGGCATTGTATAACACAACTTATTTTTCAACAATAGGCATAGGCAGGCTGCCTGGTCAAGGATAATAATGTAAACCTACAGATGAATAATGTCTTTTCATCTAAAGCGAAGACGGGGAAAGAGACTGACTTCTCAAGGAGACAGTGTACAATTAATTCATTAGTACCTAAATTCAAGAATGGAATCCTATCTAAAGGAGCAGTACGTTGAAAAGGCAAATGGATTCCAGGTTTCATTAATCTAAATAAAGAGATCATGAAAATAAAGGAACGAGTTGATTCCTGAGTACTGCATTCTCTTTGGGCATGAAGGGTATGGACAAAGTGGAATGCGTTCAAAAGTCTTTGATGCCACATTATCTCAGGATGTCTACGTCCTACACTACTTGAGAAATTATACTGTTTAGCCAGGGTTTTTTTTTCCATGTCAGGAGCGACTTGAGAAACTGCAAGTTGCTTCTGGTGTAAGAGAATTAGCCATCTGCAAGGACGTTGCCCAGGGGACGCCTGGGTGTTTTGATGTTTTTACCATCCTTTATGGGAGGCTTTTCTCATGTCCCCGCACACCAACACCTTAAATCAAGAAACAGCTTTCTAAGATCTATAGCAGTGGTTCCCAACCTTTCTTTGACCAGGGACCACTTTGATCAGGGAGCACTTTGACCAGAGGCCACTCTCCAACATTAGTACCAAAAGGGTTACAAATCCGTTCTTGGTCAACTTTAGATTCAGCTTGGTTATTTGGGATGATGATTCAGAAAACTGCATTGTATACACATCAGCTTTAGTTTCTGATACAGAACATATGCCATCCAGTAGTCACCATCTGCTCACCCACAGGAAACCATATTTAATAAGCCTTGGAACTATGAGGGTTTGATGAGACCCTCTTATAGGCTCTCGTTGCAATGGTGTAGTAACTGTGAGGGCAAGGACCATATTTGAGTTCAGGTTGGGAATCATTGATCTGCAGAGATACTTGCAGCAACACACCAGCAAGCAAGAGTCCAAAAGTTTTAGTCTTTTTTCTTTTCTTTTCTTCTTTTTCTTCTTGAATACTTCTAATTTTTATTCACATGTTAAAGCAATCCAATAAAAATTATTTTTTTTAAAAAAGTGGCAGGCTAAAACCCAGAATCTCAATCAGTGGCTGAGACTGAAGAAACTCCCTCGTGGGCACACATAAGACTGGGCAACTTGGAAGGCACTGAACAGACTGTGCTCTGACACCACGAGATGCAGAGCTAGCCTTAAGAAATGGGGCTGCAAAGTGGAGTCTATGACATGCGAGTGTGGTGAAGAGCAAACCACAGACCACTTACTACAATGCAACCTGAGCCTTGCCACATGCACAATGGAGGACCTTCTCACAGCGACACCAGAGACACTCCAAGTGGCCAGCTTCTGGTCAAATGACATTTAGTATAATGCCAAATTTTTGACTTTGTTTGTGGTTTTTCTATATATTAAAGCTGTATTCTCAATTCACCTCTAACACAATAATTAAATACATCTTTACATATTTGAAAGAGTCTGGAGCAACAAGCACCTGAGGCAAAGCACCAAAATCAGTGTGTACAGAGGTATCATACTGTCTATTCTCCTCTATGGGTCTGAAACATGGGTCACAGATCGCCAATACCTACGACTCCTCGAACGCTTTCATCAGCGTTGTCTTCGCACAATCCTAAATATACACTGGACCGGCTATGTGACTAATATTGCTGTTCTTGAGCAAGCAGGGATCACCAGCATTGAGGCCATGCTATTGAGAACACAGCTGTGCTGGGCAGGGCATGTCTCTAAGATGGAGGACCACCGACTCCCAAAGATACTACTCTATGGTTAACTCGCTATGGGTCAGCACAAGAGAGGCACCCCAAGAAAGAGATATAAGGACTCCCTGAAACAACATGTCAGGCTCGGCCACATTGATCATCAACAATGGTCCAACTTAGCCTCACATCGGGAGGCATGGAGACGCACTATCCACAATGCTGCGGCCTCTTTCGAGAAGACACGCTGAATGGGTCTTGAAGAGAAACGACAATGAAGAAAGAACCACAACTTGGAAACAACATCACCCAAGGATACTTTCTGCTGTGCTTTCTGCAACCGAACTTGCCTATCTCAGATTGGCCTTTTTAGTCATCAATGTAAAATGTAAAAAGCATGGGATGAGTCCTTCCCAAGAATCTTCATTCGCGAAGTAATGCTGAGAAAAAAAATAGGGAGCCAGCTTGGTGTAGTGGTTTGACTTTTGGATGATAACCCACTTGGCCTTGGGCAAGTCACACTCTCTCGGCCTCAAGAAAAAAGGCAAAGACTGAGCGAATCTGTGAACAAACCTCTCCATGAAAACCCTCATGGTAGGTTTATCTTAGGGATCCCTCTGTACAGATGTAACTTTTCAACCATTGCTTTGGAAGTAGTGGACTTTACTTCATCAGGAGTTTCCAAGCAAAAGTTTGGTGGATTTCAAGCATCAGGAAGAATTGAAACTTTTCAGTTCTCTTTTGCTTTGATTAAACGATGAATTGAGTAATGGATTAAACTAGTGCCTCCTGAGTTCAGCTGCTGAAAAATAGGTTTCTTGACTTCATTTACCAAGTGACCACAAGTTTTCGAGCCCAATATTTCCAGATATCCTTGAATAGGTTTGTTGCATTTCATTCCCCGAGTCAAAGCGGGACAAGAAATATAGTGAAAAATAATGTTCGCGGAATCTCAAGTAGCTAATATATATGCTGCGTGTGAATTTATGTGTGCAATTCTGCATAGATTTCTAACTAGAGAGTAGGAGGAAATCCTTGCCATTCATCTTTGCTTAATGCGGCTATGAATGAGTCCCAGGTGATAGAAGGAAGGCATAGTTGCAGATTTCAGCCATTAAAGATCATCACGGCCTTAAATTCATAAGTTTGCCATTTGGGAGCACATTTCTGCAAACATTAGGAATCCGGAATGTACAAAGATTTCAGACCTTGGTTAGAAATCTCTTTTTAAAAAATGTGCACCTATAGACTTCTTTTTAATGTCAGACTCAGAACATAATTTAATTCTTATAAATTAGGTCCAATTAATATGAAATGCCTCAATGTTCATTATAGGATCAGCCCTACAGTTAAAGCCAACCTTAAAAACTGTAGCATAGACACTGAGAACTGGGAAGCCTTGGTCCTTGAGTGCTCTAACTGGAGGTAAGCTGTAACCAGCAGTGCTGCACAATTTGAAGAGGTCCAAATGGAGGGTGAAAGGGAGAAACGTGCCAAGAGGAAGGTGCGTCAAGCCAACCCTGACCCGGACCGCCTTCCACCTGGAAACCGATGTCCTCACTGCAGGAGAACATGCGGATCAAGAATAGGGTTCCACAGCCACCTACAGACCCACCGCCAAGACACCAGACTTGGAGGACCATCATCCTTGGGCGATGAGGGGTCGCCTAAATGAAAAACCTAAACAGTTAGCTAAAGTAAGGCAGTCGTTATTTATTTCTTGTTTTATACTATACTAACTTGGGTACCATGGGCTGCCTATTTTTCAATAGTACAAAATGCATAAGGTTGTGGGCAGGGCCATACCCAGGATTTTGATTCGGGGGGGGGGGGGTGCTGAGTCTGGGTGAGAGAGGGTCTACCCTAGCAAACCTTTTGCATTGTTATCCCAATACCCTCATGCATATGGGATATATTGAGCATGGTGATCAGATCATGGTATGAATACACATAACAGTTTAAATAATGTACCAGTAAGGCCTTCTCATAGACCACCCTGATAATTTCGGGGGGCATTTCAGCCCCCTTGGGTACATGCCCCCAACACCCCCCCCCCCGGGTACTACTCCATCGGTACTTAAAATTTGTTATCTTGGGCAAGCTCGCTCTAGATGCATCATTGGTGGGGTTCAGTGTTGTCTCTGGCTGCAGGATGAACTACAACTCCCACTATGGTGAGTCAGACCTCTCAAAACCCTCCAGTAGGTTGAGTTAGGGCCCTTCCAAACAGCCCTATATCCTGGAATATCATTGCAGAAAAGCCCACAATATCTGCTTTGAACTGGGTTATCTGAGTCCACACTCAGATATTGTAGGATTTTCTGCCTTGATATTCTGAGATATAGGGCTGTGTGGAAAGGCCCTATGTCATGGGGTTTCTGTGGATGGTCCAAGATTGAGGAAAGGAGGAAACCATGAAAAATGAACAAAATCTGATTACCAGTATTAAAAAAATATATCAGAATCGAAATAGTAAATAATGAACACCACTTAAAAACAGGAGAACTCCAGACATCAAGCTATCAAGGGCCAGTTAACACTTCTCAAACAGAGGATGCCTCCAGGCTACCTCTATGTAGACTTTGCAAACTTTATGGCTACTCAAATGCTAATTCAAACTTGCTAATTGCAATAGTCATAGGGTGCTTCCAGTAAGCACCAAATTGCAGGTTTTCCATAAGGGGCAAATAAAATACCTGGGACCTTAGAGCAGGTCTGCACACAGAACTGCTGGTCCGGGGATTTCTGCCTGTGACGTCGACTTGCTGCTTTGTTATGGAATTTCGAAGCCTACAAGATGGCTGCTGTGAGACGTCTGCCAAAAAATTCAGCTTTTTAAAAAAAAAAAATTAAGTGTGCAGATGAAAATATGTGCAACCGAGTTTCGTTCTTGGGTCATACATATCTGTTCTTCATGGCCTTTATCCTGAAAATATGGTGAAAGTTGACTAGAGGGCAAAAATTTAGTCCTAGCAAGAGAAACTGGGTCCTCCACATGTTTATTGACGTTTGTGGCATACAAGCAAAGTTTGTGGAGTAAAACCACTAGTTTCAAAGGCAGGACTGGACTATCAAAGAGAAACTGACACTTTCAAGTCAGGAACAAAACTTTGCCATTATTGTTATCATTGAGTGGTGCCATGGCCATCTGTCCAGACAGGTTTACCTGTGCTTGGGAACAACTGGGTGATGTTCCTGGGTTATATGTGTCTGTTCCTCATTGCTTTTATCATAAAAAATATGGGAAAAGTTGATTATATGGCAAAACCTTTGTTTGCATGTCAGAAACAAGTGGAGGACAAAGTTTCTCTTGCCAGGATAAAGTTTTCGCCCTCTAGTCAACTGTGGCTATATTTGGAGGATACAACCAACCAGGAACTGACATTTATCAACTGGGAACAAACCAACATAAAAACCTGTATATTCAGGACACATACAGATATTTGAAGATCTGATTCTTCTGGCCAGAACCAGGATATTCCCATACTTCTTTATCTCAGTTTTTAGGCTTTGCAGAGGTTCTTCCTGCATTTTCAGCTGACATTGTTTACCCATCCTTCATTTTGAACTGGGAGCTCCTGGAATAAAGGTACCGCCCCCTTTCCAGAAAAAAAATTACCTGTTTAATTGCTGTGATTTTTTTTTTAAAAAATCAATTTCTAGGGGGGCAGTGAGTGCTGTACCCAGCACGCGTTGCTGTGCCCTATTTAGGAGATGCGAGAAAGTCTGAGTATGTAAGGGTTGGAAATGATGTTACGGTCTTGGTGGGGGTCATGGCTGTGTCGTTGTGGATTGTTCTGGTGGGTGGGATGTTGAAGTCCTGTGGAGTTGGTGGTGGTTGGAGAAGAGTTTATGGTGGGATGGTGGTTGGAGAAGAGTTTGTGGTGTTGAGTGTTTAGTTTGTTGTTGTGAGTGTGCAGTGGTAGTGTGGTGTGGATGTACGGTGTGTATGTGAGGTGTGTTAGTTGGTTGTACTGTGCAGGTTTCTGTTTAGCAGTGGTATGTATGCGTTGTGTGTGTTGTGTGTGAGTTGTGTAGTGGGGTCTGTAGAGGTAGGCATCGCGAGTTGTGTGGCTGTCATGTTGTGGGGGTGGTGTTTGTAAAGTGGAGGATTGGTGGTGTGTGTTTGGGATGGTGCTTGGAGAAGAGTGTGTGGTGTTGAGTGTATAGTTTGTTGTTGTAACTGTGCAGTGGTAGTGTGTTGTGGATATACATTGTGTATGTGGGGTGTGTTAGTTGGTTGTACTGTGCTGGTTTCTTTTTAGCAGTGGTATGTATGCGTTGTGTGTGTTGTGTGTGTGTTGTGTGTCTGTTGTGTTGTGGGTCTCTAGAGGTAAGTGTTTGTTAAGTGAGTGTCTTTTGTTGTGGGTGTCTTTTGTCCTGTGAGTGGTATGTATGTGCTCTGTGCACATAGTTGTGTATCTTCTGCATATTGGCGTTGTGTGGTATTTTGTGCTGGCTTGGTCTTTTGGATTGTGTTTCTCGAGTGTGGTTGTGAGAGTTGTAGTGTCTGGAGGAGTGTGTGGTGTTTTTTGTTGATTTTGTTGTTGTGATTGTGTGGCTGGTCATACCGTGGTCAGTGGTTTGTGGTGATTACCAGTGGTTAGTTTTCGTGGTTTGGCCAGTGTGGCGAGGCTGAAGGAGCCTGTCCTTTTGGCACTGCGTGTCCTCTGCAGTCCGACTGGCTGTGGTGTGTGGGATGCTGTCCTGAGGTTATTTGTTTTGGCGGGGTCAGGCCGGGGGATGGGGGTGGAGTGGTTTTGGGGATGGCAGAGGGCGTGGCCTCCGCTGGGAAGCAGCGCCGGCATTTTGTGTGGGCCGATGTCGGCCAATGGGTTTCTCTGGCAGCTGCGGAGGACGCTGGGAAATGTAGTTGAGGCCTTCTAGGTTTTGGGGGGGAAAGTTTCTTTGCTAAAAACCTTCCTTGCCTGAGGCCTATTTTTGTTGGTGTCTCTGCCTTGGAAGGTTTCTCTGCCTATGGCAGTCTTTCGATGACGGGTCCTCCTTTATATATATAGATAGATAGATATGCAGTGGTTCTCAACCATTCTAATGCAGTGACCTCTAAATAAGGTTCCTCATGTTGTGGTGACCCCCATCCATATTTTGCAGTACCTTCAATCGATTCAGCTCTGACTTCCACAGACCACTGAGACCACCATAAATTACAGAACTGGACCAAACTTGGCACAGAAAACCCACATGACCAACAGAAAATACTGGAGGGGTTTGGGAGGAATTGGCAGTGATTTAGGGGAGATGTAGTTCATCTACATCCAGAGAGAACTGAGAACCCAAACAACTATGGATCTGGACCAAACTTGGCACGAATACTCAATATGCCCAAATTTGAACACTGGTGGTTTTGAGAAAATAGCCCTTCTCATTTGGGAGTTCTAGTTACCGGGATTTATGGTTTACCTACAATCAAAGAGCATTTTGAATTCCGCCAACAATGGAATTGAGCCAAACTTGGCACACAGAACCCCCATGACCAACAGAAAATACTTGAGGGGTTTGGAATGAATTGCCTCCACCGGGGAAGGCCACACTTTCTTCCCCGGCGGCGGGGAGGCTCTGCCAGAGGACACTGAGGCCTTTGCACTGCGGCCTTCGCACTGCACTGCATGTGGGGTTCAGAGCAAAGTTGGAGGGTCAAAGAAGAGGGCTGCATGACCCCTCCTAAATGGCCAATCGTTCACCGCCCCCTTAAAGGGGTTCACTGCCCCCCAAATTTCCCTGAGCCTCCCACCGCCCCCTTGGATCGCCTCACCGCCCACCAGGGGGTGGTACCGCCCACTTTGAGAATCCGTGCTTTAAACAGACAAGGGTTCTTTCTCCCACCCTGGACATTCCACAGAGACACACACACTCCACTTGCCTCACTGCCAATAGAACTTCTGAGGATGCTTGCAACAGATGCAGGCAAAACATCAGGAGAGAATGCTGCTGGAACATGGCCATACAGCTCAAAAAACTAACAACAACCCACCGATTCTGGCCATAAAAACATTTGACAATATCCTGTTTACTATTTATTTTTATTTTATTTATTAGATTTATTAGCCGCCACTCCCAATGGCTCGGGGCGGCTTACAAAAGACATTTCAATAAAATACATCAACCATAGCATTAAAAACAAAATAAAACAATACGAGTGTCAGGATTGGGGAACCTGAGCTTTGAGGGAGATCATGTTCCCAACCTGTCATGAGATTGCAACGACCTTTAGCCCAGTTCCTGGAGTGACCTTGGCCATGTGTGCTTGGAATTGCTGAATCAGCCTGGGAGTGGAGTAACTTCCAGGTGCCAGAGAAGGAAGTGAGGTAACTCCTCCTGGCATGGACATTGGACATTTGGACTCATGACGTCACTCATGTGACCCTGGGGTCATGCCCCTATGGACTACTGGGATTGCTGATTCATCGGAGCATGATGACACCCTGCTTGGACATTGCATTGGGTAGGGGAGGGGCTTACCGGGTATTTAAGGTGTGTTTGGGTGGCGGGCCGGCGCTTTAGCTTTACGGGTGGCGTACCTTCAATAAAATCGTGTTGGACCAAGAAGACGTCTACGTGTCTCCCTACCGTGTATTGTGGAGTCGTTACAGAAACTAAAGCCCCGGACCAACTATCCCAGCGATGGCGAGGTTGGCGTGGAACGAAGAAAAGTATCTGGACAGCTGGATTTTGGAGGATAATGAGGAAACGGAGAACTCAGGAGTGGGAGTGGACCACTCTTGACCGTGTGGGAAGTCCAGATGAATCCCGAGAGATGACGGCCCAGGAGAGGAGACTCCGTGAAGGAGAGCAACTGTGGCAAACTCGGGTGGATGAAATGATGGCGAGCCGAGCGAAGGAGAGGGGTGAGGCTTGGAATTGGAGGTGCGCAGGAGCGCTGTTCGAGCGGCGGAGCACCGAGAGGCTCGCTTGGAAGACCAGGCGGTGGAGTGCAAAGGCGCTCGTCTGGAAGGGATCCAGGAAGATCGTGAGAAGCGGTCTCAGAGAGAGCTGTTGAACCTGGCAACAGGAGGTGGTAGTGAGACCACAGAACCGGAGCCACCATCTGAGATTGATGTGTTGAACTGCAAAGTGGAGGCAGTAGTGCAGATGGTAAGCCGGATGACCCAGAGATTGGATGAGAGGGACCAGAGAGAGTCGATGTGGCAGGCCCCGGGAGGTGGAGACTTCACCTATTACTCCTGGATGGACGGGGCTTTCAGTGAGCGTCCTAGATCTCCTTCGGGAGTGAGGAACCAAAGCCGAAACCGAGAGAATCCGATCCCGGAGTGTCCTAGATCTCCATCGAGAGTGAGGATGATGGGAGAGGAGTGCCAGAGGAGTCCGGAGAGGGGTCCTAGAGTCCAACCAGCAGGGTTGGGAAGAGGTATTACTAGGCCGAGAAGTTTGCCTGGGCCGAGAGTGGCTTCTCAAGAGTTTGGAAGCCGGATGAAAAGGGAGCCATTGCGTGTGGAATTTGAGGGAGAGGCATCCAAAGTGGCTTTCTTTATTGCGGCTGTACAAGACCATATGGAAGATTATGGACATTTGTACCCCAGCGAAAGCAGCCAAGTTAGAGCTATTGGGGCTGTGTTTAAGGGTAGGGCTGCTGAGTGGTATGTGCAGTGCCACGATCGACGAGATCCCTGCCTGGGGTCGGTGAGGAGGTTCCTGCATGCCATCAAGAACAGATTTCGTGATCCTTTGGAAAGGATCAAAGCGAAGGAGGCGTTAAGGTGCTTGACCCAAGGTGCTAAGTCAGTGACTGAGTATGCTGAAGAATTTATGGGTCTTGCTGGTAAAGTGGCTGAATGGTCGCAAGCTACCTTGCTAGAACTGTTCAAAGATGGATTGCGCAAAGAGGTTCTGGAGTGGTGTCTTCACCGAGATGACCCAGGAGACATTGACGGATGGGTTCAACTGGCTGGCAATGTAGAGGGGATCCTGGCACAGGTGCAGAGGCGGCGAGGCCAACCGATGAGGTCGCGAGGCATGGGTCGTGCATGGAGTGAGAACAAACCCAGAAACATGGACGTTAAGCGAGTCAGCGACAGCCGTCCCAGTGGCAGCAAGAAGCCTACATTGAGCCGAGTCCGCTGTTATGCCTGTAACCAGTCCGGACATTATGCGTATCAATGCCCTCAGAAGCGGGCAGTGAGAATGGCTGCCGCTAAGGCTGCAATGGTGGACAATGTTGAAAACCAAAACAGTGGGGTGAGAAGTAGTATCCAATGTGATTTGGGATTGATAAAGGGGATCTTATTGTAAAAAGAAAGCATTAGTAGATTGTGGATGTTCAGAGAATATCATGTCTCCGCAATTAGTAGAGGAATTGGGTGGTGACACAGAACCGCTAGAAACTCCAGTCACCTTTAAACAATTAGATGGGACTACAATTGAAGGAGGTCCTTTCTCTGTGGGGACGAAGGGGTTAACAGGGCGAGTAGGACCATGGGAGGGGGAGATTAATTTTGTTATGGCTCCCATACAAGGCCATGAGGTGGTGTTGGGCATGCCCTGGTTAGAAAAGGTGAACCCCAAGATCGACTGGAGAGCTGGGACTGTGCAATGTATCCCTAAGGTAGAGAAGGGCATTTGCAAAGAAGTGAAAGGGGTGCCTCAAGAATATTGGGATTACGCTGACGTATTTAATCCTAAGTTAGCCCAGAGACTCCCACCTATGAGGAATGTGCAATGTAGTATTGAAGTGAAGGAGGGAGCAGTTTTACCTAAGCCAAAGATCTATGCAATGACGGTCAGGGAAAAAGTGGCATTAAGGGAGCAAATTGACGATTATTTGAGGAAAGGGTTTATCAGGCGTTCAGAATCCCCTTTGGCTGCGCCAGCGCTGTTCAGAGAGAAGAAAGATGGGAAACTGAGGTTGTGCATTGACTACCGGGGGTTAAATGCTGTTAGTACGACAAACTGCTACCCCTTGCCGTTGATAAAGGATCTGTTAGGATTGTTGGGAGGTTGTAAGTTTTTTACAAAACTGGATTTAATTGATGCGTTCCATATGATTAGGGTGAAAGAAAGTGACCAATGGAAGACCGCATTCTCGTGCCCCCTAGGGTTGTTCGAATGGCTCGTCATGCCATTCGGTTTGGCCGGGTCTCCGGGTCTGTTTATGCAGTTAATTAACGAGGTGTTGCACCCCCTTTTGTATAAGGGGGTGTTTGTTTATTTAGATGACATCGTGGTGGCGACCCGTACGAAAGAAGAGCATGTGAAGTTGGTGCGCGAGGTATTAGAGCGGTTGAGGCGAGCGAAGTTATTTGTTAAATTGAGTAAATGTGAGTTTAGTAAGAATCGGATTGATTTTTTAGGGTGCAGGATTGAGAGAATGGAGTGTCTATGGATCCGGCAAAGGTGGAGGACGTGTTGAGCTGGGAAGCTCCGCGCACACGCCGGCAATTGCAAGCTTTTCTAGGGTTAGCAAATTTTTACCGGACTTTTATTCCGGGGTTTGCTGCGATAGCCCTCTCGCTTACTGAGCTGTTGAAGACGAAGGGTAAAGGGGAATCCAGAAAGGTCAAGTCTCCAGGTGCAGTATTAGACTGGACTCAGGATTGTCAGGAAGCATTTGTTAGGTTGAAGAGGGCTTTCACTGAGGGCCCTTTATTGCTACATCCAGATGTGAATCGACCTTTTGTAGTTCAATGTGACGCCTCCGCTTGGGCTTATGGGGGTGCTCTGTTGCAGGAGGATGGTCAGGGGAAATTGCGACCTTGTGCTTATTTTTCAAAAAAGTTTGGCGAGCATGAGCGTAAATGGCCGGTGTGGGAGAAAGAGGCATTTGCAGTGAAAAACGCGTTGGTGACCTGGCGTCAGTTTTTAGAAGGGGCAGCGTTCCCATTTGTGGTTATGACGGACCATCAGAATTTGGGTTATTTACGTAACCCTCAGAAGTTGTCTCCAAAATTAGTAAGGTGGTCGCAATTTTTCAATAGGTTCAATTTTAAGTTGCAGCATATCAAGGGGAAGGAAAATGTAGTGGCAGATGCTTTGTCTAGGTATCCGAGTGTAGGAGCAGATGGGCTGCACAAAGAAGGAGAGGTTTTTTCTAAAGAGCAGTGGGGTTGTGCAGTGCAAACCCGGTCCCAGAAGGGGTTAGAAATTAAGGAAGAAGGAAAAGTAGTGGATGGATGGAGTCTAGAACTACAAGAAGGATATGCAGGGGACTTGTGGTTGATGGAACATGAGAAGGAGTGTGTGAAATTGAAAGGGTTGTGGATGGTGGGAGGTAAAGTGTATGTGCCTCAGAAGTTGAGGAGAAAGGTGTTGGAAATGCATCATGATTATAAGACTGCTGGACATTGGGGGGTCACTAAGACCATGTTGGCTATTAAGAAGAGGTACTGGTGGCCAGGTATGAAGGTGGAGATCAGGCACCATGTAGCAAGTTGTGAAGTGTGTGCTAAGAATAAGGTTCCCTCTGCCCGGCCGCAGGGGTTGATACAGGTGGTTGCTGATCCAATAAGGCCATGGACACATGTTAGTACCGATTTTGTAGGAGAGTTACCGTCAAGTAGAGGATATCGGTATATTTGGACTGTTATAGATATGTTTTCTAAACAGGCTCATTTTATTCCGTTGAGGGGGTTGCCATCGGCGGAGCGATTGGCAGAGTTGTATGTGCAGCATGTTTATAGGTTACATGGTTGCCCAGAACAGGTGTTGAGTGATCGAGGTGTCCAGTTTACTGCTCGGTTTTGGGGCAGATTTTTGGAAGAGTTAGGGGCGCAAAGAAAACTGACGTCTGGTTATCATCCCTGCTGTAATGGTGCTGCGGAGAGAGTGCAGAAGTCTTTGGGGACCTATTTAAGGATTTTCAGTAATCAGGAACAAAATAATTGGTCAGATCTCCTTCCTTATGCTGAGGTAGCCTACAACAGTTCCATCCATTCTTTTACCGGGAAATCGCCCTTTGAGATTGTTTATGGGCAAGAGGTGGCCCCTTTGCCGCAGCTGGTGGAGATAGAAGGGGAGAAGGCAAGGGGGAATGGAGGGTGCGAGCTGAAGGAGTGTGGAGAGAAGTGACGGAGGCGTTGAGGAAAGCACAGCGCTCATATAAGCTGTTTGGAGATCACAAGCGGCAAGAGGGGGAGGAGTATGCAGAGGGGGATTTGGTGTGGCTGTCCACGGAGAATTTAAAATTGGGGTACAAGTCGAAGAAGTTAAGTCCAAAATTCATAGGACCTTTTAAGGTTGACAGGGTTGTAAATAAGGTGTCATATACTCTCCTGTTGCCCAAGAGTTTAGGGAAAGTACACCCAACTTTTCATTGCAGTTTTTTGAAGAAATATGTGTGCCCATTTCCTCCACGGGATTGAATGATGTTTTGTTTCCCTCAGGGGGAGGATGAAGTGGAGGAGACCGTTATGTCAGGATTGGGGAACCTGAGCTTTGAGGGAGATCATGTTCCCAACCTGTCATGAGATTGCAACGACCTTTAGCCCAGTTCCTGGAGTGACCTTGGCCATGTGTGCTTGGAATTGCTGAATCAGCCTGGGAGTGGAGTAACTTCCAGGTGCCAGAGAAGGAAGTGAGGTAACTCCTCCTGGCATGGACATTGGACATTTGGACTCATGACGTCACTCATGTGACCCTGGGGTCATGCCCCTATGGACTACTGGGATTGCTGATTCATCGGAGCATGATGACACCCTGCTTGGACATTGCATTGGGTAGGGGAGGGGCTACCGGGGTATTTAAGGTGTGTTTGGGTGGCGGGCCGGCGCTTTAGCTTTACGGGTGGCGTACCTTCAATAAAATCGTGTTGGACCAAGAAGACGTCTACGTGTGTCCCTACCGTGTATTGTGGAGTCGTTACAACGAGAAGAAACACAGTCTAGAAATGGCTTGTCGAAATAAGAATGCCTTACAGGCCTATGAAATTTGAAGGGGTTCGCTGGCCATTCTTTGCATCCATATGCCTATTGTTTGAGGAAAACATGACCACGTCTCTGTGTTGAGCATAACTAGAAGAAGTGGTGGAGAAAAAAAAGTCTTCATCCCAGAGTTGTCATACACAAAGGTATTTCCATGGTGATGTAGTCTCTAATGTCTTCTAGCCTTAGATTAATTGCAGAGCAGGAAATAATCATTTCCTTACAAGGATAGGGTTTTAAAAAAAAATCTTTATTGCTTATTTTCCTCTCCTCTCCCCCAAACACCCCTTAAAAGGGTGTTTAAATACTCATTATGAACATAGTGGTCAAATGCTTCTATGATTAATTCTGTCCATTTTGCTGCTTCCCAGTTTCTTTTGTGCTAAGTAGTGCTGTAATTGGCTCATTCTTAAAAAAGAAAAAACGCTGGCATCTCTATGTAATTTATTTCTCTCTTTTGCAGATAAGTTATTTCCCCTCTCTTTGATTTCCAAGCAACTCACTTATGGAATTGCAGAGGGTCAGGTGACTGGTTAGGCTGCTGCTGCTGCTTAGAGAATATGAACAGTTTTGGAACAACAAGTAGCCTTGGCATGTTTAAACTTTATCTTGTGTTGGAAAATATAATCAACGTCAATCCTTCCTTTGTTCATGTATTTCTAAGACAATGGCACTACCTTGCGATGATGGTGGAATTGTCTGCTCCGGTGAAGCTACTCTAGAGGTAATATATTGCAGTGCTAGTTAAAATCTGTCAACTAATATGGAATATGAATCTGAAAAACACAGACTGAAAACACTCAATATATATTCCAGTCCCCAGGAAAGAGGACATCAGGGAAGTGTAGGGAGCACAGGCCCATTGCATGAATTTCCAATGCAAGAAAAGGTCTACAGCAAAGATTTGTTACCATTGAGAAAGGCCAGATGGTTTCAGGAGAGGAACAAGAATAAGGAATGATAGTTCAAATATACATTGGGAAATGGGAAGACACAAAGACTTTCAAATGAAAATCTGTTTAAACTAAATCCAAGACTAGCCTCAAATTGTGAATCTGTGCCTTCTGTGGGAGTGTGAACCCATCTAACACAGGCTGAATGAATCCCTATTCCCAAATCTATCTTTTGATTGACCCCCTTCTTGTCTGGATTCAGTCACAGTTTGTTTGCCCTCATCCAGTCAATTACCAATTACAGACACTGGTTTAGAACCAAAACAGCTTCCTTGGTTTTGAGTAGAATTCTTTAGCAAAGCGGAATGCCATCTGCATAAAGATGGTAAAGGTAATGGTAAAGGTTTCCCCTTGACTTTAAGCCTAGTTGAGTCCGACTCTGTGCGGTGGTGCTCATTTCCATTTTTAAGCCGAAGAGTCTGTGTTGTCCATAGACACCTCCTAGATCATGTGGCCTGTATGAGTGCATGAAGTGCCATTATCTTCCTGCTGAAGCAGTATCTATTGAACTACTCACATTTGCATGTTTTTGAACTGCTACATTGGCAGCAGTTCAAAAATCCCAGTCTGCGGATTTGAATCGCTCACCTTCTGGTCAGCAAGTTCTGCAGCTCAGTGGTTTAACACACTGCGCCACCATGGCCCCATATAAAACTGCTACTGTACCCCAAAATTCTGGCTGACTTCTTTCAGCAGTTGTATGTATTATATTTATTTATTTACATCATTTCTACTCCGTCCATATCAGCCCGAAGGCGACTCAGGGCAGCGAACACTCGGCACAATTCGATGCCATATAAATACACATATAAATAGAATAAAAACATTACATTGCACAATATATAAATATCTAAAAAGTCAAAAATATTATATAGCATTGGTGATAGAACAGAACTCTGAGGAGCCCTATAATCCAACAGCCTGGGTCTCAAATAGGAACCCCTCAAATAGGAACCCCTCAACACCACCTTTTGGGTTCATTCTCCAGGAAGGAACAGGGCTATCATAAAACAGTACCTCCAAGTCCCATCTCAGTAAGGTGGCCCAGAAAGATACCAGGTGGATGGTATCAAAAGCTGATGAGAGGTATGGTTGAACCAACAGGGACACCCTCCCCCTGTAGTGTCTAATTGTCTCTGTAGCTCGTCCACCAAGGCAACCAAAGCCATCTCTGTTTCATATCTGGGCCTGGAATGAAGAAGAAGTACTTTATTTTTCTACCCCACCTCCATCTCCCCAAAGAGACTGGGGCGGCTTACATGGGGCCATGCCCAGGAAAAATACAGTTAAAAACAGAACAGCAAAATATTAAAATAACATAAGGACAGCATCTTTATAAACAATAAAACAAGCATCATAAGCAACAATATAGATACCTCTAGTCTCCTTTTTGAGGGAAGGGGACCAGTATGCCAAATGAGGATAGGTTGGTCAATAAGGTGAATGGAACAAATAGTAGAATAGGAATAGAGCAATTATAACAGGATAATTATAACTTAACTCAAAAATATAGTAATCAAAATAGGAACTTGAGTTCAGATTAGGAGCCATCTATAAGAAGTCGTCAATCAAATGCACGACGAAACATCCACGTCTTCAATTCCTTACAGAATGTGGATAATCTAGGATGTTAAGATCGTCTGGGGAGGCCCAGCTCTCAACTCTGTCTGTATTGCAAATGTGTTTGGCAGGGAAGAGAGACAGGACCTTCTCAGCAGTGGCTCTTCGCCTGTGGAATGCTCTTCCCGGGGACATTAGATCAGCCCCCTCGCTCTTATCCTTCCAAAAAAAGGTCAAAACTTGGCTGTTTGAACAGGCATTTCAAAAGGCAGTGTAACTGACATAGGATTGGAACAAAATGGACTATGAGACTGGATTATGTTTTATTTAGGGATGTAATGTGTTTTTATTATTGTCTTGGTTTTAATTTATTGGCTAATGTTTTTAATTGTTCTAAATGCTGTTTTTATAATGCTGTTGGCATTCAATTTGTTGCCTTGTGAACCGCCCTGAGTCGCCTTCGGGCTGAGAGGGAGCGGTATATAAATGTGATAAATAAATAATAAATAAGGAGGGTGCCAGCCTAATCTCCCTGGGGAGGGAGTTCCATAGACGACGGGCCACCACCATGAATGCTCTTTCCCTCATCCCCACCAACTGTGCCTGAGAGAGGGGTGGGAGTGAGAGAAGAGCATCCGCAGAAGATCTAAAGGACTATGTGGACTCGTAGGGGAGGATACGGTCATGAAGATAAATAGGTCCTGAACTGATCTAGATAATCAGTTTCAACTTCAGAAACCCCATGAAGTTGGGAGACCCCCCCAAGCTTCAGTACTTTGCTCATACATGGATGATTGGAGACTGGTCTGCAATTGTCATGTATAGTCAGGTCCAGGGAAGGTTTCTTTAGAAGACATCTTGCCACTGGTACCTTCAGGCATGGTGGGATCCTGCTTTGATGCCAAAATGCATTGATCGCTTTCTTTGCCCACTCTGCCAGTCCTTCTCAGGCCTGTTGAATGAGCCAAAAAAGGGCAAGGATCTAGAAGATCTCACCTCTCCAAGGATCCGGTCCACTCCTTGGTCTTAAGTTTGAAAATAGTACTATCTCATCCTCAAAAAAAACCCAGATTAATGTAAGAAGAGGACAAGACACTCATATAATCTATTTGCCTTCTGGGAAAAGAAGGAGAAAACGTGTTCCAACTTGGCTGATTAAACGGTTTGCCTTCCTCTTTCCTGGGCACATGACGCTGCGGAGACAATTGATCATTTTCACCTGTGTTTTTTCTTCTTCCTACAATTAAAATCTATTTCATTTCTGCCAACTCCTCCTCTAATTCCCCAGGCAATGCCCTCCGATTCTGTTGGCTGACAACCTTAGCAGCAGCAGAGCCAGCTTTCATAGAATAGCTCAAATTTTTGAAAGCCAGACCAAAACATGTCCAAAGAATATTGAATAGAGTGGGAGTTGTTTTCATTAATAAATGACGTGTGTTTCAACATTCATGGATAATTCTGAGCTATGCTTACAAATATGTTCAACGCAGATGCCAAATAACATTCTCTTGTAATTAGTGTTACCTGCAGTTGCGTTTCAAATATCAAATTGTTATGCTAAGTGGATGCAGAGTTTTGCAGTGACTGCAGTACAGAAGGCAATAAACAGGGTGGTGGTAAGCAAGATAGGTGCTCAGAGGGAGAGATTGATGCTTTATATGCATGGATTTATCCATCAGATTGCTGAACTAAAATTAAATCCAGAAAATTTGGAGCCAGTACTGGGCAATGGCATATACAATGTACATTGTGATAAGGGTTATGACCTGTTAGGATCACAACATATTGGGTAGCAGAGCTATGGAGGTACTACACAGATATAGTACCATAGATTTGAATGTGATCCCTAAAGAAGGACAATGATATGTTGCATGTTCCAGAGTAGGCAAACCAGACAATTTCTACATCAACACTGACAAAGAAACAGCAAGAAATACTGTTTACTAGGGGTGGATATCTCCAATTTAAATACTTTGAAACCCATTAATATTTCGTATTTGAAATTATTTTGACCCTATATTGACCCTCGGTGTCCAACCCAGAAGTGAAGTTTCAAAACCGAACCCAGGATCGCCATTTTTGTAAAGGGCACGTTATTAGATCGTTTTTTTCCCCTCCTCAGTTCTCAACTCGCGAGCGGAGACTGGAGGGCAGCAGCACCCTCCTTTCTCCTCTCGCCAGCTGAGGCGGGCGCTTTGGAAGCAGCCCGGCCGAGCTTTCCTCCTGTTCCCCAGGCTCTCCCTCACAACAGGAGGAAATCTCGGAGTTAGTTCTCAGCAGGGAAGGAGGACCACATCAAGCGGATGCCCTCCGCACCTCCTTCCCTGCTAAGAACTAAAGCGCGTCAAGCCTTGATGTGGTTCAGTTCTTAGCAGGGAAGGAGGTGCGGATGCTCCTCCTTCCCTGCTAAGACCTAAAGTGCGTCAAGGCTTGACACGCTTTAGTTCTTAGCAGGAAAGGAGGTGCGGAGGGCATCCACTTGATGTGGTTCAGTTCTTAGCAGGGAAGGAGGTGTGGACGCTCCTCTTTCCCTGCTAAGACCTAAACTGCGTCAAGCCTTGACACACGTTAGTTCTCAGCAGGGAAGGAGGTGCAGACGCTCCCCCACTAAGATCTAAACCGCGTGAAGCCTTGACGTGTGTTAGTTCGCAGCACAGCAGGGAAGGAGGTGCGGAGGACATCCCCACTTCCTTCCCTGCTGAGAACTAACAGGAAATAATAACAAATTTTCGTTAATAATTACGTTTCCATGACGAAATTTTACGGAAACTTTTTGGAACAATTTCTATATTGAACCACCGATGACAATTCCTACCCTACGCAAGTTTAGAAACAAATTTTTGATGGATCAACCACCCCTACTGTTTACCCACAAGCAAAAAGAAATTACATATATTACAAACCAACACTTTCTCATTACTTTCCCCCCCCCCCCCCAGATCACCAGACTGGGCCACAGCAACGTGTTGCAGGGGATGGCTAGTAAATAATAATAATATAGAGGAAGGAGGCTCTAGATTTTCATCCTTGCGGCCCACTGGTATTCCACAGCTCATGGGTTAAGAACCACTGCTTTAGTTTATTGAGTAATGGATGATTGCTGGGCTTGTAAATATCCTATTCCTATTCAATGCTCTCAGAAGACAAAGATTCAAGTAGACTTTTTTTTAAAGTAACAAGTTTGTTTTACTCATAACTTCATGTATTTAAAGATAAAGGCACATTTCTTGCTAGGTTAAACTTTAAAACATTTTAGTTTGAATCTTTAACTTATAGTCTTTAACAGTCTTTTCAAAACTATATTGCTCTGCACAGTTCTCTTTCATAACAGTTTTCTAACTTCCTACACTGACATCTGACTGAAAAACAGACTTCTGTACTCAGCTGTCATTCTTCAACTTCTAACACTGACTTCTGTATTCTAACTGACTCAAGCCTTAACTGTCATGCTTAAAAAGCAATTTAAACAGACACGTGATCTGCATCCCCTCCCAGTGCCTTATGCATTTAGAGCTAAGGAAACTGCAAACCAAATAAGACATATACATTTCAGGAAATGAAATGACATATTATATACAGACATAACATTAAATCAAAAAGAGGCTTGATAAGGTTGCTATCTTCAACAATGTAATATTCACTATACAAATGATTGGTTAATTTACCAGATCATTCATTTCAATTTTATGCCAGGTTCTTCTTAGAAAATAAGAATCCCAGTTTGACTTTGATAATTGCCACATTTTTGTCTGAAGTGGCCAAAATTTGAAAGCAGTAACTTCTGTACAGGAGAAAAACCTCTGCTTGTGTGATTTGACCTAACCACTACTTCTAGTACTTTTCATTCACTTTACCTATTGTGGAATTCACTCATTGGTTTTACGAAGCATAAAATTGTTGCTGTTATCTGCTATATGATTCTTTTTTTATAACCTTTCTCTTTTATTTTTGTGACACAGACGTTTTCTTTCCCTTCAGAAAAAAATGTTTCTATCTTTTTTTGACTGTGGCAGATGGTTGCAAAACCCATAAAGATATTTCATTTTCTAGCAAGCCAAATAAATGTAATGGATCAGATGAAGGTACCTGTTTAATTGTTTAAGAATATAAAGTGAAACCTGCTGGAGGTCCTCTATGTAGATTTTAAATAAAAGGCTGGATGGTTGTCCATCAGAAGTATTTTAATTGGGAGTACATGGGAAGGAGTTTGGCCTTTGTGGTCTTTTCCAACTCTCTGATTATAGGATACCAAATCCCATTGGAATCATAGCTGAAAAGGTACTCTGTGGCCCTTTCTGAGAAAGTCCATTCCTCTGTGGAGTTGTTGAACAGTTAAGATGGTCAACAGTTAATGTTGATTATTTCCGTTACCTTGGCAGCCACCTCTCCACAAAAGTCAACATCGATAACGAAATACAACACTACCTGAGCTCTGCGAGGACAGCATTTTTTCAAATGAAGCAGAGAGTATTTGAGGACTGGGGCATTCATAGGGAGACCAAGATGCGTGTTTATAAAACTTTTGTCCTCCCAACTCTACATATTATATTCCTGAGAAACGTGGACTGTCTACAGATATCACAATTAACATCTGGAATGATTCCATCAGTGTTGCCTCTGGAAAATCCTGCAAATCTGTTGGGAAGACAGACAGGCAAATGTCAGCAAGCTGGAGGAAGCAAAGATCACCAGCACTGATGTGATGATCCTCCGCCATCAACTTCGCTGGACCGAACGCCACGTTGTTGTATGCCTGATCAACATCTCCCAAAGCAGTTACTCTACCCTCAACTCAAGAACAGAAAACAGAATGTTGGTGGACAGGAAAAGAGATTCAAAGGTGGACTTAAAGCTAACCTTTAAAAACTGTGGCATAGATACCGAAAGAGAACTGGGAAGCCCTGTCCTTTAGTGTTAGAATTGGAGGTCAGCTGTTGCCAACAGTGCTGTGGAATTCGAAGAGGCACAAATGGAGGACGAAAGGGAGAAGCATGTCAAGAGGAAGGTGCATCAAGCCAACCCTTGTCAGGACTGATTTCCATGTGAAAATAAATGCCCTCATTGCAAAAGAACATACAAATCAAGACTAGGTTTCTACAATCACCTACAAATCCACAACCAGGACTTGGAAGGCAATCATACTCAACCTCAAGAGATCATCTATAATGATGATGTTGAATAGATATTGTTCCTATTGTTCAGATTTTGGTCCAGTGTTGCTATGTAACAATGATTGCTCAGGTTTGAGTCTAGGATTGCTATGCTGCAATGACTGTGATAGCATTTCTCAATTGTATATTCTCCAGATGAAGGATTCCCAACTGTTTCAGCATATGTTCTTGGGATGCCACTTCCAGACCTTTAATCATCATATTTGCCCTCCCTTGGTTATGTTCCAGGTATTCCAGATGACCCTGAGAGCAAAGTATGCCTGTAAGAAACACTACTCCTTGTTTTCTTCACATCACTGGGTCCTTCGTGGACCTTCTCCACCCAATGCAATGTTTGGGAAGCATGGTCTTAAAGGAAAGTCATTTCAAACTATCAGTGGACATTTTTTCTGATTGAGAAAAATCCTAAGAGGGCACTTGCTTCAGGGAGAAAAATAGCTTTGTCTGGTCCTGTTTCCTGAAAATCTCTGCAACATGGGAAAAGTCCAAGAGCTCTGGAGTCTTTCAGTAGCAAACCATCTGAAAATGTATTGCCTGAGAGCATAATATCATAAAGTAAATGCCTCACACTATGTGCAAAGCTGCAGAACATCTGGCAGATCAGCCTTGAAGTTATCTAAATCCAACATGATCCCTCTGCTTTCTGGAGCACTGGTATTTTTGTCTTGATAATTATATTTATATTCATCTCCATTAATAATAAACTGTTACCAAACTTAATTTAATCATTTAAATTAAAATTAAAGAACAAAAAAGTTAGAGCCCACTGCGATATTTCAAATTAGTTTTGAAATATGCTTAATCTTCTGTGCATCAAATCCCTTTTCAATAAAGTTTGAAACAGCTCTAAAAGGAGAACCGTATTTAATTTAGATTGAATATGTGGGCAGCTCCATAAATACCCTGAAAGAAGCTCCATCTTGCTGCCAGAAAGTGTTGCAACACTTGCTGGACATGGTTGTAGCATTGCACTCTTCCTAAGAATGTGCTGCTAGTTTACCACAAAGGCTATTATTATTTTTATTCATTGCAATGTTTTATTGTTCCTCACCAACTCTGGCTTATGTATGTTTTTATCATCTTCACATTGCATTTGACATCAATAGTAAGCATTTAATTTATTGTGTTTGACAATTTTGGTATTCACCTTTCCACAAACAATGGAAGCATTTTAAAAAATATATGATTTAGATCAAATGTGCTATTGTAGTTTAGGATCCCATTCTACCTGGTCAACCTGGGGATCTCAAAAACATAGCATGGCACTGGCCACTATAACTCATACACACTGGTACCTAGTTGACTTGTGTGTGGTATTCATTTATTCTGATTCCTGCATTTTTTCAGTACCTTCAGTGCTTTGGGAGTCCGTAACAGTAAGGGTCCTCCAGGTACAAAAACCCGCCTGACACAATAGCAAGCAGGAGCTGATCTTGGCTCCTCCTCTGCTTTTCGGCATCCCGGTTTAATCTTTTTATTAATCCCCCAGCAAACAAAAAGAAAACCCAAATTCCTTGAAAACTATTACCAGTTACCTCTCTCTTCCTTACCTGGAAGTGGGAAGCCTCCTTAAAATGCCGGGAGAGAGAGCGTGTGCCTGCCTGCAGCCAAGGACCTCTCCTCTAGAGTAAGAAACAGAACTTGCCTCCTTGCCTTGGAAATAGTGTGTGCAGGCCTGGAAGAGAAAGTGCGTGCACCTTTTTGCAACTGAGTGCCTCTCCTCTAGAGGGGAAGTGGCACAGCTGCACTGGGAAGTGGTGCAGCTGGCTAAGTGTCAGCTGCATCAGATCTCTCTGACCAGTAGGTCATGAGTTTGAGGCCTGTCTGGGTCGAGGTGGGTGCTCGAACTTAAGTGTAGCCTGCTGTCGACCTTTGCAGCCCAAAAGACACTTCATTTGTCAAGTAGGAGATAAAGGAACCACATTAAGTGGGTAGGCAAATTTTGACTGATTTATGAGGCCATAAAGATCTCCAGAAATCACTGAGGAATGCAGAAGAAACAACAAAGGGACGCTGGAAAACACTGAGAGAGATGAGGAGTGTGTCAGCTCCCCCTGATGGCCAGAAGTTTGCCTCTGTTCATCTATGTTCATCTATATATGTCTAAATATGTCTATATATGTCTATATATGTCTCTATATGTCTAAATATGTCTATATATGTCTAAATATGTCTATATACTGTATGTCTAAATATGTCTATATATGTCTATATATGTTGAACTGCAGGGATTGTCTGCAAGTATGTGTACTGTAATCCACTCTGAGACCCCTTCGGGGTGAAAAGAGCAGAATATAAACAAAGTAAATAAATAATAGAGTAGAAACAGGTAAGAAGGCTCCTTAAAGCACTGTCTGCCTGCAGCTGAGCACCTCTCCTCTAGAGTAGAAACAGCTGAAATGCCTAAAATGATTGCGGGGGGGGGGGGGGACTGGGAAGCCCGTCTCCCATAATGGATCTTTCGGCACCCCAGATTGAAAACATATATCTGCTCTCCCAAATTTGGGAGGTTCCCACAAATGGATCAGGGGCCTTACTGAAAGCTGGGACACGAAACGGGTCGCAGTTTATCCAGATTGCACAAGCCTTGTACCTAGTATTGTGTGTCACAATCACCCCCATTATGTAGCTAGCTATTAGGCCTGTTTTCGAATGGAAAAATGTGTTTCGGAAGTCGATTCGGATATTGGTTTTGCTCTGGCTTCGGATGTGAATCACTTCCGATTTTTTTAGTGATTTTATTGAAATGGTATTGGATGTATTCCGATAATTGGAAGTATTCGGAAATAGCGTCCGTGATTGCGCAATGTGTGAAAATCAGCAGAAGGGAGAGTCAAAACTATGGGGAATACCTTTTCCATCCGTTTTTGACCGCTACAAATGACAAAACTAGCCACTGGTACAAAATATTAAGCACTGTTAACACATTAAGAAACAATTTTTAAAATGGGACATAAAATTAAAATGACATCCGAGCCCTTTCCGAGAATGGTGACAGAGCTCTCGGAGCGGCAAATCCACTTCCTGTTTGGGGCGCTGTGTTCGATATCGCTTCAATTAACGAAAGTCCGGGAATCCGAAAATCGGATTTATCCGATTATCAGAAACAGGCCTACTAGCTATGGTTAGTGGTTATTAAGTACTGAGAATTTTATCCTTTATTAGTTTTTCCAGCCATTCTTCAACCTTATGGCAATGAATTCCATAGCTTAACTATGTACTGCTTAAGTAAGTGGTTTTGAAATATTGGAATAGGAAAAGTTTCCCATGGAACCATTGAGTACTGTCAAAGCATTTTTCTGCATTGTTGGAATGTTTTGAATTTTTTCCAGTCCACAAAGACTTCAAACCAGTCCTACTGAGTCTTATTATTGATTTTATACTAGTGGAAGAGAAGATTCCACAAGTAAATGGATAAAATCTGTAGCCTAAAATGACCTGAGTCATGGTGAGTGAATCATTGATCTGTGAAGTGAAATATTATTCATTGTATTCCTGAAAATAAAAAAAAATAACAAAAGGATAACCCATGAGTCAAATGTCAGATGTCATATAATGCAAAATTGGCATTAATTGACATCTAGGCGTGCAGGTTGTACAAGAAAGAGTTAAAGTTGTGTTCCTGTCCATATACTGCAGATTCCCATAACCTTTGCCTGTCAGTCGAGCCTTATTAACATCTCATATTCTTAGTGTTCCCCTCCTACATTTGAAGCATTGCCTGTTAGATATTTAAATGTTATCATGTCATTGCTCTAGGCTAAATATGTAGAATTTCTTTAATCTCAGTGGTAAATTTTTAGTTCAATATTTTAAATAAATACATTTAAATAAATAACTTGACAGAAGTAATATTCATTGGGCACATTAGATTCCCTACTATTTTAATGACTCCTTTTCCCCTCTTTAATTCTAAGTCTCATCTAATTTAACTTGGTTTAGATGGTCTGTCTCTTAAAAATAGGATCTATTAATCCAGGGCCTAACAAGATGGCCAAGGATAATTAGGGGACCAATTATAGAGAACTTCAAGGAGATATTTTGATAGGTGGAAATTCTCTGAACCTGTCGTATTTTGGGGGCAGATCTGGCATCGCGCAGATGAGTTCAGCTGCTCTGCAGTTTAATCTCTTTTGTGTGAACACTTCCTTTGGAGTTTTTGGAACAAAGCGCCGATTTTTGCCTTTGTATGGGAGGAACATTAAAAAAAAGAGAAGTAAAACTTGGAGAGACAAAGTTATCTGCTTAAAGGGGACGTTTTAAAAGCGGCTCAGAAGTTCTGGCACAGAGTAATTAGGGCTAGATAGTTGTTGTACCAGATGCTTACTTGATGGGCTCAGTGGAAGTAGGGTTTCCAAAGACGCAAACATCACAACAGGTAACTCCGGCTTCCAGGGTTAAAATAATTCCCGTCCTACGGTGGGAGAGGCTTAGTTTAATTTGATCAAGATCCTTTAAAGGGGATACATATTTAAGATCACTTAGCATAGAATATTTATGCTTTTGCACTATTAATGACCCTGTTGTATTAATAGTTAGATTGTTTCCCTCTCTGTCTTCAAATGTATACTTACCCATTATTTCATCTTAATACACACTGAATAAAAGAATACACTTATTGTATGCCTAGCACTCATTATTTTTGCTGCCTTCTTTAGGTAAGGGCAAAGGTTGTGTGTGGTATTCATTTATTCTGATTCCTGCATTCCTCCAGAGTCATGTCCAACTCTGGAGGTTGCTCATCTCCATTCTTAAGTAGAAGAGCCAGCGTTGTCCATAGACACTTCCAAGGTCATGTGGCCAGCTTGACTGCATGGAGCGCCGTTACCTTCCAGCCGGAGCAGTACCTATTATCTACTTACATTTGCATGTTTTCAAACTGCTAGGTCAGCAGAAGCTGGGGCTGACACTGGGAGCTCACCCCGCTCCCCGGATTTGAATTTGTGACCTTTCGGTCAACAAGCTCAGCAGCTCAGGGCTTTAACCCACTGCACCACCAGGAGCTCCATGTGAGAGAGAAGCCTTAGAGAAGCCTTCTTTACATAGTACTATTAATGTAGTGGGTTGCCGTAAGTTTTTCAAGCTGTATGGCCATGTTCCAGAAGCATTCTCTCCTGACGTTTTGTCTGCATCTATGGCAAGCATCCTCAGAGGTTGTGAGGTCCTCATAGATGTGGTGTCTTGGAAATGGGTCCGTAGGTGGCTGTGGAGCCCTTTTCTTGATCCGCATGTTCTCCCACAGTGAAAACATTGGTTTCCAGGTGGAAGGCAGTTCTGGTCAGGGTTGGCTTGATGTGCCTTCTTCTTGGAACATTTATCCCTTTTGCCCTCCATTGTTCCTCTTCGAATTCTGCAGCACTGCTGGTCACAGCTGACCTCCAGTTAGAGCGCTCAAGGGCCAGGGATTCTTAGTTCTCGGTGTCTATGAAGTTGGTCAAAGGGGAAGTAAAAATTAATTTGGACTCAAATAATAATTTTTATTTATTCATTTCAAATATTTGTACCCCGCCCTTCTCAACTCCTGAAAGGGGACTCAGGGCCGCTTACAGCCGGCAATGATTCGATGCCCCCATATACAACATAATAAATACAATAATTACATACAGATAAAAACATTCAATCAATTCAAATGTAAAATTTGTTTAAAATATTACAGGCTGGTTGACCTTATCTAAACCGAATTCTGTTACCAGAGACTCTATCAAAAGCTTGTCCATAGTCCATTTTCCACAGTGTTGTCAACATTGTCATTGTCAGCATGCTACCTGGAGGCCCGGTCCCACAACCACATTTTCAACTTCATTCTGAAGGAAAGGAGGGTTGTTGATAACCTAATTTCACTGGGGAGCAAGTTCCACAGGCGGGGGCCCACCACTGAGAAGGCCCTGTTCCTCGTCCCTGCCAAGCGCATTTGCGATAGAGGCAGGGTTGAGAGCAGGGCCTCCCCAGAAGATCTTAAACTCTGAGGTGAGACGTAGAGGGAGATACGTTCTGACAAGTGTGCTGGGCCGGAACCGTATAGGGCTTTATAGATCAAGACCTATAAACTATAAACTTAGAATGCATAGGAAATGCACCCTTGAAATTTAGAAGGCGACGGTCAGAGAAAACCAGACAAAGGACAATAAATACAAAGAAGACTGTGGAGTTGGGGTCTAAGGAAAGAAGTCTCAAGGGGGAAAAAATGCAGTCTAATATCAGAAGCATATACACTTAAGAGCAAAGGTTCCAGGGACACAAGCAAGGTGATGCTGTATAGATTTATTCCACATTATTGAGTTTGCCTCCTTTCCCACATATTTGTTTTTACAATTACGCTGCTGTTTTGAACCCAAACCACACACATATATTGATTCCCAGATGTTATCAAAAGAAAATAGGGCCAGATTTCTGTCATGGAGCGGAGAGTGGAGGAAGATCCTGATGGGATTGCATCTGAGTTCTGAGAAAGGTTGAGGACAGGAAGGTTAGCATTTTTCATAAATGCTGAATGATATCTTTGAACCAAAGGACATTTGAATAGGGAACTCAGCCTAGTTCTATATTGGTCTGGTAGTGAGGAGAGTATTCACTTGAGGCACTAAAAGGACAATGCAGAATAGATTTTTCAGTCTGTTGTAGATGGAGACTTATTAAAGAGTAATCTGCAGAATACAGAATGAGATTTATTTGGGTTGATATGGAAACCATTTATGGATTATGCTCATGAAGGGGAAAATATAATACATAACAGAAATGATATATGGGCATTGACTTAAGTAGCTGGATGTGCCATTTTTCCTTGGAAAAAAAGTGCCATAACCTTCAAAATGTTTCCTCATTGCAGCACTTTTATTTAGTAGCTCATGTAGGTGAGGATTTGGGTTTTGTCTTGATGTACTCTATTGAAACTGTGGAAAAGAATTAAAATATACATACACAACCAAAACAAATCACAATATCTCAATCCTGCATTAATGGGCAGGGGTAATAGAAATTGTGCATTAGCCTTAAGCACTTTTTCTCCATTGCCTTTGTTTATTAATTAATTAATTATTATTTACTATATTTATATACCGCACAATTATAACAAATAAAACCATCATAAAATACTGTTAAAACATTAGCATACAATAAACAAATATAAAATCCATACAGAGCCATAAAACATTATCGTGATCGTCTCCATGTCAAGTCATCATTCAGGTGCGTCATCCGGTAATTCCATGATTTTGTTATAACTATGCTGTATTTGGGAAGGCCTGCTCAAAAAGTCAGGTTTTCACCTTTCTTTGATAAGACAGGAGGGAGGGGGCAATCTTATCTCTCTAGTCAAGGCGTTCCACAGTTGAGGGGCGACCGCTGAGAAGGTCTTGTCTTTCATCCCCACCAGACGCATCTGTGACAACGGTAGGACTGAGAGCAGGGCCTTCCCAGAAGATCTTAACATCTTGGATGGTTCATACGTTCAGATAGGTAAGTTGGACCAAAACCGTTTATGGCTTTATAGGTAAAACCAGCTCTTTGAATTGGGCCCGGAAGCAAACTGGCAGCCAGTGGAGATGGCGTAACAGAGGAGTTGTGTGCTCCCTGAGAGCTGCTCCAGTTAGCAACCTGGCTGCCACCTGTTGGATCATTTGCAGCTTCCGAACAGTCTTCAAAGGCAACCCCATGTAGAGCATGTTGCAGTAGTCTATACGGGATGTAACCAGAGCGTGGACTACAATTATATTGAAAATATAATGATATTTCATCACATGTAGGATGAAATATCTCTCCATGCTCCTTTATGTGTAAGAACATGAGATCATTAGAGCTCTGCTGGATCCAGTGGCCAACCGATTGTCCATGGGAAATCCATCATTGTCCACTATGATAAAAAGTGACATATCACAGATATTGAAGGAAACTATAGTCATCATACCTAGTACCTATTGATAGCTCTGTTCATCAATGTATTCAATTAACTTTTAAGCCTTCCAAGCTGGCAGGCATCAGTGCTTCTTGGAGTAGTAAATGCTACAATTGAATTTTCTACTATGATAGCACATATCTGGCTTTATTTATTTATTTATTTATTTGTTGGTTTGTTTCACACATTTGTATCCCATCCTTCTCAACCCCCGAGGGGGGACTCAGGGCAGCAATTCCATGCCAATGCACACAGCAATATAACACAAATTTGACATTAATTAAAACAATATAAATATCCAATTAAAAGCATTTCTAACAGCAATATAATCACATCCAAATTTTGGATAGACAATACAGAGACAGGCAGAACAGAAAAGA
Source organism: Anolis apletophallus (assembly GCA_030556195.1). NCBI lineage: Eukaryota > Metazoa > Chordata > Lepidosauria > Squamata > Anolidae > Anolis > Anolis apletophallus. The sequence continues at coordinate 25,558,340 of JARBWK010000016.1, forward strand.
GGTATGTTGTGTTGAAGTCCAGCTTTTTGCCACCTTGGAAGGTTGTGCTCGAATCGAGCCACAGGGGGGTGCTGTCGCTCCATCCTCGATGACAAAGAGCCATCAGGACTTCCTCCTTCCTTTTGGTCACCGGGAATTTTCTAAACTTTTAAATGTTTTATGGTGTCGTAAAATACCCCCCCCCCATTTGTTTTAGTGGTATTTAATTTCTCTACTTACAGCTCAAGCAGTTTTCGAACTGCTTAGGTCAACAGTAAGCTGGGCTAACAACAGCTCATGCTGACCCGGGGCTTTGAACTAGCAACCTTTCGGCTGTGCTGATATAAAAGGAGAGCACAGTATATTGATCAGATTGATATACAGCAGGGGTGCTCATTATGGTGATCAAGAGCACCTAGGTGCTCTTCGGCCCTCTTCCAGGTGATCTTTGGGCCTCACCAGCCGGATGGCGCACTCCTGCCATGGGTGCGCACGTCTTTTGCCAAAATGAGGCTTTCATGGGCGGGCCCTGGCGCTCGTCTTGCCATGCACGGTGTGGTGACATGACCGCCCATTGGTTGCTGCTGGGGGGAGGGCAGGAGCAAGGCGAAGGCACACGCATGGATAGGATGCGAGGCTGTGGGGGGGATGGAGGGAATGTGTGTGTGTGTGAGAGAGAGAGAGACAGAGCCAAGGAGAGAAGAAAGAAATCCGGAGAACCTTTTCGGATCCTTTTGGCAGGCAGGCAGGCGGGCGCTGGAAGGAGAGAGGGAGAGAGAGAGGCGAAGAAGGCCGGGCAAAGTGGGGCAAAGCCAAGCAAGCCCCGCCGCAAACCCTGCTGCTGCCCTCAGGACTCCCATTCCAAGCCGAGACCTGGGCGAGCGAGCTGTGTGGGGCTGCTTTCTTTCCTTGGTTGGGGGTGAGGAGGGAGGGCTCCGCCGTGTTCCTGGGGCTGAACCCGAGGAGGAGGGGGCTGCGGGGATGGAGACTCCACTTGCTGCTGCTGCTTGTGCCCTCGTCGCCTTTCTCCGCCTCGCCCTCCCTCGCCCTCGAAGGAGAAAGGTGGCGAGGGCTCACGGGGGAGAGAGAGAGAGAGAGGGTGGCTCTTCAGAGCTGGCTAGGAAGAGCCACCTTCTCTCCCCCCCCCCCCTGTGGGCATAGACTGCCACCAGTGGGTGGGGTCCCCCTTCCTGCCAGCCATCCACTTGGGCGTCCACTTGAGTGACACCCTCGAAAGGAAGGAAGGGTGCCCCCGCTGCATCTGTCACTTTGGGGAAGCACCTCTTCCACTCTTCCTTCTCCAGCCCAGGTAAGGAAGCCTCGAGGGAGGGGGGAGGCTGCCGTGGGGAGGCTCCAGCCTCACGTGGGTCCCTCTATCGGTTGAGTTTCCCGGCCCAGGCAGCAGCCAGGCGGCCACTCTTCCCAGCCCTGCGCCTTCCGAGCCACCGCCGAAGCCATATCTGGCCGGAGCGCTGGCGGGTGCGCCTATAAATACCCTCCTGCTGCATGCGTGGGAGGGGCCTGCTGTGCACGCAAGAAGCAGGACAGGATGGGGACTTCCTGCTTTGCAAAATCGCACAGCAGGAAGGAGGAAAGCAATGAAGACATTAAGAGAGAGTGTACGCGCAGGCAAAGAGCATCCCCGTCCCAGGTGCGCGTGGCGGCAAGTTTGTGGGCAGGCAAGAAAGAAGCCCCGCGTGGACGGAAGGCTGCAGTAGGAGCGTGTGCGCACACACTCACATGCACAACAGGTGATCTTTTCAACTTGATTGTTCATATAGTAGCTCGCATGATGAAAAAGTGTGAGCACCCCTGATATACAGTGTAAGGGGGAGGAAGATATTATGGCACATTCAGTTATATGTTAGCCATCCCGACTTTTTTCTCTGTACTTGTATATTTATAATTTTACTGAGACTAGATGTGTCCAGTATGTTGGGTTTATATTGTCTGTTTTGATAAGGTCAATTGGCAGGTCAATAAAATTGTTTCATTTTGATTTTGAAGCAAAATTTTCATTTCGATATTTGAATGGACATCTCCATCTGAAAAGTCCAGTATGCTTTCAGCTACTTGAGCATGTGAAATGACACTTCCCACCGCAGACTGTTATTTTGTACACAATTGATTTTTTTTACAAAGAGCATCTTGAAATAAATTAGGGAAAAAAACACCTAAAACAACACAGAAACTTTTAAAACCACACCTAAAACTTCCAAATTGATCTTCCATGTCTGTGGGCAAGAAGGAAGCAAAGATTTGCATCCCAACAGGCTTATCTGGACAGGAGCATGCCAAAATCTCATATATATATTTTCTCTTTGCTGCAACATAAAGGATGATACCAACTGGATGGAAATTGAGAGTTGGGTCCCTTGCCTGCCATGCTTTGCAGTTCATCCAGAGTAAGTGCTAATAAAAGCTTTATCTCTTTCCTCACCATGACATATATTGTTTATGTCACTCATTTTACAGAGAATCTCATCTTCCAAGTTCTAAAAGTGTTATTTTGTACTGTTTTATCTCACACTCCTTTTCCTATAAATCCAAAGCATGCAAAGCCACTGTACTATCCACATCAAACACAGGGATATATGTTACAGCGGTCATTTTTTGATCCCTGTAATACAGCGTCACTTTACAAACCGTTTCTTTCTTTTTATGTTTTTTTGCTCGTAATGCTCTGCTATGTGAGTTAATGCTAGGGTTGTTTCTATTATCCAGAGTTAACCCTTTTTTGCTGGATTTTTTAACTTTTCAATTGTGTGTCAGAGAAACATATCACATACCTGGTTCACATGTGCATAAAGTAAAGCTGTGCTAAAAGTGTGTCCATACCCATTGTGAGAGCATTTTTGGTGCTTTTAGGTATCTACTAGAGTTGTGTGCAGAATTTGTTTCTCCTGTTTCATTTCTTCCTTTCATTACCTTTTGGTGGAGCTCTCGGTGGCGGAGTGGGTTAAACTCTTCCCGGTTTGTTGCCATCCCGCTTTATTTTTGGTGTATTTTCTGCATTGTGATTCCGTGCATCTGTGGACAAGCACACCCAAGTCTATTGTGGCCATTATTCATCTATTCATAAGGAGTTATGACCTTGCTGCTTTCCTCCGCCTGCTGAACGAACCGACTGGGGGGGGATATACTGTAGAAGTTGGCGATTTAACCCCTCTTGGGGACAAGTCAGTGTGGAATCTCTACTAGACTATCCCGGGTTTTCCGCCACTCCTTGTACTCTTTGTTGTATGCTACATCGGACCTTTGATGTTGTTTGTTACTATCTCTGGATGTTGCTTGCCACTGTTGTTTTAATACATTTCACTTTTGATACTCTACTTACCATATAATGTAATCTTGATATTTTTTTGTGTTGGTTTGTAGTAACCTGCCCTTTGCTTCTTGTTGTTAAACCTTTGTGCCGGCAGACTGAAGACCGACAGGCCGTAGGGTCAAATTTAGGGAGAGCACGATGAGCTCGCTCTATTCACTCTAGCTCCCCATCTGCTCTATCTGCTCCAGCTCCCACATGGATGGTAAAAACATCAAAACATCCGGGTGTCCCCTGGGCAACATCCTTGCAGATGGTCGATTCTCTCACACTGGATGCAATTTGCTGTTTCTCAAGTCGCTCCTGACATGAAAAAAAAATACTTTCAGAGCATGGAACGGGAAGGTCCCTCCTGGGATGAAAATCAGCTCGACACAAAAGCAAGTGGGAGCCAATAACCAGCTCCTCCTCTGTTTTCATGACCATGTGGTGCTCCAAACTTAACTGAGCTCCAGGTCATCGAGTCTTCCTTCCCTGGGCCTCCTTGAAATTGCAGCCAAGGAGCTCTCCCCTCTCTCCCTCCATCTTGGGGAGATGGACCCGGCACCGCAGGAGTCTGGATAAGGACAAACAATCCCTCCCAGGTCCGGCCTCCTCCACCACCACTAACATGGAAAACTTTAGCAGCAGCAAAGGCAGCCAGGCTTCCAGCTCGGATCACCAGAAACGGTGGGGCTAAGCACATACACAAAGCCAAGGGCCAAGGAGCTTCCTCCTCCCTCCCTCAGCCTCTCTCTCAGGGAGACAGACCCAGTGCAACAGGAGCCTCAAAGCCAAGCCATGCACTGCCTCTCCTCTAGAGTAGAACAGCTTTTAGAAGCATCAAACTTGGTCTCCTCCTCTGCAAAAGGAAAAGATTCAGAAAGAGGGAAAGGGAGCCTGTGTAAGTCCCCACCTATAATGGGTGCTTTCTGCCAATGGACCAAAAATTTTCATGTTTTCAGATGCAGAACAAAAACACCCATTTAGAAAAGCGCCCATTTTAGGGAGGCACGCAGAAACAAAAATGGGGGCTTATGAATGAAATAAACAGAAATGGATCGCAATTCTATACAAATGTTTCTACTTTTATAGATACTAGTATCTACTGTAATATTGCTACCTTTTTCTGCCAGTTTTCTGTTGAATGTATATTCTGCTTTCTTTAGTAATTGTTCTGTGTTGCATTGTTCCTGTACTGTTTACTACTGACTGCGCAGGAGCAATAGCCTAGCTGTGTAGATCCGTGACAAAGCATGGCTAGCATTTTCTTTTGAAGGAAGTATAGAAACCTTTTTCAAAGCTACAAGGAAAAATATAGCATCCCACATGAACACCTGCCCCATAGTCACTGCCTTCCCAATATAGAGGAGGGTTCTCATCCGCCCCATCGCCAATGTTCCAGAAGAACTGAAGCTTGTAGAGAGCAAGTGCCCACTTCAGCAATACCATAAATATACACATAATAATGCAGCTTGAAGGGCATCACCCACCATTTCATACTTGTAGCTGATGCACATTTTGAATTGTTGACAACTCAATGTCAGGCTACGTTTTCCCCAAGCTATCTTTAATAAAACACTATTTTGACTTTTCTTTCTTTTTTTTTTTAAAAAAAGGTTTTTATTTGGTTTCAAAATAGTTAAAAGTGGGAAGCATACATACAACGGGGGGAGGGGAGAAGGATAACAAGGTAGGGAAAAGGGGAAAGGTATACATCAGGATAACCGTGAGGTATTGTGGGGGAGGGGTGGGGCAGCGGGGTAAAAAGTTAGGGGGGGGGAGCACAACATATCCATAAAGAAACAACAACAATGTCTTGTATTCATAGCGTTTTCCATTAAACATGTACAGTTCTTTGTACTCGCCATTCTGCGTTTAATGTCTAGGTAATCTGAATGTTGATTGAAAAGAAATAAGTCCCGTGGAGAGGGGTATTCTATCCCTTGTATCTGGTTGCGGCTGGGTGGGGAGTAGAGTGAAAATATACAAGGAGAGGAGAAAAGAGAGAATAGAGAAAAGAAAAGGGAGAAAAAAAAAGAAACAGATGATAATTTTACTACTAATTTGATTCTTCTCATAGGTAGTAGTCATTAGTTATTCTCATAATTCTAAATCAAAGTTACATTCCTTTATAAAGTAACCCCTAATTAGTTCAAACGTATCTGATGTGGTTGCATTATTTGTAGTATTTTCTTTTAACCTCATCGTGAGGTACTCCATCTGGAGTGTATCTACAATTTTAAGGAGCCATTCCTCTTTGGATGGGCTCTTAATCGATTTCCAATATTTTGCCAGGGTCATTTTGGCGGCCGTAATAAGCAAAATAAAATTTTTGGCTTCTATTATACTCAGACTTGGATGAGTTATTCCTAAGAGAAAGGCTTCTGGGGTCTTTGGTATTTTTTTCTTTAGAATCCTTTCAATTTCCTTGTGTACCATTGTCCAATACCTCCTAGCTTTTCTACAGAGCCACCAAATATGAAAGAACGTACCGTCTTTTTCCTTGCAGAACCAACAGTTTGGTTTTGCATTTTTATAAATTTTTGCTAACTTCATTGGTGACATGTGCCACCTATACACAATCTTAACCCAGTGTTCTCTATAACTGTAACAGTGGGAGATGTTAGCGTTTTTCCTCCATATCTTGTTCCATGTTTCGGGGTTGATCTTAAATCCCACGTTCCTAGACCACTTTGTTTTATAATCTTCTATAAACTTTTTAGAGTTTTCCTGGGTTAGAAGTATTTTATATATTTTGCTCACAGTTTTTGGTTTCCTATCTGTTAGTATCTCACTTAATTCATTTTGAACCTGTTCAAAACCTGTTTTTTTATCTTGTTTATATATACTACTTACTTGTGTATAGGGGTACCAATTTAATTTAAGGTTCTCGGAATCTAGTTGTTGTTTTGTTTTTAATTCATATTCTCGTCCATTCCATTTGAGGAGGTCTTTATATGTGATCCATGCCTCGTCGTCCAATTGCCTCAGCCTGAGCGCTTCAACAGGAGATAGCCATAGTGGGAGTTTATTAAAAATAATTTTTGATATGTGAACCAATTTTTGATAAGGGAGCTTCGAATAAAATGATTTTTGAAGTTTGCGTCCATTTTTATTTTATTATAAAATAAATATGCATGCATCCCAAACTTAAGGTCAAATCCTTCCAAATTAAGAAGCCTGTTGTCTCTTAGGAGACACCACTCCTTGAGCCATGCTAGGGTATTAGAATCGTAGTACAATTTTAGGTTCGGAACCCCAAGTCCCCCATTTTCTTTAGAGTTCTGGATGATTTTCATCTTTACTCGGGGTTTTTTCCCGCCCCAGATAAAATTAGACAGTGCCCTGTTCCAGGCCTTGAATATATCTGATTTTTGAATTATAGGTAAGTTGGAAAATAGAAAATTCAATTTAGGGAGGATCGTCATTTTAATACACGCGATTCGTCCTAAAAGGGATAAATTAATTTTATTCCATTTTGCTAATAAGTTGTTAATCTCTTTCCATTTAGGATCGTAGTTATTTTTATAAAGTTGTGAATTTTTGGCTGTCAAATGTATGCCCAGGTATTTGACTTTATTTGTTATTTGGAATCCCGAGATTTTTTCAAGTTCTCGCTTCTCTTTTTCATTTAGATTTTTAACCAAAATCTGGGTCTTGTCTTTATTTATCTTAAAGCCCGCATGAGCACCAAATTGTTCTACTTTTGCAATCCAAGGGGCTATTGAATTTAGTGGATCTTCTAATATCTGCATCAGGTCATCTGCGAAAGCTTGGATCTTGATGTTATCTTTTTTGATCTGGAGTCCTTTTATATTATCATCAGAGCGAATATTGTTTAAAAGTACTTCCATTGTTAGGATAAATAGGAGGGGAGACAAGGGGCAACCCTGTCTCACCCCCTTATGTATTCCTATTTTCTGTGTCTTTTTTGAATTAATTATAATTCTAGCTGATTGTTTTGAGTAAATTGCTCCAATAATATTTTCGAATTGGTGGCCAAAATCCATCTCTCGCATTAATATTTTTAAAAAATTCCATCCAACCCTGTCGAACGCCTTTTCGGCGTCGACAAAAACTAAAGCAACCCCCTTATTTATATTTTTTTCGTAATACTCAATAGAATCTAAGACCGTTCTGATGTTTGAATTCAAATGTCGACCAGGCAGAAAACCGTTTTGGTCCTTCTTTACCCATTTATTCATGAATATTTTTAATCTATCTGATATAATGGACATAAAGATCTTGTAGTCTACATTTAACAAAGCAATAGGTCTGTAGTTGGCCGGGTTAAGGGGGTCCTTTCCGGGTTTTTCAATGACTGTTATGTTTGATTCCTGCCAGGATTCAGGTATTATTTTCTTATTTAGAATATCATTAAAAAGTTTGAATAGAAACTCCACTAGCTCCTCTCTGTGTGCCCTGTAATACTCCGCCGTGAAACCGTCAGGTCCTGGGGATTTCCCTATTTTGGCTTTCTTTATTGCTATTTCTATTTCTTTTTTGGAAATTGTTTTATTCAAATTTTCTCTCTCTTCTTCCGAAATTTTCTCTAATTTCTGTTTACTGATATATCCCTGTATTCCCAAGTTATCTGGTGGTTCTTCTTTATAAAGTTCCCTGTAGAACTCTTCAAAAGCAAGTCTAATGTCTTCATCACCTATAATTGTCTTTTGTTTCCAATTCAGTTTTGTAATATTACTTTTCCTCCTTTTTTCTTTCAATTGCCACGCCAGCAGCTTACCTGTTTTATTTGCATTTTCAAAATATTTTTGCCTGGCATATTTAATGTTTTTTTCAATTTTCCCCATTTCGTATATCTCCAATTGTTTGTTCAATAATTCTAACTCTTGCTTGATTTTTTTATTTTTGGGTTCTTTTTTTAATTTTTTTTCACTTTCTTCAATCTTTTGATTCAACTCCAAATATTTTTTTTGTGAAGTCTTTTTCTTATATGCTTGTAATTTTAGGTAATGCCCTCTCATATATGCCTTTGAGGCATCCCAAATGATATTATTTTTGTTATTGTCGTGGCAATTGATTTCTAGAAATTCCTTGAGGGCTTTTTTACTGGCTTCTATTTCTTTCTTGTCTTTTAACAGGTGCCAGGGAAACTTCCAGTTGAATTCTTTCTTGCGATTGAAGAGTTCCAATTCTATCTGGGCATGGTCTGAAAATAAACGGGCGGAGATCTTTGCCTTTTTCATGTAGATGGCAGTTTCTTTAGATATTAAAATATAATCTATGCGCGACCAAGACATATGCCTATTTGAATAAAAAGAATAATCTTTCTCATTTCCGTTATGCCATCTCCAAGAGTCAATTAAATTTAAGTCTTCAACTAAATTAAAGAAACTTTGTGGAAGTTTACTCCTATTCATTTTCTCATTTATATTGTTGGACTTTTTGTCCACTTTCGGGTCAATAACTCCATTAAAATCACCCATCAAAATAAAACTGTCAAAATTTCTTTTGTTAATTTTCTTTCTAAGTTCCACAAAGAAATTAAATTTGGCATCGTTTGGCGCGTATATATTACAAATTAGCCAAGTCTTTTGTTCTTTTTCTATGGCTACTCCTATGTATCTTCCTTTATCGTCTTCAAATATTAATTTGGGGTTTAGTGCAGGATCAATATATAAGACTACTCCTCTTCTTTTTTTTTCAGATGCCACCACAAATTCTAAACCTAAGGCTGCATTTTTAGGTAACCTATCTCTGATTTTTTAATGTGCGTTTCCTGAAGAGCAATTATATTAGCTTTTTTCTTTTTTAAATTATGAAAAGTACGCTTTCTTTTACCCCCGTTGTTAAGTCCATTAATATTCCAGGAAATGCACCTTAATATCATCTTATTCTATGTTGGAATAAGTCCCTTCGCCTTCTGTGTAGTCTGGGGAGTCTTCTTCTGTCCTCTCCTCGATTTCCTCTTCATCATCGCTCCGGTCGTTGTTTCTCTCTTCTTTGTTCTCCGTGGTATCAGTATTGAAGTCCTTGGCTGGTGTGTTGAATTGGTACTGCCCTTGGTAGGTGTTATCTTGTGTCTCCTTCAAGTTTTCTCCATGCTGTCTTAAGAAGTCGCTTGCTTTTTCTTCAGTTGTTAACCACCATTGCTTTCCCCTATATGTTGCCATCAGGCCTTCAATTTTTCCCATCTGAATTTAATTTTGTTCTTTTTCAGTATGTCGGTTAGAAAGTAGTATTTTTTCCTACTTTCTCGTATTTCTTGGGGGAGTTCTTTTAATATCAGGACTTCTTTGCCTTTATATTGGCCCTGTCTATTCTTCTTCCACCTCAGCAGTTCGTCTCTTATACTTTTAAGAGTATAGGTGGCAATGACGTCTCTTGGCGTTTTGTTACGTTTCGCATAGGCCGAGTTTATACGGAAGACCCTGTCCACCTTCCCTTCCAGATAGGCCTCTGGGGTATCTAATATTTTGGCTGTGATTGCCGCTATAATGTCTTTCAACTTCTCTCCCTCCTCCTCTTCAATTCCACGGAAACGAATTTGGAATTCCTTTTGATGGAATTCTAGTTGAGTTTGTTTAGTTTCAATTTTTGCTGTCTTTGTTTCAAGTTGTTTTCTCTTGGTAGACTCTCCTTTTTGTTTCATTTTAAAGTCATTTAGATCTTTTTTTACCACCTCCATCTCTTCCTTCATCTCAATTAGTTTTTTATTTGTATCGTGTACGTCTTTCTTTATTCCTTTCATTTCACCTTTGATGTCTTTTAGGTCACTTTTAATCTCTTCCTTCATCTTTTTCCTGTCATCTTCCCCTTTTTGGAGCAATTTTCTTATATCTTGTAATTCTGACAGTAGTTCTTTAAAGCCTAGCTCACCCATACCCATTCCAGAGCCTCTTCTGGGGAGCTCTCCTCTTTTATCTTTGTCTTGACGAGTTTTTAGGTTCGCCATGATGGCTCCTAGAGTAAGTCAACAAAATGAGGTATCTACTTGTCTTATTTAGAATGTTCTGTATTTCTTCTTCACTAGATGATGGAGTTTAGTATATTATTTTCCTTATTAAATTTTGTATTGCAATCTATTTTCTAACTTAAATTGGGTGTTGGAGGTCTTTGTTGGAGGTCGTGGGAGTCTGAGGTTGTGGGTTGTCCTCTTATATTTTATATTTCCCTCTTGTGACCTCTTGTATCACAAAAAGTTGTTCAGCAGCTCAAGGTTTTAGGTAAAGCTGGCGTCGCTTCTGACCTTTCTGTCTTCTATTTTCCCTGATAGCCTTGATAGCCTTCCTCTAGTTACTAGAAATTATTTCACTTGTGGCATGGCTTAGTTCTCTGTCAAGAAATCCTTCGTTGACGCTGCTTTCCTTTACTTGCCAGTGCTTGCCAATGCTTGCCAATGCTTTCCGCCGCTTTTCGCTGCCTTCCGCTGCTTCCCTCAGCTTCCCACTATTTCCGAGTTCAGGTTGTCTAGTGGTTCGGTGCTCTATAGCCTTCTAGGCCCCTCCTCCGTTTCTGTGACCTGATTGGCAACGCCCCCGGGCTTCGTTCCTAGCAGCTCGCCTTCTTTCCTCTTCGTACCTCTATGGGTTGTCTCCACTCCTCCTCACGTCCCCGCGTCTCTTTTTGTTAGAACCTCCGCCCCTCCTCCTCTCCCTGTTTCTTAAAGGGAACCTCGATCAAAGATGTCTCTCGCAGGTGCGTCTATGGGCTTCTTTTCCTTATTGATTGTACAGCGTACAGTTTAGTTATTTTGCTATTTACTATTCTTTTATTTCTTACTTTGCTTGTTGTGCTCCGTGCTGTGGGGACCGGAAGCCAGGAGAGTTATGCCCTTCCTTCTCGGAGGGCTCGCCGGTGGCGGTTCCTTCAGCTCCTTGCAACCCGTTCCAACTCTACCCCTTAGCGGGGTCTAGCCGGTTGGGTTGGCACAAGGCTTGGAGCCTGGACCGTCCCCTTCTGTCTGGGGGTATTGGTGAGGGTTTTTCGCCCCCTCAACCGCCTCGAACGGCTTCGCCTTAGGTGGTCCGTGCGGAGCTCACCTGAAGCGCGACCTCTCCCGTCGTTATCCGGAACCGGAATCCCACTATTTTGACTTTTCTGTCAGGAGAGGACAAACTATTGAAGACATAAGAGTGAATTGATCAGTCTATTTCTAGTCCGTCTTGTTCTCCCATGTCTTCATCTATAACTCTGTCCTGTCCCATTTTATTTTGAGTTTGAAATTCTTTTTTAAAAAAATGATTAACATTAAAATGCATATTTAAGGATGCATTTTCAACGGCATGGGTTTTTTTAAAGGGGCCACAACAGCACAGTGGGCATCAGAAGCAACATGAGAAACTGCAAGTTGTTTCTGGTGTGAGAGAATTGGCTGTCTGCAAGGACATTACCCCGGGGACACCTAGATGTTTTGATGTTTTACCATCCTTGTGGGATGTTTTATGATCCTTGTTGGTTGGTTAAACCCCTGTGCTGGCAGGACTGAAGATCAACAGGTCAGAAGTTCAAATCCGGAGAGAGCACGGATGAGCTCCCTCTGTCAGCTCCAGCTCCCCATTTGAGGACATGAGAGAAGCCTCACACAAGGATGGTAAGACATCAAAACATTCAGACATCCCCAGGAAACATCCTTGCAGATGGCCAATTCTCTCCGTTGAAATTTTTTATTTCGTGTCAGGAGCAAATTGAGAAACTGCAAGTGGCTCCTGACATAAAATATTAAAAAACACATTGGGTTAAACTATTAGCTGCAGGAAAGCTGCTGACCAGAAGATTCAAAAGCTGCAAGTTGGGGTGAGCTCTTAACTGTTAGCCCTAGCTCCTGCTAACCTAAAAAAAATTAATAAAAATATTTATATGCCAACATCTCCCCAGGGCAATTGGGCAGCTTACATGAGGCCAAGCCCAACAATTACAACAAAGTAAATATACAACATAAAAATACAGCAATAAAATATAATGAAAACAATAATTAAAAAAACCCCAGTACACAATGCAATATAAACCACACAATGCAATATAAAACCACAATAATTGGACACAATGGGCAGGGCCAGTTGCAAAGATTAAAACATTTATAAACATTGGGTGAGATGAGCAATGCAGTATATCTGGAAGGATAACCTAGCAGTTCAAAAGCATGCAATGTGAGTGGGAAGGTAAAAGGGCACACCATTGCAGATTTGCAGACATGCCGGCAACACAATCCATAGACAACAGGCTCCTTGGGCTGGAAAATGGAACAAGAGCATCTCCGCATGGCCGGAGTTGAGCATCGCCTCCAGATGCCGGAGATGAAAACAGGGGAAGCCTTTTACCTTTGTCGTTGTTCACTGTGTGTGTTAAAAAGCATTGAATGTTTGCCTCATATGTGTATTGTAATCTACTCTGAGTCCTTCCGGGGAGATAAAGCAGAATGTAATTAAAGTATATGATTATTATTTCTGACTGCATTATCAGAATACATTTAGTATCTTTACCGTACTGAATGTATTCCGATTCTTCTTTTTGTTTGAGCTTGAGAATGGCATTGTGTTATTCAGAAAAGGCTATTGAGAGGCTAAGCTCTGATCTCCAGAGGTCCAAGAGCTGTGGTCAGTTCACAATGGAACTGCAAAGATCAAGGTCTTCATTCATCTTTCTACATAATATAGCTAACAAAGCAGTGCTGCTTGAAGAGAACGTAGACCATTGAAGAGTTCATGCCTGTCTTGAAAGAGTAGAAATGAAAAGGGTCTAGAGGTCTTAGCGGACTGCGGACAAAAATAAGTCAACAATGTGATGCAGTGACCAAGGCTGGCTCTGCATTTTAGAAATAAAGCAATTTGACACCATTTTAACCACTATTGCGTGATGCTATGAAACCCCAGGATGTGTAGTTTCACGAGGCACCAACATTCTCTGCAGGGAATGCTAAAGACCTTGTAAAACTACAAGTCCCATGATATCATAACACCAAGCAATGGCAGTTAAGGTAGTATCAAACAGCATTCGTTCTACAGTGTAGATGTACTCCCACATCTTTTTTTTAAAAAAAACCAGAATTAGCATATTGAGATCGAGGAGATGGGTGTAATTGTTTTGCTCTTTTCTGCTTTGATCAGAGCTGGAATCTTGTGTTCAAATTCCAAACATCACAAATTAAAAGAAATGTTCAAAAGGTGGAACCTTTGTGAGAAGATAAAAACATCTGGAAAGGTTGTGAGGTCTGTTGGAAACTAGGCAAGTGGGATTTATATATCCGGGGAACATCCAGGGTGAGAGAAATAACTCTTGACTGTTAGAGGCAAATGTGAATGTTGCAATTGGCCAGCTTGATTGTTGTTGGGAGGTGATTAGCTGGCCCTGATTGTTTCTTATCTGGAATTCCCCTGTTTTTGAGTGCTGCTTTTTGTTTACTGTCCTGATTTTAGACTCTGTGGGAGTCTACCATATACCGTGCAGCTGTGGACATGTCTATATAGGGACCAAACACAGCATTGCCCAAACATGAATCAAGAAGCATGAAAGGCTCTGCAGACTATTTCAACTGTAAAGAAGTCAGCCATAGCAGAGCCCTTGATGAACCTACTTGGGCACAGCATATTATTTGAGAACTCAGAAATGCTGGACTACTCTAACGAAAACAATGTCAGACTACACAGGGAAGCCATTGAAACCCACAAGCATGTGGACAATATCAACAGAAAGGAAGAAACTATGAAAATTAACAACATCTGGGGACCAGTATTAAAGAACTCTAAAACCAGGACAGTAAATAAAGAACAGGAGCCCCTGCTGTTACAGTGGGTTAAAGTGCTGAGCTGCTGAACTTGCAGATCGAAATCCGGGAAGCGGATTTCGATCTGGGCGCAGCTGGCTGGATGTCAACTGCATAAGATCTCTACTGATCAGTCATGAGTTTGAGGCCTGCCCGGGTCAGGGTGAGTTATCTACCAATTTGTGTAGCTTGTTGTCGATCTTTGCAACCCAAAAGACAGTTTTATCTGTCAAGTAGGAAATTTAGGTACCACTTTGTGGGGAGGCTAAATTTAACTGATTTCTGGAATGTTAAATTGCCTCTATGTCTGTCTATATATGTTGTATGTCAATGGCATTGAATGTTTTCCTGTATATGTGCATTGTGATCCGTCCTGAGTCCCCTACGGAGTGAGAAGGGCGGAATATAAATGACGTACATAAATAAATAAATAAATTCTGCCAACCTAGCAGTTAGAAAACATGCAAATTGGAGTAGGTTGAGAGGTACTGCTCTGGCGGGGAGGTAGCGGCACACCATGCAGTCATTCCAGTCACATGACCTTGGAGGTGTCTATGGACAATGCTGTCTCTCTTTGGCTTAGAAATAGAGATGAGCACCACCCCCCAGAGTCTGACACGACTGGACTTAGTCAAGGGTAGGTTTGCCATATGTCCCTTATTCTAAGGGACATCCCTTATTTTGGCCCTAAAATTTGTGTCCCTTATTTTCAGGCCCTGTCCCTTATTTTTGACTAACAGGACAGGACTGGGCGGGGTTGACCAGAGGAAGGTGCGCGCTGTGGTTTCCACGGCAATGCCCGCTTGGGGATTTCAACTCGCAGGGCAGCCTGCGTCCCCTTTGGACGGAAGAGGCGATACAGGACTTTTTCAAAGTACAGTAGACTAAATAACCATTACCCAAGGGGAATGTTGGATCATGTTGGATAAAGATAGTTTCTGATTGCTTGAGAGTTACTCTTAAAATAGGCCTAGCTGTGCATCCCAATACTATACAATGCTGTGTATCCCATACTATACTATACCATTTACTATTGACATAATAATCATGAAGATGTACTGTCTTATAAAATTTATTTTATTTTAATGTTTAGACAGTGAACTTTTAAAGTCAGCAAAGTCAATACAGATGGAGAAAATTAGGCAGTTGTAATGTTTTTTCTGCATGACAAAGCATGCAGAAACATACCATGTACTGTTAAGAGGGTGTAAGTCAGTTTCTTTTGTGAGTTTCAATCATTATCTTATTCTGTTAATAAAACTATTTCTACCTAATGTTTGAGTTTCAAGTTTTTAATGAAGTGTCCCTTATTTTTGTGAAAAATCCCGTAAATGTCCCTTATTTCTTATATCAAAAAATGGTAACCCTAGTCAAGGGGGAAACTTTACCTTTACCTAAATAAAGAACAAAACTCAGGAAACAGGGGAATTCCAGACAAGAATCAATGAGGGCCAGCTAACACCTCCCAACAAAGGATTACCTCAGACAGGAGGCAGCCAAGCTCTGAAGAATCAAGGCTACTCAATGCTAATCAAGGTGGCCAATTGCAACATTCACACCTGCCTCAAACAGAGAAGAGTTATTTCTACCACGCTGGACATTCCACGGATATATAAACCTCACTTGCCTAGTTTCCAACAAAGCTCACAACCTCTGAGGATGCCTGCCATAGATGTGGGTGAAATGTCAGGAGAGAATGCTTCTGGTCATACAGCCTGGAAAACTCACAGCAACCCATTTCTCTTCATATTCCATTGTTCATATTAGTCCTTCCTCTTATGTGCTAATATTTTGTAAAATAACATAACATCAAATAATAATTTAAAAACCCTCCCAAAAGCTTTTTTTCCTTCTAAAGTTCTAGCTTAATAGAGAACCCTTGAGAAATGTAAAGATGAGTAATTTCCTTTAACTCCCAGACAAAGGCATGAGAGAGAAATCTACTATAAGAACTGTAGTTCCAAATCACTCGGACCCCTCCCAACTTCAGGTCAAGCAACCTAACCAATTTAAATGGTTGGGAATTGAGATGAAAGAAAGAAAGACAAAGACCGGTTTGAAAGAAGAAGTCCCTTTCTTTCTTTTGAGTAACACAGAAAACCTTCTTAAACCAATGTTTCGGGATATAAATTCACGAACAATATACTATTATGAACAAAATGCTAAATGGATTGGTTATTATGCTGTACTTCTCTGTTTTGTTTCGTACCCTTTAACCAGTGGTGCTTACATGTTTTTGTGCCTTTGAAAGAAAGAACATCATTCAGGGTGGTTTCATTATGTGGGTTTTTTCAAAAGCGGACTTGCAAAAAGGTGGAAAACAAGGAGACCAAAGAAAGCAACAAACTAATGGGAGCGAAAGAAAGGAGGAGGTAGAGATATAGTTCAGAAGTTATGAAAGAAATGCCAGGGATGCGGAAACATCTTGCAGTTTTACTTCTATCACATGCATTTCTTAATACAGTAGAGTCTCACTTCTCCAACCTTCACTCATCCAACGTTTTGTATTATCCAATGCAGTCTGCCTCCAGCCCAGATCCACAGCTGTTTCGATACATTGCAATGTTTTGGTGCTAAATTCGTAAATACAGTAATTACTACACCACGTTATCTTGTATTGAACTGCTTTTCTCTGTCCATTGGTTGTAAAACACTATGTTTTGGTGCTTAATTTGTAAAATCCTTGCAAAAAGTGGAAGCAAACCTAATTTATAGTAATAGTAATAACACTTTATTTGTATTCTGCTCTATTTCCCTGAGAGGACTCAGTGCGGATTCCAGCATACAGACACAGCCAAACATTTAATGCCTCGAAACAATGACACACAGACATACAAATAAAGGTAAAGGCTTTCCCTTCATCTCCAGCTCTGGGGGATGGTGCTCATCTCCATTTCTAAGCCAAAGAGCCAGCATTGTCCATAGACACCTTCTAGGCCATGTGGGTGGCATGACTGTGTGGAGTGCCATTTACATGATTTCATTTAATTTAGCATCTACATGGTTTAATACAAAGAGATTACATCCCATCTTGAAAAACTAGGCACTGAAAAGTCTAAGGTCTGGACAGATGCGGTCTATATTTGTGATAATTTTATAAAGTTTATGTGTTTTAATTATTCTCTAGCCCACCTCGAGCAACAATGAGACGTAGGTAAGAATTACTATTATTATTATATACACAACAAAAGTGCACAGCAAACAAGATCACTATGCTGGCTGTTGTATTGGATCACACGTTGGACATTTCCCAAGTGTCTAGGAGTGTGTGATGTACTGGCGAATAATGTGTGCAGATCCAAGTAGGTTGGCATTTTGCAGCTGACAGATGGCATTTTTTTCAGTGCCAATTGTTTTTAAGTGCAGGCCAAGGTCCTTAGGCACTGCACTCAGTGTGCCGATCACCACTGGGACCATCTTGACTAGCTTGTGCCAGAGTTTTTGCAGTTTATTTATTAATTTGCGACATTTATATGCCGCCCTTCTCACCCTGAAGGGGACTCAGAGTGGCTTACGAGTCATAAGTAAATACAATATATTATATTATTAGCATAGCACAATATCAGTACCATACATTCCCATATCGTACTATACCACTATACTGTAATATTATTAGTAATATTACATGTAATATGGAATGTCTACACTTGGAATCTGTCATCAATTTTTCAATTCCGGTTTTGATGGCATTTATTCTAATGGCTTGTTCTTGGGCTGCAAGAATCAAGCCAAGAGTAATTGAAAAGATACTTATATTTGTGGTGAAATAACTGTTACACAAACTTGATGAAATTTGTTTACCAAACTTGTTCTCTGTTGTATATGTTTGGCATATGAACCTGAAAGCAAAATAATGTGTATAGCTTGTGATTTCAATTACTCCTGGTGAGTTATATTTTGGATAGTTGCACTATATAATATATTTTAGGCATATGCATTTTGGAAGTAAGCTATTTTGCCCAAATCACAAACACTCTTACTTTTTTAAAAAATGGCAATACATGGATTAATGCAGAATAATCCAAAACAGCATTTAGCAGGAAATATGAAACACCATGCTATGGGTAATAACATGCTTTTATTGGAGTTAGGAAGATGTACATCAGTAATTTTTGGCATTAATATTGGGATGCGAGAAATATGTTCTTATATTAATCTGTGAAATGCTGAAGGAGATGTGGAAGTATGATATACACAAAAGACATGCTGAGAAATGTTTTATTTCCAAGGTAGACATTATGCAGAGTGAGGCAGATGCTGCGAGGCTAAACTTGTTCTTTATGAACTCTTTGCTGTCTATCCCTTCTCCTCCTCAGGCGACGAAGGGAAACAAAGGTTGTTTATTAGATTTGTGCGCGGATCCATTTTTAGCCATTTCTTTCAGCTTCTTTGGCTTCTTCGGCAGTGGTTGATGTGTCCTCCAAATGTGGTCATTTTCATCCTGCTAGCTTTAAAAATGATGGAAAGGGGAGCCTGGGAAGCCTGACCATTGATGCCAATGGGCTAGACCAGGGCTGCCCAACTTCTACAGGCCCAGGGGTCAGTGATGACCTGGGGGGCCGAAGGGTCTGCCCCCGGCTCCGCCCCCTCCCCCAGCTCCGCCCCCGGATCCAATTTACTTACAATTCATAAGAGGCATCCATACAATCAAATATAATCTTTTACTAAGGGGAAATGCAGGGTGGGAATTCATAAGGGGCATCCATACAATCAAATATAATCTTTTACTAAGGGTAAATGCAGGGTGGGAATTCATAAGAGGCATCCATACAATCAAATATAATCTTTTACTAAGGGGAAATGCAGGGTGGGAATTCATAAGGGGCATCCATACACAATTACATAATAATAACATAAAGGTTAGCCTACCTTCCCAAACGTGCAGGATCCAGGAGTAGCCGGACCACGAGCAGAGGCGACGACCGACCGAGGCAGCAGCCGAGAAGGTCCAAATCGCGTCTGCGTGGGCCGCAGGGATTAAGTAGCCGAGATTTCGGCAACAGGAGTATCGCGAGACTACGGAAGCCACACGGGATTTCGCTCTCAACGCAGGCGTGATCTCGCGTTGAGAGCGAAATCCCGTGTGGCTTCCGTAGTCTCGCGATACTTGCTCCGGAACCCGGAAGTGGGTAATTTTTTAAAATATTATTATTTAATTCATTTTTTATTTTTATTTTTTATTTAAAAGCTTAGGGGGCCGTAGAAAAGGCTGGGGGGGCATATACGGCCCCAGGGCCGCCAGTTGGACAGCCCTGGGCTAGACCTAGCCGTATTTGCTGGTTGCAGATCAAAAACAGCTATCCGGCTACCCGCCCATTTTCGGGAGGCACATGAAAATGGATATTTATTTATTTATTTATTCAGCTTAGTATACTGCTCTCTCTGGAGCTCAGAGCAGTTTACAGCTATTAAAATATCAGATAAAAACACATAAAAACATTACAAAACCAAGTTAAAACCCCCAGTTAAAACCCCATACCCAACAGTAAAACAACAACCAGACAGCATAGTGCAACTGGCAATGACAATGACGCGGCAGGGTGGCAAATTATGGTGGGCACCGGTCAGGGGCCGAATGCCTGCCTAAATAGCCAGGTCTTGACTGATCTGCGGAATGGCATCAGGTCACGTATGACTCGTGTCTCCTCAGGCAGGGAGTTCCACAGAGTCGGCGCAGCTACAGCAAACGCCCTCTGCCGTGTACTAGATAGCCTGTAGGTTTTTATGCCAGGCACCTCCAGCAAGTTGAGCCCCTCTGAACGCAGGTATCTTCTGGGCACATATGGGGTAAGCGGCTCCCTCAGGTACATATGGGGGGGTCTACGGGTTCTGGCCAGCAGAAACAGATCAAGGTTCAGCTGAAATGCACAAGCCTCTTGTCTATACTGACCAAATCATAGAATCATAGAGTTGGAAGAGACCTCATGGGCCATCCAGTCCACCTCCCTGCCAAGTAGCAGGAAAATTGCATTCAAATCACCCTCGACAGATGGCCACCCAGTCTCTGTCTCCAAAGAAGGAGCCTCCACCACAATCAGAGGCAGATAGTTTCACTGCTGCATTCAGGAAGTTCTTCCTAATGTTCAGATTGAATCTCCTTTCTTGTAGTTTGAAGCCATTGTTCTGTGTCCTAGTCTCCAGGGCAGCAGAAAACAAGCTTGCTCCCTTCTCCCTACGATTTCCTCTCACATATTTATATCTGGTTATCATGTCTCCTTTCAGCCTTCTCTTCTTCAGGCTAAACATGTCCAGCTCTTTAAGCCACTCCTCATAGGGCTTGTTCTCCAAGCTCTTAATCATTTCAGTCGCCCGCTTCAGAACACATTCCAGCTTGTCAACATCTCCCTTTAACTGTGGTGCCCAGAATTGGACACAGTATTCCAAATTGGATTAGATTTGCTCCTGGGCATCTGGATGGTGTTCGAAAAAGTTCCTCACTGAACCACAGGGCTGGTTCTGATTCAGACGGAGCTGGGAAAAGGGCATGGCACTCACCTTTGTTGTTGTTTGTCATTAAAATGGCAGCAATGGATTCCTCATTCAGGTGCCTTTGCATAGCAAACCACAGCTCATAATAATATTACTGGTGATATATTTGCACTGCATTTTCTTTGGATTTTCTAAACAGGGGAACAATAACTACCAAAAGTTTCAAGGAACTTTTATTTTGGCTACAAAGAAAAACAGTTTCCTATCTTCTCTACAGACCATTTCATTGTTTTGTTTCTTTCTTTGGTTTGTGTTAAGGAGAGGTGAAGACACTGAGAATTGTAGTAGTATATGTATTTTTACATTCTTCCAAGTGACTTATTGGGTCAATTTGCTCGCTTACCTTGCCGTCATGTTGTCAATTTTGCCTCTGCACTTGTTGAGGTAGGGAACTAGTATGTATGTACACTGTTTGTTTGTTTCTACTTGTTTGTTTTCTTGATTACTTTTTAATTTCCTAACATAGAGGGATCAATTTTGTTTTAAATTGCTTCCAGTTTCCATGGTTTTAAAGTGCCTCATTTCTAAGAGAGCACACAATTTGGATTTTTTTTAAAATGGTGGATTCTTTTTTGCTATGCGCAACATATAAAAGATCAGTTCATTTGTCCAATAGGCTTTCTGTGCCTATTGTTTCTATTTCTGCTCTGCCCACACAGGCTTCCATATTTAGAAGCATTGCCTTTGTGTTTAAAGATGCAGATTATCCCTTGTTTCTTTGACTGTGGCAATTAACAGAGGGACTGTTGCAAGGGTATATACCAATGACATTTTCCTATTATTGTTAAAGTTTCATATATAACCCTAACTTCAATAATAATTGGGCAGGTTTCATTCAAATGAAACAATGGACCCCTCATTCATGACTGGATTAGCATTTCCTCTCCATACAAACACAAACAACAAGCCATACTTATTTCTGCTAAGAAAGGTGTCCACCTGATTCTTTTGCTGAGACAAGCACTGCTGGTCTTACATAGCTTCTCTAAACCAAAAATGAGATCATTTTGTTTTTCGGCAGATGGAAAGACTTTCCATTGGTTTTTCTCCATCAAGTCACTTCTAACATCAAAAAGTGAATTTTTCATAATTTTCAAAACATCATTGAAAAACTTCACACACACATACACGTATACACATATAATACATATACATGGCTTGGCCCGGCCAACTCTAAAAATGGAGTCTCTGATATTTGAAAAGGGAAGGAATTATGATATAGTACAATATATTATATAATACTAATAGTATAATATATATTATATATTGTATAATATAGTAGAAGTTATTATTCCCGCTTTGTGCTGGTCTGTGACCGTAATAAAGTTTTGATTGATTGAAGTTATTATTGTACATCATATATGTAATATTCCTAATAATATTGCAGTATAGTGGTATAGTGCAATATAGTAATCTAAATTTAACTGATTTACGAGGCCGTAAAAAAGATCTCCAGAAAACATGCTGAGGAATGAAGGAGTGCGACAGCTCCGCCTGGTGGCCAGATGTTAAATTGCCTCTGTCTGTCTTGTGTGTTTGTGTGTCTAAATGTAATGTGTACATTGTAATCCTCCCTGAGTCCCTTGCGGGGTGAGAAGGGTGGAATATAAATGAAGTAAATAAATAAATAAATAAATAAATAATTTTTGATACTTAGTATTGTGCTATGCTAAAATTATATTATCTATACATAAAATATTAGTAATAATATTATTATTACTAATAATAATATTAGTAAAATATTAAATATTAAAAAATTAGTAATAATATTAGTAATAATATTAGAAATAACTCAAGTTGGTGCAGAACGCAGCAGCACGCCTGCTCTCAGGAGCTATAAGATCTGCTCATGTAACTCCACTCCTGCGCGAACTGCACTGGCTCCCAATTGAATTCCGGGTCTCCTTCAAGGTGTTAGTTTTAACTTTCAAGGCCTTATATGGTTTGGGGCCAGTGTACCTGAGGGAGCGGCTTACCCCATACGTGCCCAGAAGATCACTGCGTTCAGAGGGGATCAACATGTTGGAGGTGCCTGGCATAAAGACCTACAGGCTATCGAGCACGCGGCAGAGGGCGTTTGCAGTGGCCGCGCCGACCCTATGGAACTCGCTGCCTGGGGAGACGCGAGCCCTACGGGACTTAATGGCATTTCGCAAGTCCGTTAAGACCTGGTTGTTTAGGCAGGCATTCAGCCTTGCACTGGGCAAGCCCCGTGGACCGACCACGGAGCAGAGCCCGCGAGGGTTCAGTTAACCTGGCGAGCCAGGAGCGGTTAGGCTCTCGTAGTCTACCCGCCTCCCTTGATCCAATTATGCTCACCAATCTGCAAGGTAGATGCCACGAAATTGTTTATTCTGCTCAGCTGAGAGGATGCGAACCGCAATACCCTGATTCCCGCAAGGAACGCATGCATATACATTCAAAACATTGGTTTTTAAAGGTTACAGAACTGTCAAAACAATTGAATTTCCCGCCCACTTCCTCCTGGCTGATCGGCTGATGATTGGTCGGACCAGCTGATGGGTGGGAGGCCGGTCAGTTCCAGGGAGCCTATCAGCGCTCATTCCCATTTGCCGGCTTCGGCCAATCAGAGGCCTGTGGCCATATATGGAGTTCCAGGAAGGAAGGCTTGGACAGGAATCACTGTCAATATAGCATATGAATTAAACAAAAGAATCCTAGCCAGGTAAACGACCTGAAATGACATCCTGGAAGTGATGGGATTAATGGATTTGAGGATGAATGGGAAAGGGAGGAAGAAAACTTGATGACAGAAACTCACTCAAGCTTTTGTGTGACAGGGGGCCTATTGTGAGATGTTGACTAGGTTCCGAGGCTAGCCACATTCCCGCTGTGAAGACAAATATTTGATGTCCGATTCCAAAGACAGGATTAATTGGTCTAAACTCCGATAATTAATACTCTCTTTAGGCTGGCAGAATGTGGGCCATGAAGACTAGTGCACGGGTGATCCATAACAAGACTTCTGCCAGGATAGCTCATGCAATGTTGAACAATGGTGATCCATAAAAGGCTTAGGATGGGAATCCAGTTACTCCCTTTCAGCTGACACAATAGCAAAAATACAGGCAATCCTTTCTTTACATGGGAAAGAGGGGGAAGGGAAGGGGTTACAAGGGGTCAAAGGAAAACTTATGAAGCCACACTGTACATACAGGGAGATCCCCAGCAATTTCCCAGTGCATTCCCATACAGTTCTTGCTCCCAGAGTTATGATCTTTAAAACAGACAACGCAGGGCTGCCTTCCTTCTGGGAGTTGTAGTTCTCCTTGATGTAATTACTGTCCTGGAAACTATAGAGCCCTGAGGGGCAGAATTGCTTCTGGAATGCAAATAGAGTGGCAGAGAGTCACAAAGTCCATGTGGCCGAGAGGGGGAAAGGCTGGTTTATCCAACTGGGAAGTGTCCTTGGTGAACTGCTTCTCCCAAAGCCCAAAGGGCCTGGGTTCTCTTCCAGTCCCCTTGCAATCTGGGCAAAACCCCTCCGGGAAAGCATCGGACACGGTTTGCCCAGACAGAGAGTCCCTTTGTTGTCCATCAAGGGCACATGCTGGAATCAGCTGATAAAGGGCAGTCCAAGAACAGTACAGGAGGGAAAAACGATCAGAAAGGGGCAAATGGGGTCACAGTACTTGAGAGAACTAGATCTTCTTTTTAGCATCGGTCTGAGGCCCTCACCCACCCCCCCTGAAGAGATCTCTTCGGGCCAAAACTGCCCCAAAAGCTGGCGCTTTTGTGCTAGGACATGCTTCCCTCAGGCTGGAAAAAGGATAGGAAGAGAGGAAGGAAGGAGAGGGAAACGGTGGGAGAAATGGCAGAGTGTTTGGTTTATTGCTAAAGTGCTGTTTGATGTTTGCTGAGGTGTCTTTCATGTGCTATTGGCTGTGCAATCGTTGTGTAGATGGGGCAATGGGAGGCAACGGTGGTTGGGTGTACTGGGAGGGACGAAGTTGGTGCAGTGTGATGTATGGGACTGAGTGAGGCAGAAGGGAAGGGGAAAAACAAAAGGGTCTGGTACTGGTGCAACTTAGGCCATGGGCCAAAAGGAATACTGGGGACTCTCTGCGGTTTGACCTTCTGGATTTGGGGTTTCCTGGCTCGACTACATTTCCCCACTTTGGAGCTGGAAGATAGAGGCTTCTATCTGACATGCTCCAACATTGATGAAAACATTTCAGTTTTTTCCAAGTATGATCTGGCCATCTCTCTGGGGGTTTTGCTGGTGTATTACTCAAACAGGCCCCACTTCCAACTAGGAAAGGGACATCACAGGCAACCCAAAGCTAAGGATAGGAAATTAGCAACCCAAAAATGCCTAACTACAAACTGTGTATGCTGCTGATGATGCTGAAGTGGTGCAGGGCTGAAGGGAAGAAAGAAAGTGTAGGGATGGAAAAAAACAGGAGGAAAAAGGGGCATAGAGAAGAATAGAGGCCTGGGAGGGAAACTTTGTCACTCACGCTCAGCGGTGGCCACCCAGTGAATACTGTGCCTGGTGTTGTTTGGCAAAGGTGGAGGTCCCATAGGGTGAATGGGAGTTCTTGAAGGAGGGGGGGAGATGCAGGAAGTTGGTCTCTCAAGTAGCAGTGAAGAGGAAAACAAAGTGCTGGTCCACGAGGGGTGAGGCTTGGCAGATGTGGTCCTCCCGTCCTGGTCCCTGGCTCACAGACGTTTTGGATCTGGGTGCAGTCTCCGCTGGGGATTTTCCTGAGGGGCACTTTCCGGAATAATGTCTCCCAGGTTTCTCTCCTTGGATTCCGCCCATGATCTTTTCCGTCTGGCAAAGAGCTGGTCCATCAGGATGAGGTCAGCCTGGCCTCGTTGACGTGCCCATTTTGCAGGATTTGGGAAAGGATAATTCTAGAAGAGCTCAGAGAGAGTTATAGTTTCCCTCCCACCCAGCCCTCCCTTCAGCCCTTGGGGGAAGTTAGTACAAGGGAAAGGAAACCATACATACCTATGTGAGGATTTCCACCTGTCCCCTTGCATTCTTCCTGACACAGCACAACAATGGCAGGCCTTCCCTGGCCTTTTCTAGCAAGCCTTTTCTGCAAGGCGACCCATCCTGGCTCATGGCACCATGTAGTTTTCCCGATGGCACTCTGGGTGGTTCAGCACTCCTTCGCTGGGGTCCCCTCCTCTCCAGCAGGGGATTCCAGCCTCGAACGCTGAGGACCGACTTCCTCCAATGGTGGCCAGGGATTCTGGGTCCTGCAGTCCGCTCTTTCCTTGGGTGGTCTTCAGCTGTGCCAGGGCTCCTTCTCCTGGGGACGTCTTCTGGAAACCTCCTCAATTTAAGGCCGTTAGGGGAAATGGTTTAAACATTCATACGCACATGCAACCAGGAAAAATGTAAGGACTGGAGGAGGCCAGAGGGAGAGAGAGAGAGAGAGAGAGAGAGAGAGCCATGGCCATTGAAGTTGGCCAGCACGTTTCACTAGAAGGAAAGGCTGATAGCAGAATCTGGAGAGAAAAGCAGTCCCTAGGAAAACTATAATTTCCAGGGAGGAAAAGGCAGTTAAGAGAAGCACCTTCTCTAGGGCACACACACACACACATACGCACACAAGAGAGAACCTTCCTCTTTTCCAGGCATTAAACTAATCCCTGGCTTGGGAAGGTAGAGCAAAGGAGAACAATAGAGGTTTGGACACACAGGAAGTTTCCACTTAAGAACTTAGGGCAAGGAGAGCCCATTTCCCATAGAGAGACAAAGACAAAAAGAAAATCCAGACATACTTGTATATATACCTTATGAAGGTAGAATTTCATTTCACAGTTCCCGGGAGGAGGGGTTTGAAGAATGGAGACAAAGGAGAAGAAATGCGAAGATGTCTTCACCCCTCTTCACAGAGAGGCAAGAGGAGAGGAGAAAAGGGGAAAACCAAAAACCCACTTCACAGAGGTAGCTCCATTCAATCGGCAGAGAGTTCCCCAGTTCCTCATCCCAAACCCTCCTCCCTCCAAACTGAAAGAGCAAAAGAGGGAAAAGACATACACATTTACACAAGTCTAAAGAAACCCACTTCAAGTAGCACCCACCGCTTTCCTTCAGAAAGAAAGCACACTCACACATACATATATATATATACATACACAAGAGAGAAGGTTTAAACTAATCCCTGACTACAGGCCTCAGGGCAGGTGAGAAAAATAGAACAATGGGGGCTGGTCAGAAGCAGGAGTTCAGGAAAGACACATTTGGAGAGTTTCAGAAGAGAAGAGAGCGCAGCAAGGGGAAAAAAGAAAAAAAAACAAACAAACAAGCAGAGAGGCTTCCATTTGGCCTCTGTTCTCCCCACTTGCGCAGTCTTAAAGAGAAGTAGGCCAATGGAGGCCCAGGCAGGAGACAAGACAAATATAAGAGTGGTAGGAGAGAGGAAGAAGAAAGAATTCCAAGAGAAATCGACTAGAGCAAAGAAAGAGACATCTCCTTTACTACAGGAGGACAGGGGGCAAGATAAAAAGGGGGACAAGAGCTTCCCTCACCTGGAAAGGGGTGGAAAAGGATGAAAGAGAGTGCTTCCCAAATCATGGGAGCAGCTATCTAAGAAGGCGAAGAGGAAAGGAAGAAGGGTTATCTTAAGGGATGGGAAAACCTTGAATGCAGCATAGGGGCAGCCATTGAACAGAGGTTGCCACATAGAGGAAAGAAGAGAAGAGACAGGGAGCACCACAGAGGCAGGGAGCAAAGGGAAAGAAACTTAGTACTTTGAAATGGGGAAGTCAACAATGGAAGCTTAGAATGGGAAGGGAAAACAAAGACACAAAAGGAAGGAGGAGATCTCAGGCCAAAGGACCCATCCATCCCCCCCCCCCCTTCTTAAGTTCCAGAAGGGGAGAAGAAATATTTCTTTTACAAACCATAGCACACACAAAGCAAAACAAAAACAAAAAAAAACTGAAGTGGGAGGCTGCAGATGCCCTTTTGGAGGAAGGAGAAGAACAAAGAGCAAAGATAACAAACAGAATCCCAAGAGGTGCCTCACTTCCCTCAGAGAATTGAAAGAGTAAAGAGAAAGGGCATCCTTTTGCTATGAACAGGGGTAGAGGCTGGGATATATAGTTTTTAATAGGGCAGAAAGGGAGAAGAAGGAGGGAAAGTGATGAGTCAAAACCTTTGGGAGGAGAAGGTCTTGGGTCATGAAGGGGGAAAGGGTTTTCTGGCTGCTTTCAAAGAGGTGAAGGTGGGGAGAGGAGAGAGAGATCAAGGAGGAACAAAAACTTGGCTTAGAGCAAAGCGAAAAGAATGCAAAGGAATGGGGAACAGACAAAGTACATGGGAAAGAAAACCCTTTTTCTCCTGGCCCCTAGAGGGGGCAGAGAGGAGAAAGGTTAGAACCCAAAATGTGGAAGCAGGGATGTGTAGTTTGCTGAGGGCAAAGGAAGGAGGGAACTAGAGACAGGAAACTTTGGGGATGGCAAGGTTAGGGGTTCTAGAGAAGGATAAGGGGCTTTTCTACACACAGAAGGGAGAGCAAATTAAAGAGAATGATGCTAGAGGCGAGGCAAATTTTGGACATGGGAGAAAGAGAAAGGGTTTCTCAAGGGGACAGGCAGGGGGAGAAAAAAGAGATCTAAAGCATTTTGGCAGAGTTCCAATTTCCAAGAGTGGACAAAAGGTGAGGAAAGTCACCCTCTAAGGTTCCCTTTGAAGGGGCAAAGGGAAAACGGTGGGATTCAAGGGGGGGCTGTAAGACAGGACTTCATTGGGCAGGAAGTGGGGAGGGAAAAGGGTCTGGGGGCAAGGAAGGCAAGGAGAATGGGACAAGGGGAGAATGGGGGCAAGCAAATGCAAAAAAGGGATTCTTCCTCCGAGGAGGAGAGAATAAAAGGGTCTGGAAGGGATCTCTGAGAGGGAGGGGGTGTCCCCAGCCTCCTTGCATGGCAGAGATTGGCGATTTTCCCTCTTGGCTCACCTTCCGGCGCAATCCAAGAACACACAAAACAGTCTAGCTTCCTCCACTCGGTTTCCTAGGCCAAGCTGCCCTTTCCACCACAACAAAAGGCCGGAGGGGCCATTCTGCACACATGTTCTGACCACTATTTGGCTAAGCAAGTGAGTTCCCTGCTATCTCATCCTGATCTGCCAAAACCTTCCCTACAGATGTTCACTCAGGATGAGGCGCATTTTACGACTAGAGCAAACTCCCATGTTAATGGTAAGCCCTCGGACCCGTGGCCGATTAAGGGGACGCCTGACGACAGCCGTACACACTCAAGGATCCCCACGGTTCGGTACCAGTAACTTGAGAGGCCAATCACCTGGGGAAATCCAGACAGGAGCTCGGGCCTGTGCACTGGCTGCTTCTTTCCTCTCCCCCGGTCTGTAACCGCAAGATTGGACTGCCCTTAGCCCGCCGTGAGCGCCAGATGTTGCCGCCCGAGACGTAGGACCTTTTGTTCCAGGACGCCTGAAGACCCCTTCTCTCCTGGGGTCAACCAGTGCTATCCATCAACCTACGCGCGGCCACGACTCTTCCCGGCTGCTTTTTACCGGTTTTCAATTTCGGTGGCACTACCTTTGGGAGTCAAGGCGCTCCCCGGCTCCTTTGGCCAGAACTTGAAGACCAGCCAGATGTATGGGAAAGTGATCTGAGCGAGTTTAAGACTCTGAACCCTGGGAAAAGGCGTCCCCTTCCCAAGAACCCAATCGCTTTCCCAAATAGTCTGGCCAAGAAGTTCTTGGACCAGGTGCCTTCTGGAAATTTAGTTGTCCCTAAAATTTAGTCGGAACCCCTCCAGAAGGGTCCCATCTGGGTAAGCCAAAAACTGTTGTCGAACAGCTGCCAATCCCCCAGGCCGGCTGTCTGACAACCGGACAAGCCCCGTGGACCGACCACGGAGCAGAGCCCGCGAGGGTTCAGTTAACCTGGCGAGCCAGGAGCGGTTAGGCCCTCGTAGTCTACCCGCCTCCCTTGATCCAATTATGCTCACCAATCTGCAAGGTAGATGCCACGAAATTGTTTATTCTGCTCAGCTGAGAGGATGCGAACCGCAATACCCTGATTCCCGCAAGGAACGCATGCATATACATTCAAAACATTGGTTTTTAAAGGTTACAGAACTGTCAAAACAATTGAATTTCCCGCCCACTTCCTCCTGGCTGATCGGCTGATGATTGGTCGGACCAGCTGATGGGTGGGAGGCCGGTCAGTTCCAGGGAGCCTATCAGCGCTCATTCCCATTTGCCGGCTTCGGCCAATCAGAGGCCTGTGGCCATATATGGAGTTCCAGGAAGGAAGGCTTGGACAGGAATCACTGTCAATATAGCATATGAATTAAACAAAAGAATCCTAGCCAGGTAAACGACCTGAAATGACATCCTGGAAGTGATGGGATTAATGGATTTGAGGATGAATGGGAAAGGGAGGAAGAAAACTTGATGACAGAAACTCACTCAAGCTTTTGTGTGACAGGGGGCCTATTGTGAGATGTTGACTAGGTTCCGAGGCTAGCCACATTCCCGCTGTGAAGACAAATATTTGATGTCCGATTCCAAAGACAGGATTAATTGGTCTAAACTCCGATAATTAATACTCTCTTTAGGCTGGCAGAATGTGGGCCATGAAGACTAGTGCACGGGTGATCCATAACAAGACTTTCTGCCAGGATAGCTCATGCAATGTTGAACAATGGTGATCCATAAAAGGCTTAGGATGGGAATCCAGTTACTCCCTTTCAGCTGACACAATAGCAAAAATACAGGCAATCTTTCTTTACATGGGAAAGAGGGGGAAGGGAAGGGGTTACAAGGGGTCAAAGGGAAAACTTATGAAGCCACACTGTACATACAGGGAGATCCTCAGCATTTCCCAGTGCATTCCCATACAGTTCTTGCTCCCAGAGTTATGATCTTTAAAACAGACAACGCAGGGCTGCCTTCCTTCTGGGAGTTGTAGTTCTCCTTGATGTAATTACTGTCCTTGGAAACTATAGAGCCCTGAGGGGCAGAATTGCTTCTGGAATGCAAATAGAGTGGCAGAGAGTCACAAAGTCCATGTGGCCGAGAGGGGGAAAGGCTGGTTTATCCAACTGGGAAGTGTCCTTGGTGAACTGCTTCTCCCAAAGCCCAAAGGGCCTGGGTTCTCTTCCAGTCCCCTTGCAATCTGGGCAAAACCCCTCCGGGAAAGCATCGGACACGGTTTGCCCAGACAGAGAGTCCCTTTGTTGTCCATCAAGGGCACATGCTGGAATCCGCTGATAAAGGGCAGTCCAGGAATAGTCCAGGAGGAAAAACGATCAGAAAGGGGCAAATGGGGTCACAGTACTTGAGAGAACTAGATCTTCTTTTTAGCATCGGTCTGAGGCCCTCACCCACCCCCCTGAAGAGATCTCTTCGGGCCAAAACTGCCCCAAAAGCTGGCGCTTTTGTGCTAGGACATGCTTCCCTCAGGCTGGAAAAAGGATAGGAAGAGAGGAAGGAAGGAGAGGGAAACGGTGGGAGAAATGGCAGAGTGTTTGGTTTATTGCTAAAGTGCTGTTTGATGTTTGCTGAGGTGTCTTTCATGTGCTATTGGCTGTGCAATCGTTGTGTAGATGGGGCAATGGGAGGCAACGGTGGTTGGGTGTACTGGGAGGGACGAAGTTGGTGCAGTGTGATGTATGGGACTGAGTGAGGCAGAAGGGAAGGGGAAAAACAAAAGGGTCTGGTACTGGTGCAACTTAGGCCATGGGCCAAAAGGAATACTGGGGACTCTCTGCGGTTTGACCTTCTAGATTTGGGGTTTCCTGGCTCGACTACACAGTTGAAATATAAAAGCAAACCAAACTCTGATGGAAATGTGTACTCATTTTCATGTTCTTCATTGTATGTAAATGTATACATCAGTAATGTGCAGTCCTTCCCTCCCTCTGCCACAATTTTTGGATTGGAGGAGTGCAATTATAGCATTTAATTTTCCGCATTGGTTTGGGATCAAGCCACAGAAACCTCTCCCTCATCTCTAGTTTGAAGATGGCATTTGAAGGGAGATAAGCTTGGAACACTGCGTTGATGACTGACTATGTTGCTAACTTCAGCATTAGAGAAACTATTGGATGAGCCTATCACAATGACATAAAATATTTAAGGCTAATGTAGTAATTTGGGTCGTCATTACTCGGTTCCATATGCTGGAGCATACATTGTGCTTTTATTTTGAAACTTTAATGTTTCCTTTCTGGAATTTCCTCTCTGTTTTTAATAGACTGGGGATGAAACTGATTAGTTGCCTCAGTGAATCTATTATTTCCTTTGGCATGCTCCCGTTAAACACTGGCTCATCTGCTTACTTTTTGTGTGTGTGTATGTCTATTGCTTTCATTTCATAATGTGCTTTCAATAGCTATGGCCACGTCTTGCAAATAATATAAAAATGGGCTCCTGTATGGCCATGTTTCAGAAGCATTCTCTCCTGACATTTCGCCTGCATCTATGGCAGGCATCCTCAGAGAATGTGAGGTCTGTTGGAAACTAGGCAGTGAAGTTTATATATCTGTGGAAAGTCCAGTATGAGAGAAAGAACTTTTGTCTGTTGGAGGTAGGTGTGAATGTTTCAATTGGCCACCTTGATTATTTATTTATTTATTTACAGTACTTATTATCCGCCTTTCTCACCCCGCAGGGGACTCAGGGCGGATTACAATGTACATATACATGGCAAACATTCAATGCCATAGACACACAACAAATATAGACAGACACTGAGAGGCTATTTAACATTCCAGCTTCTGGCCACCAGGGGAGCTGTCGCTTCCTCATTCTTTGCATACTTCCTGGAGACTTTTATGGCCTTGTAAATCAGTTAAATCAGCCTCCCCACAAAGCGGTATCTAAATTTCCTACTTGACAGATGCAACTGTCTTTCGGGCTGCAAAGGTCGACAACAAGCTACACCATTTTGGTCGAGAGCTCACTCCGACCTGGGTTGGCTTCGAACACATGACCTTTCGGTCAGTAGTGATTTTAATGCAACTGACTCCCAGCCAGCCGCACCACAGTCCCGGTGGAATGTCCAGAGTGGGAGAGATTAGCAATTGATGACCTGAGAGTTTTTAGGTGCAGCTCTTTACTGCCTGGGGGAATCCTTTGTTGAGAGGTGATTAGTTGTCTTTGTATGTTTCTTGTCTGGAGTTCCCCTGTTATTTGAGTGTTGTTTTTTATTTACTGTTATGATTTTAGAGTTTTTTAAATACTGGTAGCCAGATTGAGGGGTCTGTTGGAAACTAGGCAAGTGGGGTTTTTATATCTGTGGAATGTCCAGGGTGGGAGAAAGAACTCTTGTCTGTTGGAGGTAGGTGTGAATTGGCCACCTTGATTAGCATTTAATGGCCTACTAGTTTCAAGTTGTGGCTTTTTACTGCCTGGGGGCAACAAGAAACAAGAAACAATCGGGGACAGCTAATCACCTATCAAACAAAGGATTCCTCCATGATTGAATCACCGGCATTTTTCTGGCATTTGGTTATGGGTGCCTTAAATACGTTCCCACTTAAGCAGTACCTATTTATCTACTCACATTGCTGTTTTCGAAACTGCTAAGAAAGCAGAAGCTGATCTCAAGGGCAGGAGCTCACCCTGACCTGGGCTTGAACTGCCAATCTTTGGGTTGACAGGATTTACTTTAGCTGTAGCTGGTAGTTGACTTGCTGTGCTAAAGCCCGGATGGATATGTTTAGCTTGGAGAAACAAAGTGACATAAGAGCCATGTGATTAGCTGTCACTAATTGTTTCTGATGGAGAACCACAACCTGCAAACTATCTACAGACCCATTAAGAAAATCCAACAAACACTACCTTCATCAATGGACAACAGGGATCCCCTCACCTCTGCAGGAGTCTAACATATATCATGCAGCTGTGGACAAGTCTATAGAGCAGGGGTCAGGAACCTATGGCTCGTGAATCATATGTGGCTCTTTCAAGGATTCCATCCGGCTCTCCGCCTGTCCCTCACATGCCGGCTCTCAGCTGCGCATGCGGCCTTTGCCCTACTTCGCCTCAAATTCCGCCTCTTGCCCAGAGCTTCCTGTGTTGTCGGGGGGAAGCGACTTGGCCTGCTTCTTGTGGGCCCGCCACACGTCTCTGGCCAGATGTGAAGCTTCTGGTGTCGAGCGGGGGTGGGTCCTGGCTGTCCCCCGTGCTCCTCTGCCTCAGGCCCGGTGGGCTGCCTGCATGGGCTCGCGTGTCCCAAGGCCTGCTCTGGACTTCTTGCAGAGCCTCCGGTGTGGGACAGGGGACGGAAATGGCCCAACTCCCATGCTCACCGGGGCTGCGATTGCTACCCTCCACTGCCTCGCCGCTAGCTGGGGCCTGGCACAGGCTGGCCTCGCGGCATTCCCGCAGCCCCCGGTTTGGGGCAGGGGAGAGCTTTGGCCCACCACTTGCGCCTGGCAGGATAGGAGGCCCCAACGTGCCTCTTTCCCTTCAGTTACCAAAATTAATTAAATTTCCAAATATTTTGCTTTTATGGCTCTCTAAGTCAAAAAGGTTCTCGACCCCTGCTATAGAGGGACCACCAAATGTAGCAGCCTTGCGCAAACACGAATCAAGGAACAGGAAAGGCACTGCAGACTACTTCAACCAGAGAGGCCAGCCATAGCAGAGCACTTGGAGAACCAACCTGGACATGGCATATTATTTGAGAACACAGAAATGCTGGGCCACTCTCACAACTACCATGTCTGGCTTCACATAGAAACCATTGAAATCCATATGCATGTGGACAATTTCAACAGAAAGGAAGAAATCATGAACGTGAACAAAATCTGGCTACCAGTATTTAAAAACTCTAAAATCAGGACAGTAAATAAGGAACAACACTCAAAAACAAAAAAGAAACAACTAATCACCTCTCAACAATAACCCTTTGTAATTTAAATAACCCTTTGTTATTTAACATCTATGTCCGACCACTTGTTCGGCTGGTTCCTAACTTTGGGCTGGAGTGCCACCAATATGCGGATGACACTCAGCTCGTTCTGGGGATGGAGGGCCGGCCCGGATACATACCTGATCATTTCCATCAGTGCCTTGAAACTGTTACTGGATGGCTGCGAGCCAGTAGGTTGAAGGTGAATCCAGCTAAGATGGAGGCCCTGTGGTTGGGTTGCCCGGGTGGGAGATCCAGCTTCCTCCCCTGGACAGCGTAGCACTATGTCCGTTGTCTACAGTTAAAAGTCTGGGCATCACCTTGGACTCTCAGCTGACGATGGAGTCACATGTCTCCACTGTCAGCAGAGTAGCTTTTCCCCATCTTCGACAGGCAAGGAAGTTGGCTCCCTACCTTTCCTGCCGTGACCTAGCCACAGTGGTCCAAGCCACAGTCATCTGAAGACTAGACTACTGTAATGCTCTGTACATTGGTCTTCCTTTGTTGGTGATCCGGAAACTGAAACTGGTCCAAAATGCAGCAGCCCGGTTGCTGGCCGGTGCTCCGCGGATTAGCCACATAACACCCCCTCCATGAGCTGCACTGGCTGCCAGTGGAATGCCGGATCACTTTCAAGGTGTTGGTCTTGACCTTTAAGGCCTTTAACAGTCTGGGGCCAGCGTACCTCCGGGACCGCCTCCTCTCATACTGTCCCACTAGACCGCTACGCTCGGAATCCTCCCTGCTCTTGGAAGTTCCCAGTTTTAAAAGGTACCACCTTACCACCACCAGACGTCGGGCCTTTTCGGTAATTGCCCCCACTCTGTGGAATGCACTGCCCCCCCGAGGTCAGGGCTCTGCCTGACTTGATGGCATTTCAGAAGGCGTGCAAAACGATCTTGTTCTGCCAGGCCTTTGGGGAATAAAACTGCTGCTTCCCAGTTCTGCATACTGATGCTGTGCTTGGCTTTGCTGAGAAACTCAACTGTTGCTACCTCTGTTTTACTGTGTTTTAATATGTCGCTGTGTTTTATCGTGCTTTTTATTATGTGATTTTACCATGTGATTTTACTGCTGTGAGTTGCCCTGAGCCGCTTGGGAGTGGTGACGCAGAAATGCGAATAATAAATAAATAAACAAAGTATTCCCCCAGGCAGTAAGAAGTCACACCTTGAAACTGCTAAGCCATCAAATGCTCATCAAGGTGGCCAATTGCAACATTCACACCTACCTCCAACAGGCAAGAGTTCTTTCTCCCACCCTGGACATTCCACAGATATATAAACCCCATTTTCCTGGTTTCCAACAGACCTCACAACTTCTGAGGATGCCTGGCATAGATGCAAGCGAAACGTCGGGAGAGAGTGCTTCTGGAACATGGCCATACATCCTGAAAAACTTATAGCAACCCAGTGATTCCGGCCATTAAAGCCTTTGACAATGCAATATAAACATGGCAAAGAAATGTAGTGTTGGGACAGCAGAAGAGTGCACTTTGCTACAGAGTCTTTTTGTAGCCCAAACTTTCTTGTTTTTTTTAAATAATAGCAATTGAAATTTTCCACTCACTTAAATTCTATAATAGATCCTTAGCTAGAGCATATTACATATGCTGCTGCCTGCTAATTCACTCATCATTTTTGCAAGGAAAAAAATGTTTATCTTGTAGTTTCGTTATATTATTTAATTAGAAGGAACATCACTCCAGTGGAAGAAGTAATGCATTACAAGCATGTCAAAAACAAATGGAAAATAATGACTGTCCAAAGAGGAAAGTATTTATTATAATAAGACGAAGCCAAGGAAATATAATAGAAAGAGGAAGAAGGGAGGGGTTGGCTTATAGGGGATTCCACAAAACTGCCGATCTCACCCTTTTGAGCAGAAAACTCTGGAGGCACATGAATATAAAAATCACAGCAGTAAGTGTCTAGGGAGGCCACAGCAGGAGGTGGATTCCTCTCCGAGGAGAACTTTGATTCTGAATGTTAATATATTTAAACTAGTTGTGAACTATATTGTTTCGGATAATGCCGGTGGTAATGACACAATTTTACTTATTAACATTTGTGCATTTTATTTATAAACGCATCAACATGCAAACATCCTAGACCTTAGGTGGTCTGATCCAATTTAGCTGTAGCACAACAACGTTAATGGCATGCTTATCTGCATAATAAACGAATGGGTGAAAATAAATAAAATGCACTCCAGCCATGGTTTATCACTTGCAAGAAAGTCAAGGCTACAATCTCTCTTGGGCCTAAAATTAAATGACATGTTTGCTAAACTTGAGCCATGCCCTTTGACTAATCTGGAGCCTCCGGTAGCACAGTGGGTTAAACCATTGAGCTGCTGAGCTTGTTGACCGAAAGGTCACAGGTTCGAATTTGAGGAATGGGGTGAGCTTCCGCTGTCAGATCCAGCTTCTGCTAACCTAGCAGTTCAAAAACATACAGATGTGAGTATCTACAAAAGGCACCGCTCTGGCAGGAAGGTAACAGTGCTTCATGCATTCATGCCAGCCACATGACCTTGGAGGTGTCTACAGGCAACGCCGGCTCTTCGGCTTAGAATGAGCACCAACCCTCAGAGTTGGACACGACTGGACTTGATGTCAGGGGAAAACCTTCACCTTTTACCTACCTCGCCTAATCTAGCTTTTTCAGTTTGATCCAGTTTGATTACCACTCAAGCAGGGAGCTTTGAGGTGGTTGAACAGAAGCTCTCCAAAGCACTAGGTGATCTTACTGCCTATTACAGGGAAAACCAGCTGATTCCTAACCCACCTAAAACACAGACATGTGCTTTTCATCTTAAGAACAGACAAGCATGTGGTCATAAGCCAGGATGCCAATGTCTTAAATCATAAAACAGCTTCCTAAAATCTGCAGAGATGCTCGCAGGAACACCTCAGCAAGCGAGAGTCCAAAAGTGGCAGGCAAAAACCCGGAACCTCAATCTATGGCTGAAACCAGATGAGAGACTTTCCCGTGGGCACACAGAAGACTGGGCAACTTGGAAGGCACTGAACAGACTGTGCTCTGGCACCATGAGATGCAGATCCAACCTTAAGAAATAGGGTACAAAGTGGAATCCACAACATGCAAGTGTGGAGAAGAGCAAACCACAGACCACCTATTACAATGCAGCCTGAGCCCTGCCACATGCATAAGGGAGGACCTTCTTACAGCGACACCAGAGGCGCTCCTGGTCAAAGGCCAGGTTCTGGTCAAACGACATTTAGTATTGTGCAAGTTTTTAACTTTGTGTATTACAACTGTATTGTCAATTCGCTTCTGATGCAATAATAATAAAAAAAATCCCAGGAACCCAAAAAAATTCTTCAGCATTTTTGTGAGGACATTCAGAGGATCAATCCCTACTTTAGCTGTCATTTTGCAAGTCCTTTTCTTTTCTGAGAAATTACTATGATTAACAAAGCAGCAAAAATAAAGTTTGGAATGTAGAGTTTTAGTTACTACAGGCAACACCTCCTTCTTATCTGTCCAATTCTCAGCTTCTTGCTGTGTTGATAGGCCACTCAAGAATAAAGTATACCTATCAAATGTGAAAGCACCATTTGCAACTCCCGCACCTCCCCCCAACCCTGATTCCCTAACAGCTTTTTAATCAAATACTTGAGTTCTGAAATAAATGTCTTATTTACCACTGCAATAATGTTAGAGGCTTTTGCTATTCAAGTTATAAAGCTTGCCTCTAATTCAGGTGTTGTGAGAAGAATCACTTTTGAATTCACTCCAAAAGTGTGGTGGTTTTGCAAAATTCCTTTCAAGAATCCATCTTCTAAACACAATCAAGAGGCAAAACCCACCCCAACATACTCTGTGATGTTGTTGTGTGTCACAGGGATTACTATGGGTGTTTATTAATGAGTTTAATATGATATGGTATCAATGGGTTGTAATGGTTTAATGATGATCAATAATATTTCACTCTTTGGTAAGAACATTTTTTACAATGAAAAAGGAATAATTTTTCTGGTGAAATTTCTAGCCAAACCAGCCATTAGCCAATTTCGAGACTTATTTATTTATCATATCAGGAGTGAACCAAGGGTACAGTTGTAATGTATTTTTTAAAACACAAAGTTAAAAAAACCCTTTGCATTCTCTTAAGTGTCCTTTGACCAGTAGTTGACCACTTGGAGTGCCTCTGGTGTTGTTATAACGAGGTTCTCCATTGTTCATAAGGCAGAGATCAGGATGCATTGTAGTAGGTGGTCAGTGGTTTGCTCTTCTCCACATTCACATGTCGTGGACTCCACTTTGTGGCCCCATTTCTTAAGGTTGGCTCAGCATTTCATGGTGCCAGAGCGCAGTCTGTTCACCGCCTACCAAATCACCCAGTCTTCTGTGTGCCCAGGAGGGAGTCTGTCATTTGGGTTGAGGTTCTGGCTTTTAGCCTGCCACTTTTGGACTCTTGCTTGCTGAGACAGGCATGTAGCCAGGGGGGGGCTTAGGGGGCTTCAGCCCCCCCCCCGAAATTCTCAGGGTGGTCCACGAGAAAGCCTTACTGGTACATTAATTAAACTGTTATGTTTATTCATATCATGATCTGATCACCATGCTCATTATATCCCACATTCATGGGGTTATTGGGATAACAATACAAAAGGTTTGCTAGGGTAGACCCACTTCCACCCAGTCTCAGCCCCCCCAACCAAACTCAGCCCCCCCGGAATCAAAATCCTGGCTACGGCCCTGTGCTGAGGTGTTACTGAGCATCTCAATAGATCTTAGAAAACTATTTCTTGATTTAAGGCGTTGGCGTGCTGGCTGATATCCAAACAGAGGATGGTCCGGAGATTTATTTATGTATTTATTTACCTTTCATTATTGGCTGCAGCTTTCTGGCAGATGTCAGGTGATGCAATATCAGATAAACAGTGTTTCTCTAGAGGGATAGGGCATAAGCATCCTGTGATAATGCGGCATGTCTCATTTAGAGCCACATCCAGTGTTTTAATGTGGTGAGATGTGTTCCACACTGGGCATGTGTACTCAGCAGCAGAGCAGCAAAGCGCAAAGGCAGATGTCTTCACTGTGGCTGGTTGTGATCCCCAGGTTGTGTCAGTTAGCTTTCATATGATATTGTTTATAGCACCCACGTTTTGCTTGGTATTCAGGCAATACTTCTTGTGGGTCTGAGCAAGGTCCAGGGTAACTCCCAGGTATTTGGGTGTGCTGCAATGCTCCAGTGGGATTCCTTCCCAGGTCATCCTCAGAGTTCGAGGTGCTTGTCTGTTCTTAAGATTAAAAGCACACGTCTGCATTTTAGATGGATTAAGAATCAGCTGGTTTCCCCTGTAATAGGCAATAAGAGCACCTAAAGCTTTGAAGAGCTTCTGTTCAACCATCTCAAAGCTCCCTGCTTGAGTGTTGATGGCACAATGGCACAGTAATTGTTTTGATACGAAATTGATAAATGGGTTATGCCAGATTACACAGAGAAAACATTGCCTTTTCTCTTATTCCAACAGTATCCCTATACTTCTATTTATTTTTGTTTGTTGTAGCCAGTCCAATGGCCAGTATCTACCAAAATCTTTTCTCTGTTTCATCACAAGAATTCGCAAAATGTTTACCTTTAAGGCTATTTTATGTAAGTTTTATAAATGAACATTACCTGAAAGAGAGAATAAGATAGAGAAATGGAATGAGAGAGTGTGCGCAAGCCTTTCTTTTGTGAACCAGAAATGTGGCATTTAGAAACAAAACCAGTGTATTGAGTGGCACAGCTCTGCTTTGTATGATCCTCTG
Organism: Anolis apletophallus; assembly: GCA_030556195.1. NCBI lineage: Eukaryota > Metazoa > Chordata > Lepidosauria > Squamata > Anolidae > Anolis > Anolis apletophallus. Next base: position 25,598,495 of record JARBWK010000016.1, read on the forward strand.
TGTTTGGGTGCTGGCAGATATTTATATCTAATTTGCCATCAAATAATCTGCATTCAAGAGAGGGACAAAATCCTAAACGGTGTGGAATTGCAAGCTGTCTCAGTCCCACAATAGACGTGACATCATTTCGGAAGTGGGACTATTATCAACCCAGTTTAATATGTGTGGACTTTACCCACAAGAGGCTAAGGAGATAAACATCTCCATCTGTCATTTCTGGCCCCCAAACTGGGCCATTTCCATCCCATTTCTTCTTTACGACTCGCCCTGGAGAAGTAGACTGTGTTTGAATTATGATAAAGTATGTTTTTTCCCCCTTTCTGTGTTGAAAAGCCATTACGCAATCTTTTCATAATGTATTTCATGTACTAAGAATAGCCTTAATTGCCATTTTAGTGTATACTACCAGAGGGTGCCTAAGAGTGGAGAAAGATACCTGTTTCCTCTCCTTCAGATTTAAATCAAGGAGATACAATATGTGATCTTGTTCATAGATGACTTGTTTCCTGTTTAAATACTATCAGGGCACAGCTTCATTGAACACTTAGCTCAGATCAGGCCTGGAACAGCTTTGTGACTAATTCACTGTGCGACACTAGGACAATGTCCTAGGGCATTATATATACTTGGGAAGGAATCCAATTGGAGCATTGCAGCACACCAAAAAACCTGAGAGTTACTCTGGACTGAGCTCCAACTTACAGGAAGCACTGCTTGAATATCAAGTAGAAAATGGGTTCTAGAAATATCATCATACAAAAGCTGACTTGCACAACCTGGGGACTACAACCAGACATAGTGAAGACATCTGCCATTGCGCTTTGCTATTCTGTTGCTGAATATGCGTGCCCAGTGTGGAACACATCTCACCACATTAAAACAGTGGATGTGGCTCTTAATGAGACATGCTGCATTATCACAGGATCTCTATGCCCTATACCACTGGAGAATTTATACTGTTTAGCCGATATTACACAACCTGACATCTGTCGGGAAGTAATAATAATAATAATAATAATACACTTTATTTATATTCCGCCCTTCTCACCCTGAAGGGGACTCAGAGCGGATTACAGTACACATATAAGCAGACAATTCCTGCTGTTTTTATATTTGACATACATCAAATACAACAATACAGTAGGAGGTTCTTTCCAGTTGAGCCACAGGTTCTTCCAGATTCTTTCAGTTGTGTCACTGGGGTGCTGTTGTTCCATTGCACCACAGGGGGTGCTGTTGCTTCATCCTCCTATGATTAAGAGCTTGCCGGCCTGTTAGGACCTTCCACCTTTTCCGGCAATTGGTCTTCCTTATTTATTAGCGTTATAAAATACCTCCCCTGCAAAGTGGTCCCTAATTTCTCTACTTACAGCTAGGCTGTTTTTGACTGCTTAGGTAAACAGAGGCAGGGCTGACAGCTGGCTGCCCAAACCAGCCCGGGGTCTCGAACCTGTTACGTTTGGTTGATAAGATCTTTAGCAGCTGTTGTTTCCACCCTGTGCTAAAACTCCAGTCCAACTTGTAATGAAAGGACCAAGGCAGTGACACCTTCAGCCCATCCTCTATTCGGATATCAGCCAGCTTTAAATCAAGACATAGCTTCATAGGATCTACAGAGATAATCGCAAGAACACCTCAGCAAGCGAGAGTCCAAAAGTGACAGGTGAAAACTTGGAACCTCAATCCATGGCTGATAACAGATGGGAGATTCCCTCCTGGGTACACAGAAGACTGGATGACTTGGAAGGTGCTGAACAGACTGTGTTCTGGCAATACAAGGTGCAGAGCTAACCTTAAGAAATGGGGCTATAAAGTGGAGTGCATGACATGTGAGTGTGGAGAAGAGCAAACCACAGACCACTTACTACAATGCAACCTGAGCCCTGCCACTTGCACAATGGAGGACCCCCTTATAGCAAAACCAGAAGGACTCCAAATGGCCAAATACTGGTCAAAGAACATTTAATATAATGCCAAATTTTAAAATACATTGTAACTGCATTCTCAATTCACTTCTCTCTCTCTCTCTCTCTCTCTCTCTCTCTCTCTCTCTCTCTCTCTCTCTCTCTCACACACACACACACACACACACACACACATTCTCATTCACACACACACACACACACATATATTCCTAAATCTATTCCTTGCTGCTGTAAAATCTTAGGATGTAGTCAGCTAGAGTGTTAATAGTTTTCTTCCTGTGCATTCTGATCCATTAACCCAGAACTAATTATTGCCTTTCTTGCTCCATCTATCCATCATATCACCAACATGATTTCTAACCTCTTCCTTCAGGTTATGCTCTGGCCATGCAACACCGCACCTCAGGTTGTGACACAGCATAATTGATTCACTTTTTCAAGTTAGGAGGATTGTTTGTCTGACTCAGATTATCAAAAGGTCAGTCAGGAGCTGTTATCGCCACCATATCTGGTGATGGAGTGACCTGGCGATATCCTATGCAATGGGACAATTTGATTGTCACCAGCCTTAGCAAGGTCACACATGTTATCATTCTCGGTGCCCTGCTGTGTTGTTTAACTGCCCTCAATAGCAGCAAAACCACTGGCATTATCATTAGACAAACCACTTTCTTGTGCTTTCGGCTTTCCAGAGTACATCATGAATACTAGGGAAAGGATGATAAATCCAATCCCAGTAGTGTTTAAACTTGGAAGCTACCTAGACATTTTCCTCCTGTCTCCGTCTTTCCAAAAGGAGAGAAAAAAGAAAACAACCGTTATTATTATTTTTATTTTTCTACTCTCCCTTTCAATAAGCTCTGTTTCAGCCATTTGCAGTACCATTAAAATATTTAACATTGTTGGTTACATACGGCATCTCCTACTTCAAATCATCAATGAGTTTCACATAATAGAATTTGCTAAAATTGAAAAGTCACCGGTTTACCTTTTTTTTCAGCTTCCGAATCCCTTAAACCAGTGTTTCTCAACCTGTGGGTCGGGACCCCTGGGGGGTCGCGAGGGGATGTCAGAGCGGTCGTCAAAGACCATCAGAAAATACAGTATTTTCTGTTGTTCATGGGGATTCTGTGTGAGAAATTTGGCCCAATTTTATCATTGGTGGGGTTCAGAATGCTCTTTGATTGTAGGTGAACTATAAATCCCAGCAACTACAACTCCCAAATATCAAGTCTCTTTTTCCAAACTGTACCAGTGTTCATATTTGGACATATTGCCAAGTTTGGTCTAAATCCATCATTGTTTGAGTTCACAGTGCTCTCAGGATTTAGGAGAACTACAACTTCAAAACTCAAGGTCAATGCCCACCAAACCCTTCCAGCATTTTCTGTTGGTCATGGGAGTTCTGTGTGCCAAATTTGGTTCAATTCTATCATTGGTGAAGTTCAGAATGCTCTTTGATTGTAGGTGAACTATAAATCCCAGCAACTACAACTCCCAAGAACATAATCACCCCCCCCCCCAAATATTCAAATGTGGGCACATCGGGTATTTGTGCCAAATTTGGTCCAGTGAGTGAAAATACATCTGGCATATGAGATATTTACATTACTGTTCATAACAGTGGCAAAATTTAGTTATGAAGTAGCAATGAAAATAATTTTATGGTTGGGGGTCACCCCAACATGAGGAACTGTATTAAGGGGTCACCACATAAGGAAGGTTGAGAACCACTGCCTTAAACCGTAAATGCTTTATGTGAATTTTGGCACACAGTTCCAAACCGAACTGAAACTAATTTTCCTTCACTTGCTTTTCCAAATGCAGTAGGTATAGATTTTCCCAGTGGGGAGAAGATCAATTATCAAGAGTTAAGTACTCAAAGCTGTCTGTAAATCTCCCCCAATGAATTCCAAGCTTTAAAATGTATTTAAAAACTTAATAAAATAGAGAATTGAAAAGCAACATGCTGTTGGTAAACAAAAAAAAGCTCACCAAGTTGGTGAGAATAAAGCAACAGAAAAACAGTTAGTACTGTACTGTAAATACTGTAAATGAACAACTAAAAATGAAATATTTTATGTTATTAGCATCCCTAAAAAAGATGCCAACATACTTATACTTATTTATTTATCGTGTCAGAAGAAAATTGAGAATACAGTTATAATGTATTTAAAACACCCACAAAGTTGAAAATTTGGCATAACGATAAATATCCTTTGACCAGTAGCTGGCCACTTGGAGTGCCTCTGGTGTTGCTGTGAGAAGGTCCTCCATTGTGCATGTGGCAGGGCTCAGGTTGTATTATAGTAGGTGGCCCGTGGTTTGCTCTTCTCCATTCTTGCATGTCATGGACTTCACGTGGTAGCTCCATTTCTTAAGGGTAGCTCTGCCTGTGGGGAGGAGCGGAATACAAGATCGAAGAAATAAATAAAATCTGATGGTGCCAGAGCGCAGCCTGTTCAGCGCCTTCCAAGTTACCCCGTCTTCTGTGTGCCCAGGAGGGAGTTTCTCATCCAGTCTCAGGCACTGATTTAGGTTCCAGGTTAAACCTGCCACATTTAGACTCTCGCTTGCTGAGGTGTTCCTGTGAGTATCTCTGTAGATCTTAGGCATTTTCCTTGATGGGCCAGAGATGCCTTGGTTCTTTTATTACAGGCTGCTACGTCACAATGGATGTCAGGTGGTGCAATACTGGCTAAAAAGTATAATTTCTCCAGTGGTGTGGGGTGTAGGCATCCTGTGATTATGTGACGTCTTATTGAGGGCCACATCCACTATTTTAATATGGTGAGATGTATTCCACACTTGGCCTGCATATTGTGTAGCCGAGTAGCAGAGTAGAAGGGCAGATGCCTTCATAAAGGGGACATGAGAGAAGCCTCCTCACAGGATAGTAACACATCTGGCCATTCCCTGAGCAAAATCTTCATAGATTCTCCCACACCAGAAGTGACTTTCAGTAGACCTTGGTCCAATGCATACAATAAAATAAATATTATCTGAAAATAAAATAATTGTAGGGGTTCAGCCTGCAATTGTTTCTTTACCTCAGGCTCCTGAGTTAAATGATCAAGGTCCTGCAGGGGGTTCTATACCTGAGTCAAATGACCAAGTTCCTGTTGATTCACAGGGATTTAGAAATGGGATTTTGGTTAGGAGGGTGTTGTTAGCCAGAGTGAAGCTGAGGATTCTGGGATAGTCAAGCAGCCAGCTAAAGATGTGTAATTGGCAAACCAAGAGAGGCCCAGACAGTCTTTGATAGAAGGAGTCAAATCAATCAACATCGCCCCCTGGAAGGGGATAGAGGACGATCCGAAAGATTAAGAGAGAAAAGGAGTCAGGGAGCGGTTTTCCCAAGGGAAACAAAATAATAACCATATATATATATATAAAATATATATAAAATTTAATAATCGAACTTCTATTACCGCCACTCCCCGTAGGCTCAGAGCGGTGCACAGTTGAAAACAAATAATACAGAATAAAAACATACATAACATACAACAAGATGGGGGCATCAACAAGGGGTGGACACAGCAGAGGAGGGGCAGATCACAGCTATTAAGCTCGTCCATTGAACGGGGGGAGCCGTGGAGGGTCCCACAGGTCAAACAGTGTCCTTAGGTACTCAAGGTCCATATGGTGGCGTTCGACGCTGGCCTGCGGTGTGGGTCCCAACATCGACGGGTTGCCCATCCACCTGGGTTGGAGGTTCGTCGAGGGAGGTACCCTGCGTCTGAAGTTGACGTTCCGGAAAGTCCTGGGATATAACCCTCCGGGGGTCGCCTTCTGCGGGCCAGCAACTGCGGGAAGGGGTAGTGCAAAGGAGAGCTGAAATTTCCTCCGGCCCCTCCCCCTGCCCCGCCATCGGCCCCGCCTCCGTCTCATCTGAAGTGGCGGGGAAGTCCTCAGGTGTTCGCCGCCCCCCCCCGCCACAGCTCGAGCAGCGACCCGCGGAAGCTCTCGGCCATCCGCAGCCTCGTGATCCACCATCAGGACACCAGGGAGGGGGGTCGGCCACAGGAGCCCCCATGCCAACCGCGCCCCCGTGCCACCGACAGCGGCTGGCCGGACACCAGCAGGTGGGTCGTCAGCAGGCAGCGGCCCAGGCTGCAGGTCAGCTGCTGCCACAGGGATCGCCAGCAGTCGGCCCGCCCGTCGCCGAGGTCATCCCCCACGGGGCCCCGCCAGGACCCCCGAGACGTCCAACGCCTCCCCCAGGGGCCTCGCGGGCAGCGGTAGGGGGTGCTTGCGGCGTCCGGTGGGAAGACCAGAGGTAGCGGTTGCTCCGGCGTGGAGGCCACAGGTGGCGTAGGCCTAGTCTTTTGGGAGGGCCGAGAAGGCAGGGCCAAGGACGCCGAGCTGGACAAGGCCGGCGCCATGTTGGAGCAGCCAGCCGACGCCCTTACCGTCGGGGCCGGGGAAGCCCGGCGCCCCAACGCCTCCCACGGGCTCCACCATCGGTCCACCGCCGCTCCCACTGGGGCCTCGCCCCCGGGTAGGGTCGCCTCCTCGGAGAGGGGGCCCCTCTCAGCAGGCCACCAACCGTCCTCCGGGGGTCCGTCCAAGGGGCCGGGGATGACCACTCCGCTCGTCCCTCTCTCCTCCAGACCCGGTTGCAAGGAGTCCAAGTGAGGCAGGCCCAGGGCTCCGTCGGCCGCAGCCCCTCCAGGTTCCGAGGGGGGGTCTGGGCAGCGAGGGCCGTCCGTGCTGCACAGAGACGCCAGCACCGGCCCCAGCCTGTCCAGCTCCCCAAGCCAGGCGGCCAGCCGCTCGACCAGCCGTGGTTCTAGGAATATAGGCAACAAAACCACACAAGGCAGACACACAAAACTTGCCCACATACACCCAAAACCCTACTCGCTATGTTTCCAGCTAAAAAAAACCTTTTAAAAAACTAGCAACGACCCAAAACCCTAAAAAACCTTTGGGACTACAAGTCCCAGAAACCCCTGCGCCTGGAACAAAAAACCGCCCATGGCCCAGCTGCGCGAAACAGCTTCTACTCTTCCCCCTCCCAAACAGAAAAAAACCTCCCTTAAGGCTCCCCCCGCATGCTCGCTCTCTCAGCGCTCGCTCGGCCCCTCCCTCCTGCCTCTGCTCCCGCCCCGCCCCGCCCCGCCACCGTTGCTGCCGTCACATCCTCGCCGCAAAGAGGTACAGGCCCTGCACCAGGCCTCAGAGGGGAACAGGGAGAAAACGCCCGGCGCAGCGGCGGAATGGCAGGCCAAGCCCCGGCAGTGCGGGAATGGGGCGAGGCCCGGTCCCGCTCCTGCCCCGCCGCCGCCAGGAAAGGAAGAGCCCCCTTTGAGGACCCCGCGGCCTCCACAAGCGGCAGCTGGGGCCTGCTCACCCTGGGCGGCCATCGCCTCCGCCTCCTTGGGGCTTGAGCAAGGAGGGAGGAGGAGGAAGCGCCGCCTCCGCTGCTGGGAGACATGGAGGGAAAGGAAGAGCCCGGAAGGGGAGGAGGCGGGCAGGCCTTGCTGCTGCTCCTCCCGCCACCCTTTGAGGCCCCCGCGGCCTCCACAAGTGGAGCCTGGGGCCTACTCGCCCTGGGCGGCCATATCCTCCGCCTCCTTGGGGTCTGAGCGAGGAGGAAGGAGGAGGAAGCGGAAAGCCTCCTCCCTCCCCCCTCCTCAGGCCCTCCTCCTCCTACTAAGAGAGGAAGCGAGGAAGGAAAGGATGGAGGAGAAAGGAAGGAAGCAAAGGAAGGTAGGATGGATGGATTGATGGAAAGAAGGAAGGGGGGAAGGAGAGAGGAAGGAATAAAAACATGTGTACGGGGGAGGGGGAGGACGGGGTGAAGGGGGAGAAAGAAAGAGGAAGGAAGAAAGGAAGAGGGAGAATGGAGGAAAGAAGGATGGGGAGCGAGGGAAGGAAAAGGAAGGAGAGCAGGAAAGGGTGAAGGGGGAAAGAAAGAAAGAGGAAGGAAGAAAGGAAGAGGGAGAATGGAGGAAAGAAGGAAGGGGAGAGAGGGAAGGAAAAGGAAGGAGAGCAGGAAAGGGTGAAGGGGGAGAAAGGAAGGAAGAAAGAGGAAGGAAGGAATGAACTGGAGGAAGGAGGGAAAGGAAAGACAGAAGGAAGGAGGAAACACACACATACCCACAGCAACGCATGGCCGGGTCAGCTAGTACATAATAATAGTACACTTTATTTATATTCCGCTCTTCTCACCCCGAAGGGGACTCAGAGCGGATTACATCACACATACGGAAGAGACAGTCCCTGCCAGATCCACATACAATTACATACAACATACAAACATATGACAAGTACAATTTTAGAAGGATTTTTCTTCAGGCTGCATCATAGGGTGTGGTTGTTCCATTACGCCATTCCGTCATTCCGTCATCACGTCACAAGTGGGTGCAGTTGCTTCATCCTTGTGATGGAGAGCCTCTGTTTTTCTGCATTCCACCTTCCCACAGCTGATATAGTAAGTCCTTCTTTGAAAAATTCTTCCCCGCTAGGCGGTTCCCAGTTTTATCTAATCACAGCTGAGCTGTTTTCGAACTGTTCGGTGAACAGTGGACAAGGGCTCACAGCTGGTGTCCAACACAGCCCCGGATTCAGATCTTCAGATTGCTAGCACAGCTGCTGTTACCGCTATGCTATCTCTCCGCCCATGCTTTTGCCATTGCTTTTTGAATAAATTTAGGGCCTTTGAAACTGTAACTTTCAGTGAGACCGTGTTTAAATTTGAAGAGCGACCTTGTCTTGTATTCATGGCTTCATGTTCATGCTGAGATTCCTGTATGTTTCCTGCCTTGGATCTATGTTCATGCCTTTGGATCTAATTGCTCAAGTTTGTTCCTGTATCATTGTGGGACTTTGAACTCTTGGATTCTTTTGGACTTACAGTCTCTAGTTCCTGTGGATTTTGACTTGGATTTTGGGACATTCCTGCTTCCTGAGTTTGATGCTTGCTTTATTGCTTACTTTGCTTGATTGACTGTTTTATGGACAATATTCTATTACACTTTTGAACTTCCTTTATTCTTTTTATTCTTCAATAAACTGCTAAACTGGATGATTTTCCTTTCTATGAAGCCAAGTGGAAGCATTTTCTACAAAGTCCACAGTAAACATTACATTATAATCGATCCTTGCACTGTAGCATTCAGCCAGCCCATTTTCTCCTTTTCCTTGCATTAGCTGTGGCCCAGCCCGTTCCAAATAGTCCAGGCCCTTTATTAAAATCTTTGCCCCTGGCAGCTTACCTTGCATGAAGAAGAGAGTGGAACTGAGTTTAAATTGATTTTAATGTGTATGTTGTGTTAACAGTTTGTTCCTATGTTTTTGTTTTATGTTGTATATTTTTGTATTATTTTGCATATGTGGAAACCGCTCTGAGTCCCCTAGGGGAGATACCCCGGTATATAAATAAAGTTTTATTATTTACTAGCTGTACCCGCCATGCGTTGCTGTGGCCAACCCTCCCTCCCTCCCTCTTTCCCTCCTCCTTTCTGTTTCTCCTTCCTTCCCTCCCTCTTTCCTTCCTTCCCTTTTGCCTTTCATTCCCTCCTTTCTTCCTTCTCTTCCTCTTCCCTTCCTCCCCATTTTCTTTCCCTTCCTCTTTCCTCTCTTCCTTCTCTACCTATTCTTGGACTGCAACTCCCAGCTATCCTCCTGATCCATCAATCTATCTACCTATCTATATCTAATCTATCTATCTTATACAGTATATCTGGAGGAATGCTGGTAGTTGCAGACCAGGAATAGAATAATAATAAAAAAAAAACCTTTATGTTCCATGCTATCTCCCCAGAGGGACTCAGGGCAGATTCCAGACATAAAAGACAAACATTCCAACAAATTGGAAATATGCAGGGATTGGGCTGCTCTCAAAGAAATCCAAGGAGAAGAAAGCTTGCAGCTTGGAAGCCGTGCACTCTTCTCCCAAAGGGCCTGGTCTAGGAGATGCTGGGAGCTGTTGTCCAAAAGAGAGTGTGGATATGATATTGTGTGCTTTGTTTGCCAGGGGGAATTGTTTTTGTGCATGCTTCGTAGCATCTTTTGGGTTTTTTTGGTCTTTTAAGTCTCATCTGTTGTGTTTTAAGTGCTTTTATGAGTGATAGACACTCGTTGGCCTGATAGGTGTCTTGTGTCCAAATTTCATCTCAATTCGTCCAGTGGTTTTTGAGTTATGTTAATCCCACAAACGAGCATTACATTTTAATGTATATAGATTAACTTTGGTGTGGTTCTGGGTTCAAAGGTGCATCCCCAGCCCTGGTGTGCAACAATAAATAAAAATGTGAATAATGGCAAATACCACAGTGAATCACATCAGGCAAAAATGTCCAATTGTTTTTGTGTGAAAAGACTCCAAACAACAGTGTTACTTTTAGTTTGACAACATGGTCATGGCCATAGCATTAAGTGTTGCTTTCACTTCTGCCAGCAGGTTGCTTTGTGTGCAATGCTGTATCTTCATTGCTATGTTTCAAGGGATCTTACTGTCTTGGTCACAAAATAATTTCTTTAGTCTGAAACAATATCCATATATTTACATCTAGTAGAGAGGATATCATTGTAAAAACATAATTCATTGTAGTGTGTTCTCAAACCTTAGTGACAAAGAAACAGGCATTGGCTATATAAATCTTGATTTCTGTACAAATTCCCCACAATTCTGCTTCTATTATCAGCTGCTTCCTTGATTGCCATAGTTCCATTCTTCAGTCTAGCTCTGCTCTCAAGATTTTATCAGCGGCAGAAAGAGAAAGCTGGTGACAATCACGGCAAAGCCAATTTCTTTGCAGAATGAAATCCTGTTTGCAACCTTGTTTGTTTCCCTCTCTCTCCAATTCCGCAAGCGAAACTTACAGTAAAATATTCCTCAAACATGCGATTGATGTTTGTTATGTATATGCTCCCTCTCTCTCTTTTTATTTTCAAAAAAGGCTGAAAAGGAAGTAAATGTTTCTTTCCTTGAAGTGTAACAGCAGAGGTGGGTGTTAATTTAGATAGAGTTCACAAGGAAGCAATATAATGCTGCTAGCATTTCAGTAAATAGAAAACTGCTCTACATCTTGGGTAATGCAGTGCTGGCATTAAATAGATTGAACAGTTTGCTGAGAAGAGATCCAAACCACTTTAAAGAGGTTTGCTGCTCAATTGGCAATCATTGTACAGGCAGTTTCTACTGATTTAGCATCTGGTAGTCAGTCAGAATTCATAATTCTGAATAACTGTGAGATGTTGCTAAGACACCATTTTCCCCCCAGTTGATTGTTTCTTTTTTCCCTTGGGAGTAAAAAAAAAGATCAAGAATGTTGGAGGAAATCAGAAAATCTCATTAGAGAAAAATATATTGCATTTGTATTCCTACTCCAAAGTACAGCCTTGATATACTTAGCAGAATTTGCTCCTTGCAGTATAGAGGAGCTATTTATACGACCCATACTGACTTAGCTTAAACTACACCAAAACAAATATAGCCTTGTTTTTCTTTATACTGACTGCACTGTGCAAAGGCAGTAATAATTGAATTAGTGTTTCTCAATCTTCCAAATGCCACAACCCCTTAATACAATCCCTCATATTGTGGTGACCTCCAATCATAACATTATTTTCGTTGATACTTCATAATTTTGCTACTGTTATGAATCGTAATGTAAATATCTGATATGCAGGATGTATTTTCATTAACTGGACCAAGTTTGGCACAAATACCCAATACACCCAAATTTGAATACTGATGGGGTTGGGAAAGGGATCGATTTTGTCATTTGGGAGTTGTAGCTGCTGGGATTTATAGTTCACTACAATCAAAAAGCATTCCGAACTCCACCAACAAAGGCATTGAACCAAACTTGTCACACAGAACTCCCGTGACCAACAGAAAATACTGAAAAGATTTGATGTTTTGGAATTGTAGTTTACCTATATCCAGAAAGCACTGCGGACTCAAACAATGATAGAACTGGACCAAACGTTGCACAAATATTTCAATGATAGGGGTTTGGCACCCACAGCTGAGGCATTTCAGAATTATTTTGCCGACAAGATCTCGACTCTCCACCGGGATATCCCAGCCACTCTTGATACAGTATGTGAGCTCGAGACCCCGCCGCCACTCGGCGGGTCCACCTTCACCTGGTTCCAATTGCTGGACGCAGCAGCTGTCGATAAGTTACTGACTGCAGCTAGACCAACTACCTGCTCCCTTGATCCGTGCCCCTCCTGGCTCGTTAGATCTTGTCGGGAGGGGCTACGAGACCCCCTGGGAAAGATTATCAACAGCTCCCTTGAGCAAGGAGTGTTCCCAGGGGGTTTGAAAGAGGCAATGGTAAGACCGCTGCTGAAGAAGCCAAATTTAGACCTTTCGGCTCCCTCCAATTACCGACCTGTGTCTAATTTGCCTTTTTTAGGCAAGGTAATTGAGAGGGCAGCAGCGGATCAGCTGCAGCGGTTCTTAGAAGACACAGCTGGACTCGATCCCTTCCAGTCCGGCTTCCGTATTGGGCATGGGACGGAGACCGTGCTTGTCGCCATTACAGACCAACTTCGCCACCAGCTGGACCAGGGCGGATCAGCCCTGCTTGTTTTGTTAGATCTGACAGCAGCGTTTGATACCGTAGATCATGCACTGTTAGCCCATCGCCTAGCCGTGACTGGAGTCAAGGAGACTGCCCTTAAATGGGTGGCCTCCTTTCTCCAGGATCGGGGACAGCGTGGGGAGAGGAGGTCTCCGGGAGGCTCCCATTAAGTTGTGGGGTCCCCCAGGGGGCCATCCTCTTGCCCTTATTATTCAACATCTACATGCGCCCCCTGGCCCAGCTGGCCCGCGACTTTGGTCTGGAGTGTTATCATTACACTGATGACACCCAGCTTCTGCTGAGAATGGACGGCAGGCCGGATACCATACCCGATTGTTTCCATCAATGCCTTGAAGCCGTGACTGGATGGCTGCGTGCCAGCCGGCTGAAGGTGAATCAGTCGAAGACGGAGATCTTGTGGCCCGGTCGCCCTAGGCTGGATGAGTGCCGGTTGCCTACCCTGGATGGCGAGCAACTTAGCCCGTCACCCTTGGTTAAGAGCTTGGGTGTCAAACTGGACTCAAGTCTCCATGGTCAGCAAGGCCTCATTTTTCCACCTACGACAGGCTAGGCGACTGGCCCCCTACCTGTCCAGGGATGACCTGGCCACGGTGATCCAAGCGATGGTCATCTCAAGACTGGACTACTGTAACACCCTCTACGGTGGCCTTCCCTTGTCGACAATCTGGAAACTCAAGCTGGTGCAGAATGCCGCGGCTCGCTTGCTGGTGGGAGCACCAGTGAGGGAGCACATCACTCCCATCCTCCAGCAACTGCACTGGCTTCCCATCGAGTACCGGATTGCCTTCAAGGTGCTGGTTTTAACCTTTAAGGCCTTGCACGGTTTGGGGCCTGTGTACCTGAGGGATCGCCTTACCCCGTACGTTCCCCCGAGATCACTGCGCTCGGAAGAGCAAAATTTGATGGTGGTTCCATCGTCCCGCTCCTGCCATCTGTCCAGCACTAGACAGAGAGCTTTCTCTGCTGCGGCTCCAGTACTCTGGAATTTGCTCCCTGAGCACATTCGAGCTATCCCTGAACTCCTTCCCTTCCGAAGGGAATGTAAGATGGCTTTTTTCAGGCTAGCGTTTGGCTAAACCCAAATGTAATTGGCTCGCCCTGCCTCAGTCAAAGAATTGTAGACCCGTTCCACCTTGGTTATGTACTGTGTTTTTACTATATGTTTTTATTGTATGTTTTATATATGCTTGTAATTGTGATCCGCCCCGAGCCTGCAGGGAGGAGCGGAATATAAAACCGAAGAAATAAATAAATAAATAAATAAATATGCCCAAATGTGAACACTGCTGGAGTTTGGGGAAAATAGACCTTAACATTTGGGAGCTGTAGTTGCTTAGATCACTCCCAGTAGTGTAGTTCACTCCCAGTGGCACAGTGGGTTAAACCGCTGAGTTGCTGAATTTGTTGACTGAAAAGTCACAGGTTTAAATCCAGGGAGCGGCGTGAGCTTCTGCAGTCAGCCCAAGCGCCTGCCAACCTAGAAGTTTGAAAAGAGCCAGCCACATGACCTTGGCTGACATTGTCTACGGACAATGCCAGCTCTTTGGCTTAGAAATAGAGATGAGCACCAACTCCCAGATTTGGACACAATTAATGTCAGGGGAAAACCTTTACCATTACCTATTAGCAACACCATGCAATGTTTACTGTGGACTTCGTAGAAAATGCTTCCACTTCGTTTCATAGAAAGTTTAAGCAGCTCTGCTCAAGGCAATCCAAAGGGAGATAGAAGGGCAAGCTGCTGCGGTCTCTTCTTCTTGCTGCTGTCATGCACAAGCAAAGTCAGGTAACTTGGGTGCTGAGCCCTTGATTCCAAGAGTCAACCACCGTAGAGAACTATGATTACTGTGAATTAGGTAGCGAGTGATTACATAAAAATACCCAGAGACAGGAACTCATAAATCTCAAGCATATCACTATGGGTGTATCACTATGTTGCAAAAGAAATAACACAGGCTGCTCTACCTTTCTTGCTGCTCAAAAAAATTAGCCACAAATCAAGCAAATTTGATGTTTTTCCTAATGAAGGAAACACATCTGAGACATAGATACAAATATGGAACGTAATACAAGCACACATGTGCACTCAGAGATCTTTGTTTTTTTCTTCACCGTTGTGTTTCTGAAGAAGAAACAAAATAGAACGTTTTAATGTTAAAAAGGCAAAATCTGGTTATATGCTTAATCTGTTCTTTAGGAAATTCAAAGAAGGGATTGTTTGTTGCCTTATGTTCATCCATCACACACGAAGATTGATGAATGAAGTTTCTTCAAAAGGCCTCTGATGTGCTTTTTTCCCTGGATGAGATGGATGGAGTAGTATCTGTGGTTGATGAAATGTTTTACAAGCTTTCCTTTTCTTTGGCGAACCTAAAGCATTTGGTGCAATGGGCAGATTGGAAATTTCAAAAAATGAGAACTCGAGGAACATTTTTTAAAAAACAACAACTCAAAAGGCTTTCTCTTGATTATACCTGACCTGTAGTGGGAGAAAATAGACTGTGAACATTTCAAAAGTTGCCACAAGTCTTTATGCAGTAGGCCTGTTTGGTCAAGGAAAAAAATGGTTCAAAACTCATTTCTGATGTAGGGGGTGCTGGCGATTCGATTTTGAAATGATTTACAAAATTTTCTGGAAAAAAAGTTCAAAATTTCCAATTTTTTTTGAAATTTTGGAAACGCTTCGTTAATGGCAGACATGTATGTGCAGTAGGAAAGAAACAGCACTGGCACTGGGGAAACTTTAAGGGATTGTCCCTTCCTCATTTTTAGACCAATCGTGACAAAACTTGCTACAGTGGTAGAACATATAGATCACTGCTAGCTCACCAAAATTCATAACTCTTGACTTATCCATGGATTTTTGGCAAATTTTCAAAGTTTTTATAAAAAGTTTTTATAGACCGACCCAGTTTAAATACAAGTTCTGCCTTGTAGTTCTGTGACCCCACAGCTAGTGTGGGCCAGGGACAGCATGGCAACCTCATAAACAGAAGGACCCAGACCGTAGGTTCGATCCCCTGCCAAGGAAAAAAAATTAAAGTATTTTTAAAAAATAATAAAGGATATATGTTCCTTGTTTGAATTTTGAAAGTGTTTTTCCTGTTTCTTTGTGTGGTCTTTACTTTAAAAGTAGTTGTTCTACTCCAGAAACTTTGTTAAACACCCAGTTTGGATGCGGATGTCCTTCCCTCCACGTCAGACCTGGGGTGAGAGTCAGTTAGACATGGCTCTCACCCCAGATCTGATGCGGAGGGAAGGACATTTGCATCCAAACTGGGTTAAACAGACTTTAACTCAGTTTGGATGTGGCTGTCCTTCCCTCCTGTGTCAGACCTGGGGTGAGAACCATGTTTAACCCAGTTTAGATGCGGATGTTCTTCCCTCCACGTCAGACCTGGGGCGAGAGCCGCATCCAAACTGGGTTAAACATGGCTCTTGCCCCATGTCTGATGCGGGAAGGGAAAGGAAATGAAAGAATTTATTTATTTATTAATGGCATTTTACCCTGCTCTTCTCAACCCCCGAGGGGGGACTCAGAAATCCATCCACACTAGTTTGAAAAGCGAAATAATTTCTGACGTACTTACGTAAGAGAAATGGCAGAAAAAGCTTCAAAATTGCAATGATACTTCTGGGTTCCCAAATCGCTTTGAAATCGCTTTAAAAAGGAATTTGATCCAAATGTATTCCGAATTAATTATTACTCATCTGGGGGATGTAGCATGGAAGCATGATTTCCACATTGCTATATTTCCAGAGTTATAAAACATCTGTTCCAAGGTACACAATAGTTAGACTAGCAAAAATCCAAATCAAATTTGTCGACTATATGTAAGTGACCACTGATGTACCACAAAGAGCATATTGAGGGATATGTACATGAGCTCTCTTTTAGTCAAGTGTTTGGATCTCATTTTCCAAGGCCATTGATGCAGTAATGTCTCCTTCTCTGTTCACTCTGCAATTGCTCACTTTCCCCTACTTTGCAGTTGGCTGCCCTGCTATGTTCTTTTATGAACATTGATCAAGGAGAACCATTAGTTTCATTTCTGGAGCTTCAACAGCTTTTTGTTTCTGTTGCGAATAGGTAGTGTGCTGCTCATTACAGCTGTTCTTACAACCTTTAAAGAAAACCCTTCCCCAGGAAGGAAGAGGAAAAAGAACAGTCAACTGGTATTTATTGTTTCACTATACACTATATTGCTTTCTGCTGAGTTCAAGATTCCAGGCATCACCACCTTTCCAAACAGCTACAAAGCAGTAACACTTGCTTCTGAAAGGAAATGTTGAATTCTTCTTTTCTTAAATCCCTGCTGGATTCTCCTTGAGAAAGCTCTTTCCGACAGCTGGAATACAATATAAATCCTATAATAGGGATCTTATTGGAAAATGTCAGGGTTAGTCAATACTTAGACCCCATCAACACTGCCATCTAATACAACGCGAAAGTGTAGAGTCATACTGCAGTTAAATACAGGGTCAAACAGTTTAGATGGGGCATTAAAAACTTCACTAATTCTCCCTATTAATCAATTAACATTTGTATGCCCTACTTTATAGTAATGATGACTTGTGCAAAACAATGCCCCTCTTAGACCACAATAGTGAAAGGGTGGACACTCTCCCTGATCAGGATAATGCTGGTATTTGCTATCCAACATAAGCTACAGGGCTTAATTTCACCTACCAATAGGAAAGAAACTTCAGGATGAAAACCTCTTGAACAATAACTGTCAAAGGCCTGCAGATGCAACATTTCTACATACAAAGATATGTCCATAACTTTCATGCATTGATTGGCTCTGCTGGACCGACACCATAATATCTATCACAGTGGTTCCCAACCTTTTTTTGACGAGGGACCACTTTGACCAGGGACCACTTTCCAACATTAGTACCAAAAGTTACAAATCAGTTTTTGGTCAACTTTAGATTTGATTTGGTTATTTGGGGTGCTGATTCAGAAAATTGCATTGGATAGACCACATCAGCTCTAGTTTCTGATACAGAACATTTGCCATCCAGTAATCGCCATCTGCGCACCCACAGAAAACCATATTTAATTATTTATTATTTATTTTATTTCCAACATTTCTACCCTGCTCTTCTCTACCCCCGAGGAGGGACTCAGAGCGGCCTAACAAAAGGCACAATTCGATGCCAACATAATAAATACAATATAAAACCAAAACCATACAGCATTAAAACACAATGCTATCAAATCATGGGAATTTTAGTTTGGTGAGACACTATTTGGCAGAGATTTTTAGAAGACATCATAAAATACACCTTTCTTAACTCCCCAGCACTGAGCCATGGAAGTTAAAGTGTTGTCAAACTGCATTAATTCCAGAGGCTAACACCTGGTGGCTGAACTAAGTAAAGGGCTTCTGGATTCGTGATTTTATTTTCAAGGAATTTCAAGGAAAACTGGTATGACAAGAAGAGTAGAGGAAATGCATTGGATTTTTTCAGGATTGGGCTGGATGCTGGAAAACCGTTTGGTAATTTGAACTAAGGCTTCCTATTTGGGCTCAGTTTTATGAACCTGGATAACAGTGATTTAAAAACAACAATCAGTAAGAATTTTGATCCATGAGTGCATTCAAAATCCAGAAAGACACTAGACATTAGGCTTGTCCATGGATTCAATCTGACAGGTTCCCTTTGGTTAATCCAGTTGGTCCAGCTTGTTCAGATGGCTGTAATGGGAAGGTCTCAGCCTCCATGTTTTTTCAGCCACAATTAAAAAAAGTGGTTGTTGAAAAGCAGTTGCATTCGATTACAAGTGGAGTGCAGGGTGGAGGCAGCCACTAGAACAGTGTTTCCCAAACCTTTTTGGCCTACCGCCACCTTTCCAGAAAAAAAATTACTCACCGCCCCCCTAGAAATTATTTTTTAATATTTTTTTGCAAAATTAAACAAACGTCAGGTTGCCAAAGTACCTTTGGAGAGTGAGGTCTGGAAGGGAGTGGTAGCTCAAAAGGAGCGCGGAGCATGCAATTCTGGTTTGGCTTCCAAACCAGTGACTGGAGAGGAGGCTGGTTGCCGATACGTCCCTGGGCAGGCGTTGCCTGGAAACTGTGGTGCATGCCCCCTTCCTCTCCTCAACCCTGCCCATGGCGCACAGTGCTCAGCGCCCCCTTACGGGGGCTCAGTGCCCCCTCAAATTCTCCAGAGCCTCCCAGTGCCCCCTTGTATCATCCCTCTGCCCACCAGGGGGAGGTACCACCCACTTTGTGAACCACGGCACTAGAAGGAAAAGCCTGAGGGGACAAGGCAGCACTCCAGGAACTGCAAATCAAGGGAAAAGAGATGGTCTTTTTAAGGAAGCCCAGGGTAAGATAGCTCCAGGTCTATTGCTCTTCCTTCCCTGTGAAGTGGGGAAGCCTCCTTAAAATGCTTTGGAAGCTGCATGCTGCAGGGAGAGAGCACCATGTCTCCTCTAGAGTGACTGTCCCCTCTAGAGTAGAAACAGCTTTAACTAAGTATTAAACCTGATCTCCTCTACAGACAGAAGGGAAACAATCACAGATATCTTAACTCTGATGCTTTGAATCTAGATCTTAATGAAATATATGAGGAAAAACAATGGGAAGGGGAGCCTGGGAAGTCCATCCCCCCTCCAATAATGGGACAGATAGAAAATGAATCTTTCGGCTTCCCAGGCCAAAAATAGGTTTCTATCCTCCCGAAAAAAAATGGATCAAGTCCCCCACCAAAATCAGAGATCCCGAAATGGATTGTAGCTTACCCAGATTGTACAAGCCTACTAGACATAGATGCCCACTGTCTCTCTAGTCATTTATTTTGACATTGGAAGTTCTACTGAAAGTGTTAAGATATGAAGAGAATATTACAGACCTGGATGTGAAAAAAAGATAAGTGATGACTTAATTATAATGCTGGGTGAACATCTGGAAAGAATGGAAGCATTATTAAAGAAACTTGGAGAACATGGTGAGGTTGATGGCTTTAAAATTAATGAACCAAAGACCGAGATGTTGACAAACAATTTGATAAAAGAAAGGAAAGCTAAACGGGTGGAGAGATCCGGTTTCTGAATTGAGACTAAAGTGCAATATTTATGCATAATGCTGCCTCATAAAAATTCAGCTTTGTTCCCAAGATAATTATTAGAAGAGTTGGAATGAAATAAAGCAAGATCTGTGTAGATGAGGCAAGCTGGTGAAGGGTATCAGCAAAAAATAAAAAAGACGACGAAAATCTTGTCAAAAATGCTGTTCTTTTTTTCTCTCTCAAACTATTCCAATTTTGTCTAATGATGTACCATTTAAAAATTGGCAAAAGGATTTGTCAAAATTTATATGGCAGGGCAAAACGCCAAGGATGAGATTTAAACTCCTCCAAGAAGATAAGTAGAGGACTAACACTGTTGGGTTTCATGTTACAATTTGCAGTGTATTCTTTAGTTTGGATTAATGTTAAATAATGAGAGCATGCTGTAATTGGAAAGGTTGGCTTGGCATGGCACAATGAGATTAAAGTGAATTCAGACTTCAAGTAGTGTATGAAATATGCCATGGAAGAGGTGCAAACCCCTAAAACTCAACTGTAGATTTCGACACAAGAAATGAAAAGATGGGCTACAAATAGGTATTTTTAATTTTAGGAAAAAAAACACCATAAATAATAATTGAAAATACAAATGAGTAGTTGAGTAAGTTTCTTTTGTAGTTGAACATAGTGGGGTAGTAGTAGTATTTTGTAGGGAGTTTTGGTTAATTTGGATTAGTATTTTTCCTTTTCTTGACCTGTTTTTTGGTATGTTTTGAAAGAATGTCATGTAATGAATTGCTTCTTCCTCTTCTCCTCCCCCTCCTTCTATATTTTATATTATAACTATTTTAACCAAAAAGTTACAGTACTCTTATGTTTTTACTAAAATTATTTTTGTTGTTGTTATTATCTTTTGCATTATGGCATTTACTTGTATGTTGTCTTAAGTGGCTTGGGTCCTGAGTCTGGAGAAAGGCAGGTTATAAAATAAATAATAACTTTGTAAGACTTTTAAGGTAAAGGGTAAAGGTTTTCCCCTGACATGAAGTCCAGTCGTGTCTGACTCTGGGGATTGGTGGTCATCTCCCCTTCTAAGCCAAAGAGCCGGCGTTGTCTGTAGACACCTCCAAGGTCATGTGGCCGGCATGATTGCATGGAATGCTGTTACCTTCCCGCCGGAGTGGTACCTATTGATCTACTCACATTTGCATGATTTTGAACTGCTAGGTTGGCAGAAACTGGGGCTGACAGCAGAAGCTCATGCCGCTCCCCAGATTCGAACCTGTGACCTTTCGGTCAACAAGTTCAGCAGCTCAGCGGTTTAACCCACTGTGTACATTTCTGTATACAAACTTCTATGATATACATTTTATCTAGTTATGGCACTGTATGTTATTTTCACTGATATACATATTTGGGAGCATCCTCCCCTCTCCCTTTCTTCGATTGAAAAATTGCATTGCAAAGTGTAAGGAAGTGTAAATACCAAAAGATAATTGCATTTCAGTCTCTGGATTGGTTTCGGAAGTCACCATTAAGAATGTATGCATCAAAATGTGAAGTGAATAAATTTATCGCTTGCCCATTGGTATGTTGGCTATATAGAGCCTTCAGTTTCAGAAGCAGTATGTCATTGAATGCCATTTGCAAATAGCAGGAGAGCTGCATTATTTATTAGTAGCAATATTAGCATTACTATTGACTATTTAGACTCCATATCCCCCCCACTAAAAGAGGAGCCAAGGTGGCTTGCAAATTACAAAAAATTGGTACAATAGAGTTAAAACATGCAAAAAGATTAAAATAGAACTGAAATATTAGTGGTTTAAAATATAAATCTAAAATAAAAATCAAATGTTAACAACATAGTTTTAAAAGAGTATAAAGAAACTTTTAGAAGCGTTGTTAAAACTTTCAAAAGTTTGTCAGATTATTTAAAGTCTTTGCATTGAGGGATGACTAGAGAGAGGACCATCGCAGCTATCCTAGGAAGGGTCCTGAGAAAAGGAAAGAAAAGGAATGAAGGCACCCTGAAACCTGACTGTTTCATGTTAAAACATGGGGTTTTGTGGATTTATATCCACTTCTTCAGCTGCATTGATGGAATAACTCTTCCAGGAAGTGATTGGCACCATAGATATTCTTTTTTTACACCAATGTATGGTCTGATGTGGTCCATTTCAAGGTGCTGATTTTGGAAGGAACAGTGATAACTGCTTGACAAACATGTTTTAATTGTTGCAGGTTAAATATATGTACCTTAGGACCTGAAAACATCACAACACTACCCATCCCGCATCTAGATCTCAAAACAGAAGATAAAATTATAGATCACAACAATATCAACAACAATATTTTAAAGCTTTTTCTTTCTACTCCAGATGGAACAGGGCTCAGGCATGCATACTCTCTCCCTGAGGCAGCTTTCCACGGCATTTAAGGAGGCTTCCCATTTACCAGGGAAGAAAGAGCAATCAGCCTGGAGCTATCTCTCTGGGCTTCCTTAAAATAACTCTTTTATCTCTACTACAGGTCTTGTCAGGAGTGGGCACGCCTCAATTTCCAGGTTTAATAGTAGCTTAAAGCTATTTCTACTTTCTACTCTAGAGGAGAGGTAACGAGGTGGTAGTTGTTTTCAGAGAATGAGGGTTTTCTTTTTGTTTGCTGGGATTTATTATTATCTTTTAGAAGTATTCGATTGCATGCCCCTAAATGTGCATATGCAATACCACCCACCCATCCCACACGTCCCCAACTCCTAGTCAGTCCCACTAAATAAAAAGAATTAAGAAAATCAAGGAAAATCAAGATTAAACTGGGCTGCCAAATAGGAAAGGAGGAACCCAGATTGGCTGCCATGTGGTCCGGTTTTGGACGGGAATCTGTGACAACTTGGCCCTTACTGTTATGGGCACCCAAACAAATAGAAAAAGCTGGTTTGGCTGAAGGAAATGACTAAAAGTGGATCTGGGCTCAAGCCTAAGAGTTACAGTTCAGTACCACCAAGAAGACCAGAATCATACATCATTGACATTTATGGACAATAGTAGGCTTGTTTGATTTTTAAAAATGGTTCAAAACTCCTTTCGGATAAAGGGGGCACTAGTGGTTTGGAACTAAAGTCAATTCCGATTTTCACAGAAAAAGAAGTTCAAAACTTTTCAAAATTACCTAGACTTCCGAATCCTTTGTTAATGGTTTCAAAGTGTTATTTCCTGTTTCTTTGGGTGGTCTTTTTACTTTGAAAGTAGTTGTTTTACTCCAGAAAAGGGAGAAGGGAAGCAAAGGGAAGAAATTCATCCACTCTGGTTAAAACCACTAGGAAAGGAAAGGCATGGAATCCATCCAAACTGACAAGGGAGAGAAAGGAAAGGAATCCATCCACACTGGTTTAAACTGACGTGGATCCATCTCATCCACACTGGTTTAAACTGACGTGGATCCATCCCATCCACACTGGTTTAAACTTATGCACATCCATCCCATCCACACTGGTTTAAACTGACAAAGGAGAAAAAAAGAAATGATAGGATTCCATCCACACTGGTTTAAACTGATGCAGATCCATCCCATCCACACTGGTTTAAATTGACGCGGGAGAGAAAGGAAAGGAATCCCTCCACACTGGTTTAAACTGATATTTTTCCTACTGTTTTTCTCCCTTCCCTTATCCTATTTCCTTGTCTCTCTTCCTTTCCCCTTTCCTTTTCTTCTCCAAATCCCAGCCCGTTCAGGAAATAATTGGGGGGGGGGGGATTTTAATAGGTTGCCCGGGTGTGTTGTTCCCTTGCAAAGTGGTGGTGTGGCACCTTTTCCATACAAGCTGCCTAGTCCCCGTTCACTGCCTAGTCCCTTCCCGTGCCAAAACCCCACCCCTCCTGAGGTGGTTTCCCCTCATTGGCTGGAGGCAAGCATCACAGCATGCAAGCTGCTGCTTGCGTCTAAACTCTGGATCTTTTCTGAATCGTTGGAACAAAGTTGGCGACAGTGGCTTCGAAAGGGCAAGGATACTTCCAGGTTCCCAAACGGCTTCAAAATCACTTCAAAAGGGAATTTGATCCAAATTTAATCTGAATTACGAAGATTCCGACTGGACCTAACCATGTCTAGACAATAGATATCATATGGTACACTTTTGTTTGGTCTTCATTGTGTTTGTGGAGTTTCTATGCATACAAGCTGTAGGGATGTAACCAGAGTTTTCCAGTGAACATGTTATATCAACCCAATTTCAGCATGACTTCTGGTAGAAGTTAGCAAAAGGATTGACAGTCAGTATTAACACTCACAAAATCAGGATCAAAATGCAACAATTCCAGTGAAAGCTCTGAAGAATGAAACCCGTAACAAATAGGGATGTCCATTTTTATAATAACATGAATCAAGTATGGCAACATTCATAATAATGCAAATAGAGAAATAAAAAAGGAATACAGAGAAATGGGGCAGCCTAAAGTAATAAAAAGAGGTTCCCTTGTGATGCTGAATGGTTTATACATAATCTACTTATGAGAAAAAAATAGGTCTTTGTCGATCCTTATATTGCTTCATGTTAAAAGAATTGTGGTATAAATGCTGTTGTTAGTCTTGCCAAGAGTAAAACCACAGGTTCCGTTTAATTTAACTATGTGTTCACTTGCCATTCAACAGTTTATTTATTGTTGAAATTGACCAACAGGATTGTAATCAGTGTATTTCTTTTAAAAAATGTTCCGATGTGATTCTAATATTTTATTTTGCTTTTAATAGTACATTATTTCAAGGAGACAAAAATGATTTATATAGTCCATAAATATATACATAAATGTTCCATGGCCTGCTGTATTGCCATGTTTGTTAGTAAAAGTATGTGTAAAATGGGAATACCAACTAACCATAAATGCATTTGTTCTAGTATTATGATGTTAACAATTGAGTAGGCAAACTTTCTTACACCATGAAGGTAATTTTTTGTTAGTTTATCGTGTCAGGAGCAGCTTGAAAAATTGCTTGTCTCTTCTGGTGTGAGAGAATTGGCAGTCTCCAGAGGATGCCCGGATGTGTTACCATCTTGTGGGAGGCTTCTCTCATGTCCCCATATGAGAAACTGGATCTGACAAACGGGAGCTCACCCCATCTTGCGGATTTGAATGTACAACCTTCAGGTCAGCTGTTCAGCCAGCACAAGGATTTAACTTATTGCACCACCGTGACTCCAAGATAAATGATAACTGCCGTTTCAATGAGATGATAGTGTAAAACATTAATTAGAATTTGCAAGTATGTACAAGTTGTGGAGACCACACACACTGTTATATGTCCTCTTTTTTCCTGACATATTGTAAGTAGATGATATTCATATCTATTATCAAATGGTTATGGAAAAACTAAATAGTTGACAACTCAAAAAAAGTTTAGTTAAGTTATTCCAAGTCAGACTATAGGCTCATCTATCTTAGCATTTTCATTTCAGAGTATCAACAAGAGCTTTCCAGGATTTCTAACAGGATTATTTTCTAACCATATCAGGAGACCCCGGTATTCCCTGCTAGTCTCCTATCCAAAAATTAACCAGGTTTTCCTTTGCGTTATTCACAAAATTGAATAAGTTTGGTTGTGTTCAGGGTGGTCTACGCAGACAGAAGGATATCAACCTGTACTTTGACTACTTTCCATTTTTCTGGTGTTTTGATATGAAACAAATAGCACCCAAAACTAAGTGCATTTCTGTTAAATGGAAATATTGTTCTTTTAAGGAGTACAAATAGTAACAGATGTTTATGAACATGATGGAAACTCTCGCTTTTCTATTTTGGCAAGATTACAGTGAGTGATGCTGAAATGGGGCTGGATGATGTGTGTCTTCCTAATCTAGACAAAGAGAAATGGAGAGGTGAATTTTCAGTGTAGGAAATGGAAAAACAAACTAAGAGCAAAGTGGAAATGATTGCTTAACTAGATCAGGTTTCCCAGTGCAACACTCTTTCAAATCACCACAGACTATCGGTTGCTAGTTTAAGCTGTCAGCGAATACAATGACCAGACAATGAAACATTATTGTGTGTTCCTTTACGGCGGGGCAAAACATGATTTGTGCGTGTCATTTGAGTTGCCTTTTGTTTATATAAACACAAAAATCAAAACCTGGCAGGAAAAGCAGCAAAGGAACAGCTCAATGCAGGTACCTAGCACAACGGGATGTTTGAGTAGGATACAATTAGAATATAGATAGTTTTCCACATCCAAGGAATCTGTATCCACGGATTCAGCCACTCACATCATGAGAACATTCCAAAAATAACCCACAAAGCAAAATTTGCTGTTGCTATTTTCTACAAGGGACCACTTGAGCATATCATTGGGATTTCAGCACCCATGGATTTTGTATCCAGGATGAGCACTGGAAGCAAAGTCCACTACTATTGCACCTGGCATGAGATCTTGGGTAAATGTGAAAATCATATGTGATTTTGTCACATAATATGTTGTTTTTTTATTATGCTAATGCCTGAAAACTTACTGGCAGCACATGGGGCGCATCAAAAACATTGCATAAATTAGTATAAAACTGATAAAAATAGGAGGTGCGCAAGTGGCTAAATATATTTTGACCAAAAACAGCAACGGCATAGTCTGTAGCCTCCAACAATTCCTCCTCTCTATATGAGGCAGGGCACAGTGGACAAGCATACAGGTGCAGAGTTGTCTGTTCTGCTCCACAGTCACACAAGGTATAGGATTCTATTAGGTAGTGCCACTTTGCCAGGTTGTCTTTTGATCTGCCCACTCCACTTCTGAGTCTATTCAGGGACTTCCAAGTTGCCCATTCTTGGTTTGCCCCTGGAGGAAGACCCTCCTTTGTTGGGGGGGGGGGTCCAGTTGGGATTTCCTGTTTAGCTGCTGAGAGGGATACCCTTTCTGTTGCTGGGGGAACGCCAAGAGGAATGGTAGTTCTCATTAAGCTTTTCCTTGATTTGAGTCTACTGGCAGGGGTCTGGTAGCCATGTAGTGGATGGCTTTCACAGTGTTCAACCTTATTTATTTATTTTATTTATTATTCGGGCTTCTATGCCGCCGACTCCCTGGGGCTCGCGGCGGCTTACAAGAGCCGATAGGCATAAAAACAAGCAATAAAACAATTAAAACAGTTAAAAAGAGCACACAACGCAATAAAACAATAGAACAGTTTCTCTCACATTTAGCAGCAACTTCCAAGGAAGCCAGACCCAGGAGTAAAAGGGGATAACAAAAGGTTTATTGAACAATAACTGGGAAAAGGACAAACAAAAAAGTAGCCAACTCGGTTTAAAAACCCTCAAAAATCCCAGGAAAGAGTCCCACAAAATAAAGCAACAAAACAGCCCTAAACAAACACCAGACGTCTGTCTGCGAAGTCCGAAGGGAGAATCCAGAAGAGTAGTCACAAATCCAGTCCAGAAATCCAAAGCAGAAGACAGACGAAAAGGAGATCATCCAAGGCAATCAGGAGCTGAGTATACATGAATAGCACAAATCATAGCCCCCATAAAACACAATACCAGCCTCCCTCAATTTCATACAATACCAGATTCTGTAGCAGGAACTCACGTAAACTCACGTATTTTATTTATTTATTTATTTACTATTTTTATATGCCACCCTTCTCAACCCCAAAGGGGACTCAGAGTGGCTTACAGCAAACAACAATACTGCCAGAGTGGCTTACAGTGTACATATAACAATATTGCCGGAGAGGCTTACAACAAACTGAAAAAACAACAATTAACATTACAACATATCGCAATATTGTTAGCAATATTGCATGTAATACAAATATATGTCCTCATCAGCTGCAGCTGGCCCTAATGCAAGTGGGACCCCCGGTGCCGCCCCCTGCCCCCCAGGCACGAAAGGGAACTGGGTTGCTACATATTATCATTGGCAGTATTATACTGTGTTACAATACAACACCACCAATACCAAATGCATATACCACATACCATACCGTAATCATACTACTACTACTACTATTATTATTACATTACAATTATTATACTATAACATAATACAATATATTGACGTAAACTCAGTGGAGACCAAGCCCCGCCTCAGGGACACACGGCAGGTAACTAAACAGAAAAGCATACATTGAATTCCACCCCCACTTTGCCCAAACATCAGCTAGAGCTGCCACAGAGACTCACCCCAAGAACAAAGTGGAGAAATAGCCCATAACTCACGAGTATCAGGAAACAGGAACAAGGCACTTGATATCAGGAACACAGGAGAGTCAGAGACAAAAACTAGACAAAGGCAGCCCCAAAAACCCATTTCTTATATAGCACTTAAACATCACTGTCTTCTGAAGACTCTCCTTGATCATGAGCACCAGCTGCTGCATCTCCTACAGCTGCTGTGCTCTGTGTTTGCCTCCACTCTTGCCAATGCTGTTGCATGCTCAGAGTGACCCAATCTGTTTCTGAACCCCCAGAAGGGGGGTCAAAGCCACAGAAGGTGTCAGAATTAGATTTTTCTTTACACACATCCCTTACTTCCTGAACCAATGTTGAGTCTAAATCCGTATCACTTTCCTCTGACCCCATTTCTTCTTCCCCAGAAAAACCTTGGAAAGTGTCTGAATCAGAAGGTGCTCTAAGTATCTGCCGGATCCTTGTTCTCTGTTCCAATCCTTCCACACTAGAATCACTAGCAGCCCCTTTCCTCCCAGCTGCAGACTCTTGATCACCCAGAGCCTCACCCCATTCCATACTATTGCTTGATGCTTTTGACCCAGCATCTTCCCCAATACTACTACCAGTAGTAGCTGAAGGCTCAATCACAACAAGGCCAGAGCTGATGTTGTTATTAATTTTGGTTCTGCACCCCATGTGCTGTCAGGAAGGGGACACAGAAAGAGCCTCCTCAAAGACTGAATAAAGACAGTCGGGCATCCCCCGGGCAACGCTTCTCATAAACGGCTAATCTTTCCAAATTCAAAAGCCTTGCTTTTAAACATTTGAAACAGTGGAGCAGATAAAGATATAGGAGCAGAGGGCCTAGCTGTCTCTGTTAATCCCTGATCAAGATCAGGCCATGTGGATTGGTTGGTATAGCAGTTAGATCCAGTGTGAGGGTATTGGAGTAAATTGCTGTATCTTCTGTGTACTCAGACTCAAAGTGACAGGAGACAGGTCTTTATAGGTTGGGCTCACAAGCCATCACTCTATTTCCCAGTTGCACTAACTGGGGAGACATTGCTTCATTTCCCTACTGGGAATTGAAGCAGAGGATCAGGTCCGTTTCTTAGTGACCAGAGGAATATTAGCAGTGGCAGCAGCAGCTTGAGGCTTTTTCTGGCTTTTCTGCAGCATGATCTGCAGAAACATGAATGCAGCAGCCTTATCAACATGGCTTGCAAACAGCGACCTCTGGAAGTGCACCCAAATTACCAAGATGGTTAGCCAGGAGATGGCAGTGTGCAGCAGAATGTAGGTATTGAGAGTGAAAGGTAGTTAATACCAAAAGCACAAGGAAAGGCAAGCGAGATCAGTAAAGCAAAAGAATACAGAATTCCCATTATGCAGAATACTCTCAAATCCGATGCATTGCCCCAGGTGGCTTCTGTCGATGCCCCAAACAGCAGTGCCAAATAACAACTATGCTCTTGAGTTGCCAAAGGGGCAAAGAGGGATGAATGAGATGCAATCAATTACATGAAAGAGAGACTACTGGATCATGCACTAAAGAGGCAAGCAGCTCTAGGAAAGTATTGATGACCATGGGATGGAGTCGGGGGGGGGGGGGGAGATGTGGCCAGTGAGGCAGGGAGGTGGCTAGGGCCATACTGTAGTAGATGAAAGAGAGTGATATGAGGAGATGTACAATTATGTTATGCCTGTAATAAATTAACCACTAACAAGTTCTGCAGGGAATTCTTGTGCTCCTCGCCTCCTAGAGGACTGTACATTCACAAAAAGGGTGCCCCGGAATGTGGTGGAGGCTCCTTCTTTCGAGGCTTTTAAACAGAGGCTGGATGGCCATCTGTCGGGGGTGCTTTGAATGCAATTTTCCTGCTCCTTGACAGAATGGGGTTGGACTGGATGGCCCATGAGGTCTCTTCCAATTCTAGGACTCTATGATTCTATGAAATGAATTCATAAAATTCATTTGTTTGGGGAACCCATTTATTTATTTATTTATTTATTTATATTTATGGCATTTATATGCTGCTCTTCTCACTCCGAAGGGGACTCAGAGCAGCTTACAAGTAATACGTAAATACAATATATTATATTATTAGCATAGCACAATATTAGTGTTATATATTACTATATTGTACTATACCATTATACTGTAATACTATTAGGAATATTACATTTAATATAAAATATAATGTAATATACCTACACATGCTTATCAGGCTCATTGGCACTTGACAATAGTGCAACTCAGGAAAAGGGACTCCATAAATCACATTCATACAGAGCACTCTAACAGAGAGAAGTTGTTGTCTATGTCTACACACACAGCAATCAAGATGTGCACAGTGATTACATTGTATAATGGCAAATATTTTGGTAGAGGTTCAGAAATGGCAAACAATACGTGAAAACTACAAACAAATACTTAACAGAGCACAAATGCTTTAGAGTGAGGGGATACCAACTCATAACGAGTAGAGATGCAAATCTGCAAGGATTTAGACATGTAGCCATAGGAGCTGCTAAAAAAGAAGGTAAATGATGAAGGAAAGAAAATGGTCCAGGTAACATTTTCCCTAATGCCTGGATTCTTCCCCCACATGCACACACCAGAGAAAGAAGGGGCAGCTTGGACCAGGTGTTACTTGCAGGGAGTATTGGTTCTCCTGGCTGGAACAGTGCAAAGACAAGCAGGGTACATTAACCAAGGTCCTCTGCCCAAGCCAGGGAAATAAATGGATAGACAGATAGATACAGTCTTGTCCAGCTTTCCTCATGGAACAAATCAAGGTACAAAAGCAATTTAAATAAATCAGAATAAACACAACTCCAGTTAAAAGCGCATATTAAACCAATACATGTTGAAAAAAACTGAAGAATGTATAATTTTAAAATAACCTGGATAGGCCTGCCAGGAGAGACTGCTCATTACTGATGTTTCCAAGTTAGATAACATATCGTTATCCACCTGTTTGGCAGGCTATTCCATAGACTGAAAGCAGCTGAAGAATAAGACCTCTGGGTGGGAGTTGCCAACATAGTCCTGTCTGAGTGGAGTAAATATCCCCCAGATGACCTGACTGGATTTTGTGAAAGGATGTCCCATAGGTAACACCCTCATCCTCCTCTTCATTTTATTATTTTCTTTCTCTTCAGAGACAACGTCCTATGAACAAATATTTGCAAGAGCATGCCATGCTTCCACTAGATACTAGGCTTGGGCCCGAATAGGCTTGAATGGAAATGATTTGTAATATTCGGTGGTCTGTTTCATATAATCTCCGAAAACAGAATGGGGAGGAGGGAACCAAAAGTTGACCAAAATGGATTAAGAGAACCAGATTTTATTAGCTATAGGGGAATGGAGTTAAGTCTGCAATACACTGTATATCTTCTCCAGGAGGCAGGGCTCCTGGAGAAGGTAGGATTATAGCAGCATCTTTTTCTCCCTCGCTAGCAGCAGTATTCATCCATTTCTTTTTGGAAGGTTCCCTAGGCTCCTCCTACAGAGAGGACCCTGCTGGGAAGCCGCTTTCCCAGCAGCACTTGCATAAGGATGGGCATTGAAAAATCTCTGAGTTCTTCTCGGAGCATGATAAGAGTTGAATTTTCTCCCTCTCTCTGTTTCTCAGCCAATTAAAAGCCTGGTTGTGTCCATATTCTGATTGACTGATAATGGATACAACAGGTAACTACAATTTCCAGAATCCCTCCCTTGTGATTTGTCTTATTTTAAAAAAATGTTATGGTAAAAACTTAAAATAATTCTAAAAAATCATTAGATTGGTGAATTGTTTGGAAACTTGGCAGGCTGACAGTTGTAGATGGGATCTAAAACTGAGGAAGGTTTGATGCAGAAAGGTCTTTAAATGACTGAGAGTTGAGCCTTTAAAGTTTCCCATTGTAGCCAAAGTGCCAAATTTTTGACAAATAAAAACAGCAACACCCCTCCTGATTTGAGTAACTTCACAGTAATGAGGGAAGGGGTTCGCTGAAAATGGACCCTGAAATGGCATGCCTTTTGGCCAAATTGCACAACTCTACTTGATACATACAATTGTAGGAAAATATCGGAATAACTGATATTATCACAGATAAAATATAAAAGTACAATGTTTGTCATCTTGCCAGAAAATCTCACCAAGGTAGCTAGTAGGCATGCTAAAATTGAAACGGAAATCTAATTGATTCGTTAGAAATCCGTAATTAATGGGACTTTTGTTGTTTTACGGATCGCTGCCCCGAACCAGGAAGTAGACTTCCTTTTACGGTCCGTGAGGCCAACAATTTGCGTTAGGATCGTTAGAAATTCTTAATTATTAATTAATTAATTATTGTACTACTCACCCTGTCTTCTCCCCCTCATTTCCTTCCCGCCTTCATTCAGCTTCTTCTTTTTCCCGCATTTCTATGGGGAACTGGAAGTGACGCTGCTGCTAGGTAGAGGCAATGCATTCTGGAAAGTGATTCACACACACACACACACGCGCGCGCGCTTCTCCTCCTCTCTCTCCAGGCTTCCCCCCCCCTCCTTCTCTTCCCCGTTGCTCTGCTGCCATGCATGCCCCATCGCAGGGGCCTGATTCACACACACACACACACGCACGCTTCTCCTCTCTCCAGGCTTCCCCCCCCTCCTTCTCTTCCCCGTTGCTCTGCTGCCATGCATGCCCCATCGCAGGGGCCTGATTCACACCCACACATGCGCGCGCTTCTCCTCTCTCTCCGGCGCTCTCTCAGATGCTTCTCTTCCCCGTTGCTCTGCCTTGCCCCATCGCAGGGACCAGCTGCAGCCCTCCAGGTACGTGTTTTGGACTTCAACTCCCACCATTCCTCACAGCCTCAGGCCTCTTCCTTTTCCTCTCAGCCTGGGCAAACTTGGGCCCTCGCTCCCTCAGGATCGGGTGAGAGAGAGGCAGCGAGGAGCGAGGGGCTCCTCCTCCTTTTCTTTTGCTGCTTCCAAGAATAGAAAACCCCTCCCTCCCTCCCTTCCTCCTTCCCTCCCTCCTTCCTATTTGGAGAGTCCCATCTAGAATTCAGTGTGGTTTATTCAAGGTTTGGCCTACAACTCCCAGAAATCCCAGCCAATTTACCAGCTGCTAGGATTTCTGGGAGTTGTAAACAAACCATCTGAAAGCGCATGCTCTGGCATACAATTTCTAACGAATTTCGTTAGTACTTAAGTTACATTTCCGAAAATTTTGGGAATTTTTTTGTAAGTCTTTGATATACTAATCAAAAAAAAAATCCCCCCCCCATTTGATTTTAGAATCGCCATTTTTCGATTTGTTATCATGCCTAGTAGCTAGCTACCAGTTACCAAAGTGTAAATGAAAATCAGTAGCTCTTTTGGAAGATAAAGTATGTACACTACGACTGCATGTTGAGTCCCTTCAATGTATCAGAGGACATGAAGACTTCCTGGTGAGAATAAAGGAGAAGTTATCATACAGAACCAACCCAGAAGCAAGAGGAAGAACTTGCCAAGGAAGAGGTAGGATAGTCACTGTCAGGAGCAGACCATATAGGAGCGATTCAGAACCTTTCTGACTAAACAATCACTTCCTTCATCTCCACAAGGATAAAAGCACTGAAGATGCTCAAGGAGCAACAAGAGAAATTGCATGCAGAGGAAGGAGTCAAAATAGTGGCCAATAACAACAGGATGAAAATAAAGCTGGTTGGAGGCTCAGGGGTATAGCGGCATATGGGTTCCAGCCTAGAAAGATGGTACAAGCATCTAGGATGTCACAGAGAACTTGCCAAAATGCCTAAAAAACTAGATCAGTACCCCCTTTCTTCTTCTGAATGTGAGAAACAATGACACTTCAAATAACAGCTTTGAACACTACAAGATTTTGGGCATGAGGCTGTAGGAGTTTAAAGTACAGGGTGTATTCTCATCAGTTCTGCCAGTTCAGAATAGAGCACTAAAAGGATGATACTAAAAGTGAATGACTGGCACCATAGACAGTGTTGACAAAAGAGGTTTGGCTACTGGCTGCAGATGGACTCTACCTCATGACGATGGAGACAAATGTGTTTGGTAGTAGCATGGCAAGTCTGATGAAGAGGCCTTTAAACTAAATCCTTGTATTGATAAAAGCAATGCCTGGATTTACTGGTATGGGGTGGGAGGAGAGTTCTCCCAGGCACTAACTCTCTGCAAGATCTTTGAGGCGAGATAATGGACAAACAAGTCAAGAAAAGGAAAGAAAAGCAGGTAAAGGAAAAACCTATCTGGAAACTGTAGAATTTCTCTTTTCCTTGGGACCTCTCTCTCTCTCTCTCTCTCTCTCTCTCTCTCTCTCTCTGGAATCTCTTGAATTTCTCTGGAATCTGGGGAGGTTTACCGTTGCTCATTCCATTCTTTAAACATAGGATTTTTGCTTCTCGCTTCCTCTCCGAGTTTACTGTAAAACTACATTGGCATTTTAAAGATGATTCTTCTTTTCTTTCTTCCATGGGATTGGAGGAGTACATGTGTTTAGTCTAGTCTTACAAGAATAGTATAAGAAAAAATGAAAGCTCAAAATGAACGCAGACTAGTTAAGCCAACAAGGATGTAGGGGGAATCAACAAGGAATCTGGTATGAATAGCAAGTATTGAATGAAATAAGTTACGTGTTTTATTTAAACAGAAATGTAGCTTGGATTTTTTTAAAAAACACAATTATGAGCTGAAAAAAATATGTTGCTGCTCGGGATTGCCATTGAATGATTCATGACAATAGAAATATTGTCTGGTTGTTATTTTGAAAAGAGAACTATATCAACAAAGCTGTTCTGATGCTTCAATGTGTTTTAACTGTTAATTGCTTATTATTCTTGGTGCTCATGCTTCTTTTGTAAACCGCTCTGAGCTTCGGAGTGAGCGGTATACTAAATCGAAGTTAATAAATAAATAAATAAATAAACAAATGATGCAGCCAACAACCTTCACTGTGTCTGGAGAATGTTTGTGACAGTTCCCTATTTTATGTATTTTAATATTTTAAATCTCAATTCTCTGTATCCGAAAAATAAAATTCTAACCCACCTGCACCTAGACCTTCTTGGAGATGCCTCATTCTCCCTGGCAGTTTCCCATCTAAATATCAACCCAGTTTCTGCTTAACTTCTTGCCTATAGTTCAGTAGTTCTCAACCTTCTTAATGCTGTGACCCCTTAACACAGCTCCTCATGTTGTAGTGACCCTCCAACCATAACATTATTTTCATTGCTACTTCATAACTGTAATTTTGCTACTGATATGAATTGTAATATAAATATCTGGCATGCAGGATGCATTTTTCATTCCCTGGGCCAAATTTGCCACAAATACCTGATATGCCCAAATTTGAATACTGTTGGGGAGGGGGATTTATTTTGTCATTTGGGAGTTGTAGTGACTGAGATTTACAATCAAAGAACAATGAACCCCACCAACAATGTAACTGAACCAAACTTGGCACACAGAACTCCCATGACCAACAGAAAATACTGGAAGGGTCTGGTGGGCATTGACCTTGAGTTTAGGAGTTGTAGTTCACTTACATCCAGAGCACTGTGGACTCAAACAATTAGGGATCTGGACAAATTTGGCACAAATACTCAATATGTACAAATGTGAACACTGGTGGAGTTTGGGGAAAATAGAGCTTGGCATTTGGGAGTTGTAGTTGCTGGGATTTATAGTTCACATACAATCAAAGAGCATTCTGAACCCAACCAATGAAAGAATTGGGCCAAATTTCCCTCACAGAACCTTCATGACCAACAGAAAATACTATGTTTCCTGATGGTCTTTGGTGACCCCTCTGACAATCCCCTTGTGACCCCCCAGGGGTCCTGGTTGAGAAACGCTGCTTAAGTTAAATTGCTAGTGCATCTCAACAAATCTGTTTCTCTTTTGACACATTTGGCTTTTATTTTATACTAAGTGTCTTTCTATCTTGAATATTAAGAAATCAGCAAGTTTTGGTAGTCCCATCAAAGAAATGCTCAGCTGAAATTCACATCCATCTCTAGTCCTGTCTCTGGTATCTTTTGTGATACCAGTGGATCCTCAGTTCTGCTACTTAGAGATGCACAATGTCTCTTTCTCCCATTCTGCAATTTGTCATCAGACCTGCCAACTCATCCTAGATACTCAGTGTAATCTTCAAAGCTTTTTTCTTTTCCCTCTCTTTCGGTGTTGCTTTGGGGTTCTTCAGCTTGTTTGTGTTTTCATCTGAAAAGTCAATCATCGCACCAGTCCCGTGGACTACTTTGTTCTGTCATGTTACATTGGACGTACATGGACGTACATTTCATTGTGTTGCTGTTTCAAAAATGAGAAAATACAGGATTTTTAAAAAAAGTCAGATTGTGAAGTTAAAAGATGAAGGAACTGCAGAACAGTGTAAACAAGGAGTGTTGAGTGAAGAAATCGATGTTTTTAAAAGTATGTTTCTTTTGTTGTGTGGACTGCCAGTTTTCTTTACCATAAGTGGCAGGAAATGGTAATTCATCTTCTTTCGTAAATGTATTAGTCACGCCATAAAAACCATGCAATTGTCTTCTCCAGTACCATGGTTCATGTTTAAAGAATCATCAATTGTGCATTCTGCCTCTCGCTCCTTAGACATTTTGCTAATACTATTCCAGAACATTTGGGTCCAGCCTATGTGACTGCATCTCCCCCTATGAACTGGCACAGGATCTAAGATCTGCTGAGGAGGTCCTCCTCTAAGTCCCACCTCCATCACAAGTGCAGTTGGTGGGAATGAGGGAGAAGACCTTCTTGGTGGTGGCCCTCGGCTCTGGAATGCCCTCCCCAGGGAACTTAGACAAGTTCCCACATTACAGTTCTTTTGGAAAGAATTTAAGATTTGATTTTTTCAGCATGCCTAGACAGTAGGCAAAACTGACTGCCAATTGCACTTTATATCTACACTCTACGGCAGTGGTTCCCAACCTGTTTTTGTCCATGAGTCTTTCCATCTTTGTGCGTAGGTAATTCTTACTGCTGTTATCATGTATAGTAACACCTTCCAAATTTTCTATCAAGTTGGTCACCCCATAATTACTCTTTCAACTTTCAAAACTTTATTACGGTCACAGACCAGCACAAAGCGGGCACAAGCGCCCTAAGAGGAGAAGGACAACTCCCCAGTAAACAGTTATTTAAAATCAGACTAGAAATCAGAAACCACCAGCACACTCATGAATAATTATTTTATTTATTTATTTATAAATTCGATTTGGTAGACCGCTCTCTCTGGAGCCCAGAGCGGTTTACAACATAAAATCAATAAAACATCAATAAAACAAATAAAAGACGTATACCCAAAAACCCCACTCTCCACAACTGATCCCGACAAGCAACAATATGCAGAAGCAATACATGGCAGGACGGTATGTTGGCAGCTGGCAAGCTATAGGAGGCATCAGTTGGGACCAAATGCCTGCCTATATAACCAAGTCTTCACAGACTTGCGGAAAGCCAACAAACCCCGTAGTGCTCGTATCTCCTCCGGCAGAGAGTTCCAGAAGGTCAGAGCGACCACTGTAAATGCTCTCTGCTGGGTGCTCAACAGCCTAAAGATCTTAATACTAGGGACCTCTAGTAGATTAAGCCCCTCTGAGCGCAGTGATCTTCTGGGTTTGTATGGGGTAAGACGCTCCCTCAGGTACACTGGCCCCAAACCATGTAAGGCCTTGAAAGTTAGAACTAACACCCCGTAATTCAATAGGAAGCCAGTGCAGTGCACGCAGGAGTGGGGTCACATGCGCAGATCTTGGGGCTCCCGACAGCAGGCGCGCTGCTGCGTTCTGCACCAGCTTAAGTTTCCGGATCGCCGACAAGGGTAGGCCAATGTACAGCGCATTACAGTAATCGAGCCTCGAGATGACCGTGGCTTGGATCACCGTGGCCAGGTCACAGCGGGAGAGGTAAGGAGCCAGACGTTTCGCCTGCTGCAGATGGTAGAACGCTGTCTTGCAAGCGCAGGCAATCTGCGCTTCCATCGACAGTTGGGTGTCCAGCTGGACCCCAAGGCTCTTAACTAGGGGCTGTGGGCGAAGTGCCACACCATCAAACGTCGGCAACTGCGTCTCTACCCCCGAGCGGCCCAGCCACAAGATCTCCGTCTTCGTCGGGTTCACCTTCAACTTACTGGCTCGCAGCCATCCAGTTACGGCTTCTAGGCAGAGATGGAAATTATCGGGTACAGATTCCACCCCGGGGTCCATCCTCAGAATGAGCTGGGTGTCATCAGTGTACTGATGGCACTCCAGCCCAAAACTCCGTACTAATTGGGCGAGTGGTCGCATGTAGATGTTAAATAACAGCGGGGAGAGAATGGCCCCCTGAGGAACTCCACAATGTAAAGGGGAGCCCTCGGAGACCACCCCTCCCCACTTCACTCGCTGCCGGCGGTTTTGGAGGAAGGAGAACAGCCAGTTGAGGGCTGTCCCCCTCACCCCCACCACCGCCAGGCGGTGTGTCAATTACTCACCACTGACTATACTAATAGGTTTATTTATTTATTATTTGGATTTATACACCACCACTCCCCGTGGGCTCAGAGCGGTTTACAAGTAAAAATAGAAACGACAATAACACTACCAAACCAAATTAAAAACCAGTTTCACAGCTCAAATGCCACGCAAAATAACTGTGTTTTGCATGCCCTCAAAAAAGTTTGCAAGTCCCACAAAGCTCAAACTTTTACAGGAAGTGTGTTCCACAATGAGGGAGCTGCAACTGAAAAGGCTCTACGCCTAGTTGCTGTTAAGCGGATGGCTGTTGAAGGAAGTGGGCTTTACCTAGCCCAGCCCTCTATCGCCCCATCTACACTGTCATATAATGCAGTTTGAAACTGCATTATATGCTCAGTGCAGGTCAAGCATGGGCAAACTTCAGCCCTCCAGGTGTTTTGGACTTCAATTCCTAACAGCCTACCTGATGTTAGGAATTATGGGAGTTGAAGTCCAAAACACCTGGAGGGCCAAAGTTTACCTATGCCTGTCATAGACTCATATAATGTAATGCAGTTAAACTGCATTATATGAATCTACAGTGACCATATAATGCAGTTTCAAACTGGATTATATGGCTGTATAGATGGCACTGCAATTTACCTTCTTCCAAAGGTTACTCATAATGTTTTGCAAGGGACAAAAGTAGTCTTTTTGGCTTTCATATACAACCCCTCATATATTTACATATTTTAATGAGACATAGACTTGGCCTACATAGTACTTAACCATGATAGCAAAAAGCATTCTAATTCCAACTTCTATATTTTATTGCTGCTTGAGCAGCCTGGTCCTCATTTGTGGAGAAAGAGAATTTTCTCCTTCCCGGCATTGATTTCTTTAGAGTTAGCACCTCAAGCTTCCAGTTTACTGTTGTATTCAGTCTCCATGCTCTATTTACAGTACAGCAGAGAGGGGATAATATTTCCAGCAACATGAAAATGTCTTTAGGCCCCTCTCTTTGCATAAATACAGTAAGCTGCACATTAAAGCTGGGAGTGAAGTGAACTGAACTGACAAACCCTAAACACCTGAAATTTAGGACTGCATTTATGGATTGCATCAACGATATATCAGCATAAAAATGTCAAAGACTGCAAGACACAGATGAACAGACGTTTACGTGTCTTTGGGAACTTTCTGCTTAGACGCTGACTTTCTTTCTGCATTGACTAGCACTGGCCAAAGCAGCAGAGAATGAATGTCAACTTGAGGTTTATTGAGTAGTGAAAGGGAAGGTTTGAAAGGAGATCTCTAGCAGAGAAAAGAAAATTCCAATCCAGAGCCAACTTGGACTCTCATATTAGATTCTGGAAGAGACTTGGCTCTGATATTGTTTGACCTACATTTATCTGTCTAATATCTATTGATAATATTTATACGGCACTTTACCGCCAACCAGAGTCTTCAAATCTTCATACAATAAAATGAATATATAATCTTTAAAAATGGTTTTAAAGACAAGAGCTTAAGAAAATAATATGTGTTTGACCAACTACTGGAAACTGGAGGAAGCCACTTTCACTTCTCTTGGGAAGGCAATCTGTTGTAGTGGTTCAGCCTGCACTGGTTCCATTGCCTGAGGTGTCAGTGCCTAATGACCAAGATCCTTCAGACCCACAGGGGTCTGGAAATGGGGATTTTGGAAGGGAGAGTGTTGTTTGTCATGGTGAAGCTGAGGATTCTGCAATGGTTAAGGCTGCATTAGATGTGCCTGAGAGAAAGTGGCTGAGAGTCTTGTGTTTAGTTTCCCAAGGAAGTCAAGGTCGGAATGTAAAAAGAATGTGTGAATTGGAGATCCAGGGAAGTCGTCTTTCGATAGAAGGAGTCAGATCTGTCAACAAAGACATCTAGCCGGGGAGAAGCGCAGTTCTCAAAGATTAATTGACAAGAGGGTTCCTCCCGTGTCTTCTCAAGGGAAAAGGCATGGGTTTTTGACTATATATGAGGGCAACTGAGATTGTCTTCAGAGGAATCAACATTTAGTTTAGACAGCCATTCTTGTCATGCATTTATTGTGCCTTGGATTTATTTATTCATGTTGATATTCCTGTAACTTTTCATGCTTTGGATTTAATGCTCAAGTTTGGTTCCTGTATTTTTATGTGTCTTTGGTTTTGTTGTCCTGGATTATTTCGAAATCAGAGTCTCTTGTTACCTTTGGATCTTGTCACGGTTTTGGACATTCCTGTTCCCTGAACTTGATGTTTCGTTTCTTGTTTTCCATGTTTAAGTGACTCTTTTCATGGATAATACTCTATACTACTTTTGATCATTTTTAATTCTTTTGCAGAAGATATTTTTATGCTTCAATAAACCGGCTGCTTATAAAGAACTCTGGTGTGTGACATTGGTTCAGAGGTGCCTTCCCAGCCCTGGTGTATGGCATCTACAATCAAAGAGCTGCTTGGGTTGATGGGATCGGCACATAAACATGGTCCTTTCTAGTAATCAGATTTGAAGCAGGCTCATATTAAAAATAAGACTAGTCCATCTATATAAATAAAAATGTAATGTTCATTTTTGGGATTAACATAACTCAAAAACCACTGGACAAGTTGACAGCAAATTTGGACACAATACACCTATCAGGTAAACAAGTGACCATCACTCATAAAAACATTGAAAAGCACAGTGAAAGGGATTTTAAAAGCAAAAAACCCACAATGCATACACAAAACTGCATATATACATGCATATATACTCACACAAAACACATATACACAGACTGGGCCACATGGATGGCTAGTCTTCAATATGACATAACTTTCAAATATTTGAACATGACTATCATGTCACTTCTTAAATTTCTCTTCTCCAGGTGAAACATATCCATCCGGGCTTTAGCACAGCAGGTTAACCACCTGCTACAGCTACAGTAAATCTTACCAACCCAAAGATTGACAGTTCAAAGCACGGGCCAGAGTGAGTTTCTCCCCCTTTAGCCCAGCTTCTGCCTTCCTAGCAGTTTCG
This sequence comes from Anolis apletophallus, assembly GCA_030556195.1. Taxonomy (NCBI): domain Eukaryota; kingdom Metazoa; phylum Chordata; class Lepidosauria; order Squamata; family Anolidae; genus Anolis; species Anolis apletophallus. Next base: position 25,639,646 of record JARBWK010000016.1, read on the forward strand.
AAAACAGCAATGTGAGTAGATAAATTGGTACTGCTTAAATAGGGAGGTATTTAAGGCTATTGTACACCAGGAGTGAAAATACCGCAATGGTAACACTAAGTACACAAGAATAGACTGCACAATATCAAAGTTAGCAAAAATATCAAATATAATGATAGACAAAGCACAAGGTACACACTGTAAAGGGGCAGTGACAATAATGGCCCCCGGCGCTTGCAGTAACAACAATGTTGGCTTGAAATACCAGTCAATGAAGCGCGGTGTGGTTCCCAAGCGGAGTGCCAGGAGCAGAAATGACGTGGCTCAATGGGGAAACAAGGAACGCTGGGGATGAGGATCGTGGCAGTTAGATGAACGGGCGGAAAATTCCCGGCGCGATCCAAGCCGTCAGAAATGAGAGGCTGAGGCAAATGCCTGGTTTGTAATCCCACTCCCAAGGGCCGATTGCCCGGAGCAAAGCGCACAAAGCACCGCGTCTTGAGGCCCGAGCCACACACGTCGTCCTGGGAGGCGTTCCACAGGAGGAACCCGACACCAAAACAGTGGCCCTCGGGTCCATGGAATTGCCTATGATGGGGCCATGATATTGCACGATATAAAATATTCCATGAAACACCTGTTATTATAGCACCTGGCCGCTTGATAAAGCCGTTAATCGGCGAAACGGACAGGCCCACTGCAGCTGAAGCCGTTGCGGCGTGCCCGGCGTTTCTGCTTTCTTACTTCCCCCAGGCAGTAGGAAGCCACACCTTGAAACTGCAAAGCCATTAAATACTAATCAAGGTGGCCAATTGAAACATTCACACCTACAGTACCTCCAACAGACAAGAGTTCTTTCTCCCACCCTGAACATTATTTCACAGATCTATAAACCCCATTTTCCTAGTTTTCAACAGACCTCAAAAAACTGCCATATATGCAGGCTAAATGTCAGGAGAGAATGCTTCTGGAACATGGCCACACAGCCCAGAAAATGCACAACAACTCAAATAATATTTCATTGTATCCCCGTGTTCATATTTCTCTCCAACTGTTGAGAGAAAACTTGAAAAGGAAAATGTATCAAAAATAGTGAAGGAATTTTAGCAATTTTTGCCCACTCCTAGAAAATAATCACATTTTAAAGCCCTTTCCCTTCTCTCTGCCCCTTAGCCTACCACAGGTGGATTGATGTCTCCACTTTTAGAATCTTTAATGTTTTAATCATCTATTTCTTATCGGAAGACTTAAGGGTACCTTAGCTGGCATTCCTGAGAAATATGGTTCCTTTAGGCAAATCTGTGCAGCTCTTCATTCCTTAAAATTCAGACACAGCAAGGAGCCAAGCAAACAGAGAGAGAACTAATTTTCATTAAAAGAAGGGAAATAACAGACTGGCTGCCTTATAACTTATGAATCTATGTTCAGAAAATCAATGATGGAAAAGGTTGGGTTGGGGTTTTGGGGGGAGGATGATTTTGTTTAAATCTAGCCTCTTGAGTCTTTCTGAATATCACTTGCATCCCCACACCAACATTTGTTTCAGATTTGAGACTTTTCATTTTATTTTTAGTTCCTAAATGGGAGTATAGTAACTGCTTTTGGGAGATGCTGATAGGGCATTCATATATCATGGCCAGTCCAGCGGAGTTGATGGCATCAGAGCATTGCTTCAATACAGGTGGTTTTTGCTTCTTCCAGCATGCTGACATTTGTCTGTCTGTTTCCCAAGAGATTTGCAGAATTTTTCAGAGGCAACACTGATGGAATCGTTCCAGGAGTTGAATGTGACCTCTGTAGACAGTCCATGTTTCACAGGTATATAGCAGGGTTGGGAGGACAATAGTTTTATAAACAAGCATAGCTAAAAGAATGGGAAACATAATGTTGGTGGACAGGTAAAGCGATTTAAAGATGGACTTAAAGCCAACCTTAAAAACTATGGCATCGACACTGAGAACCGGGAAGCCCTAAGCCTTCAGCCCTCTAACTGGAGGTCAGCTGTGACCAGCAATGCTGCAGAATTCAAAAAGGCACGAATTGAGGCTGAAAGGGAGTAACGTGCCAAGAATAACGTGTGTCAATCCAGCCCTGACCAGATCCTCCTGCCACCTGGGATCTGGGAGAACATGCGGATCAAGAATAAGGCTTCACAGTCCCCTACAAACCCACCCCCAAGATACCAGACTTAGAGGGTCATCATCATTGGGCTACTAGGAATCGCCTAAATAAGTAAGGTTTGTAAATGTTGTCATTTCCCATATGGAAATTTGTATGCATTTGGCAAAATATGCATATCAGCATGCACTTTTACTAATGTATGCATTTTTATATATGTCCTCTGAATTTATTACAATGTCTTTGTACTAAAATATTTTAGCCATTTGCATTTTGGCCTGCATGGTTACATCATATTTTATTATTCTCGACTGTACTGGAGGACTTGAGAATATACCAGTTTCTAAGGAAGGCATGCTTAGGCTCATGGTGAATCTCCAAAATGTGACACAGATGTTAGCAAGGTTCTGAACTCAACCCAAATCCTGTTTCATTTCTATGAAAACCAGTTTATTAATTCTTGATAGAGAACAAGATCCTGGATATGACAGTGTTTGGTGCAGACCTGCAAGTAGAGATGTGTGTGGATTCCATTTCCTTCAGTAACTCTGGTACCTTCGGTACTTTGGTAGCCCGTGATGGTAAGGGACCTCCCGGTACAAAAAACCACCTAACATGAAAGCAAGTGAGAGCCAATCTTGGTTCCTCCTCCCATATTCGGCTTCACAGTTGAATCCTTTTGATTTTCCTTGATTTTCCTGATTCTTTTTATTTGGTGGGACTGACTGGGGGTTGGGGACGGAGGGTGGCATGTGTGAATGTGTGTTTGGGAGCTTTCACCCTTTTAGCTTCATTTTCTCCTTCCCTTTCTGTCCCTCAGAAAATACGTTTAAAAGATAATAATAATTAATAATAGTAATCCCAGCAAACAAAAAGAGAAGCCTACCTCTCTTCTAGGGTAAAAAATGGAAACAGTTTTAAGGAAGCAAAACCCAAAGCAGAAAGAAGATTGCAGCCTTGCAGGCAAAAGAGAGGGGATTTTAAGGTAGTCCAGGGAGGATAACTCCACTGAGCTCCAGGTCATCACTCTTCCTTCCCTGGGGATCTTTAAAAAGTCTTGAAAACCTGTGTGACATGTTGCTGGTTCTGGGAGAGAAGAAAGCATGCACACCTGCTTCTCCTCTAGAATAGAACAGCTTTAAGAAGCATTAAACTTGGTATCCTCCTCTACAGGGAAAGTATCCAGAAACTTAAGAGTGGTAACTCTGATGCTTTTTAAAATCCAGGTCTGAATGAAGTATATGGAAGGGGAACCTGTGGGAAGTCCCTCCCAATATTGGGCTGTTTTCTTAACTTCGTTGCTGAAGCTGTCTTGAAGGGAAGAAAGGAAAGTCTTCCAGGGGAAAGAGGAGCCTTGTAAGTTCCCCATTGCTGCCAATGGGCCAAAAAGAAATGTGGTTTTTTTGTCAGATGCGGAAAGAAAATGGCCATTCAGCAACACGTCCATTTTCAGGAGGTGCCGGAAAATGGATATGGGGTTTTTTCGGTATCCGACAAAAAGAAACTGATAGCAATTCACACAAAATGCACAAGCCTACCTGTAAGCCCATCACATCATTTGATATGAGACTCATTTCACTAGAGAATTAATCTTGAACCCACCTTATGCAAAATTTATGCTATGGTATGTTAGAGACTATTTTACAGCAGTGTGAAATAAACAAGGGGTTGGTGTTGAAGTTAATGTTGCACACCAGTGACATTTGCATTATTATATGAAAGCCATCCTGTAATTAGAAATACTTATTAATAATGTTACCGAAATACACTTAAAAGGCAGCTAGAGAAATTTCAGGGATGTTAAAATTTTTAGAGCCCCCCTAAGAGAGGAAGAAGTAGGATGAATTTGCATTTCCATGCTTCGTCCAAAACTATTTTGCCTCCAGCACAGCCAAGTTTTGGATTAATTAGGCAAAACACTTTCTAATTAATGAGACATGCTTAGCAAAACAGCAGCAGCAGCAGCAACAAAATAAACAACAAAGCCAAATCTGAGCGGAGTGATCACCTTGCAGAGAAGAAGTATTTCTAGGTCCACTTGTAGATTTATACCTGAAACATAGAGTTTAGAACAAACCTATATGTGAAGTCTTAACATTGCCTTTTCTTCTCCTTTGCTTCAGTTCCCCCTGTTCATAGATTTTTCCCAATAGTGTAGACAGCTTCCTTTGTATTAGTTTTTGGGTGGAGTATAACACCCCAGAGAGGCCAGCTTTACTTGGTACATCCCATTTCACTGTATAGAGCAGTGCTATCCAACTTCTGGCGGGTCCAGGGCCGGATAAGAGGTCACTGATGACCTGCGGGGCCGCTCGGCCCCGCCCCAGGCCCCGCCCCCAGGCCCCGCCCCCCAGGCCCCGCCCCCCAGCCCAGGCCCCGTCCCTCCTAAAGCCGCCAAAAGGAGGAGTAGGCGGCGCCAAGAGCAGCGTCACAGGCCTGGCGTGTGACGCTGCCCCTTGGCACCGCTACTCCTCCTCCTTCGGCGCGCCCCCTCCCTTCCTAGGCCAGGGGAGCCGCCGAAAGGAGGAGTAGGCAGTGCCAGGGGCAGCAGCGTCACAGGCCTGGCGTGACGCGCTGCCCCTTGGCACCCGCCTACTCCTCCTTTGCCCCCTCCTTCCTAGGCCGGGAGCCGCCAAAAGGAGGAGTAGGCGGTGCCAAGGGGCAGCGCGTCACGCCAGGCCTGTGACGCGCTGCTCTTGGCGCCGCCTTCTGCCCTTTTTTCAGCGGCTCTCCCGCCCCTAGGTAGGGAGGGGGCGCCCAAAAGGAGGAGCTAGCTCTCTTCCTCCTCCCTGCCCCGCCTCCCCTCCCCCGGCCGCAATTTTTTTAAAAAAATCGATTTTTTTTTAAATTTAAAAATGGCGGCTGAGGGCATAGGTGGGGCCGTGTCCAACAGGCTACGGGGCCGGATCCGGCCCCGGGGCCGCCAGTTGGACAGCCCTGGTATAGAGCTCTCTTGCTGGACTTCTCCCTTTTCTACAGACAGTAGGGGTAATCCTGAGCCAAATAATCCAAAACCAGGCCTTCTTAGCATCTACATTTAGCAGTATTATTATACCAACAGTCCAAAGGACAACAGAAGCTTTTGGCCAGCCTAAGCTTCACAGGAAAGAAGATTAATACAGTTTATAAGCAACAACTTGTAATCCTCATTCTTCTTCACGCTGCTGGAAGGTTTTATAGTGTCGTAAATTAGTTCGATTAGCCTCCCTGCATAAAGCGGTACCTAAATTTCCTACTTGACAGATCCAACTGTCTTTTGGGCTGCACAGGTTGACAACAAGCTAGACTATTAATGGACAGGAGCTTACTCTGACCCAGCTGGCTTCGAACTCATGACCTCTAGGTCAGTAGTAATTTAATGCAGCTGGCCACTAATTAGCTGTGCCACAAGTTTAACTTGAGTCCAGACTGGTGATCAAACCAGGTTTATGGTTTTCTGATCAACAGTGTTTATGACCAATTGTTTGTGGGTACATTTAGTATCTATTGCAGAATAGAATGTAGTATAGCCAGTGCTGTATGTCAGTTTATGGACATAAACAGGAGGAAAAATATGCAGGATGTTCTGGTAAGGGTAGAAAGGTAAAAACTTATTTTTATTCTTGCAGGCAATATGTCTCAGCTAAAATAGTAGAGAGGGAGAAAAGTAACCACTTAACTTTGGAAGAAGAGTTCTTAATGCCGACGCACATGGCTTAATGCCAAAGCAATGAGAAGCTCATGATACTTCCTTCTCAAGCAAAGGCTAATAAAGCAATAGTAACCTTTGGAAAACAGGGGGAAGTGATCTCTACATGCAGGCAGGAAACAAAACATCTTGAGTTACAAAGATCTAAGAAAATGAAGTGGAAATAAAATGACAGAAAGCATGTGCTAAAACATTCCTTCTCTCCCTAATTGTTTTACATCCAAGGGCTGGTGCTTCTCGTCTTCCAACATGGTAAAGGAGTACATCTGGTTCCACATTCCCCTAATAATGACAATGGATCTAACAAAGCCACCTCCATGGGAGAAGCCACCAACCGTTCCTTCCCACTTCCACCACCACCCTTCCCGCTTCTTCTGCTTCCAACATCATCCTGGTTGGCTCACTCTCCCTTTGTCCGCTCTCACCATCCTGCTCCCTCTGTTCACCCTAGAGATCCAAAGGGATTGGATGAAGCCACCATGCATCTGTATGGGACCCTGCCTCAAACCTTGAGAAGAGATGGGTAAGAAAAATCACCAGCTGCAGCAAATCTTGCCAAACAAAAGGCTGACAGTTCAAAGCTGGGTCAGGATGAGCTCCTGATCTTCAGACCAGCTCCCCACCCTCCTAGCAGATCAAAAATAGCAATGTGAGTAGATGAACAGGAGCTGCATTAAGCAGGGAGGTATCTTAGGCACTGGCATTTCTATCAGAAAAAGAGGAACGTTGATGAACAAAGAATGCTGTTTGGCAAAGAGATGGAGCGACAGCACCCCCCAATGGCCAGAACCAAGCACAGCCTCCAAAAATACCGAAAGATTGGGAAAACAGCTTATATAAATACTTCTATCTGTTGTCTGTCTTGTCATTGTATAATCAGCATTGAATGTTTGCTGTATATGTGTTCTGTGATCCGCCCTTTGGGGTGAGAAGGTTGGAATATAAATACCGTAAATAATAAATAAATAAATAAATAAATAAAAATGTATACATTGTCGAAGGTATTCATGAAATGTCCATGGTGGGAGAAAGAACACACAATCAAGTGCCAGTTAACACTGCCCAAACAGAGGATGCCTCCAGGCAACAAAAGCCAGGCTTTGCAAACTTCATGGCTCCTCAAATGCTAATTCAAGCTGACTAATTGCAATATCCATATTTTGTTAAACAGACAAGGTTCTTTCTCCACTTGCCTCACTGCCAACAGAACCCCTGAGGATGCCTGCCACAGATGCAGGTGAAACTTTAGGAGACAATGCTACTGGAATATAGTCATACAGCCCGGATAACTCATAGCAACCCAATGTATGCATTGTTGCTAAACTATGAAATGGAAGAGAAACATTGTATAGTCAAAAGGGCTTGAAATAGAGGTGCACAAATTCAGTTGGAACAATGGGAGAAATTGAAGAATTCCTCATGGATATTACAAAGGCTGCAATGCAAGTTGATATAACATCCATTGAATCCAAAGACCTTTCTGGCCCCAGAATTTCCTCTTCAATATGAACAAATCCTCTCCCTCCAGATTCCTTCCCCTGAGAAAAGAAGTCTTGAATGGAACTTGACCTCCAGAGTGTTTTAGATCATGCTATCCGAGAACACTCCTTTTGATTTTCAGTTGAGTCTTTCATATGTTCTTTTGGTTGCCTTAGATACATTTCCTTTTCCTGGCCTTTGGTTACTACTTCCAGAGCTGCATCTTATCTGCTCGGGATCATTCTTATCTGTGTGGCACCTCCCACTGCTCCTATCACCTGAGGCTCAAACCTAATCTAATTTATATTCCTTTGAGATGTACCCATTTGTAAACGGCTTAGATGGAAACTATTCTGCACAGTGTGTCCCTAAGATCAGTCCTCCAGCCTTAGTGAGCCTTGAGATTTGACGTCTCTTCTTTAGTATTTCTGTAGTGGAGCCATTTTATTCTTTTCCACATTAATAATGAACGTGCACGTAGAGCTCAGAACAACAGTGTATTGACTCATCAAATTTGAGCATTGCTGCAATTAGAAACTTATCTAATCTGCATAGACAGTGACAGTTTAGGGAGCCATTCATACATTTTAACTGTCTTTTCATTTACTGCACGACATGAGGTGACAATGCAGCTTCGTTGTCATCCAGCTTAAATATGATTTCGTATCATTCTTACATATGGTGCTATCATTGCTTCACATTTCCCATGGCACTCATGTACTCATACCAGAAGGCTCTCGGAGGGAGGAGAAGCGTGAACTGTGTGCATTGGCTAACAGGCCTCAAATGATGGGAAGGGTACTTCCCTAGCCCAGGGAGTATTTCCAGAGGGTTTAAAAGAGGCGGTGGTCTCTCCATTGTTGAAGAAGCCGGGATTAGATCCAACGGTCCCCTCCAACTACCGCCCGGTTTCGAATTTATCGTTCCTGGGCAAGGTAATTGAGAAGGCGGCAATGGAGCAGTTGCAGTCCTTCCTAGATGACACAGCTTGGCTAGACCCCTTCCAGTCCGACTTCCGTCTGGGGCATGGGACGGAGACGGTCCTGGTCTCCATCTCGGATGAGTTGCGCTGCCAGCTGGCTCTGGGCGGATCGGGCGCTGCTCGTTTTATTGACCTCACAGCGGCGTTTGATACAGTCGATTATGATCTATTGACTCACCGCTTGCCAGGGCCGGAGTTAGGGGACAGCCCTTAATTGGGTGACCTCCTTCCTCCGGAACCGGCTACAACGAGTGAGGAGGGGCAAGGATGTCTCCGGGGGTTCCCGCTTCTTTGCGGGGTTCCTCAGGGGCTATTCTCTCCCCCTCTTATTTAACATCTATATGCGACCACTTGCCCAGCTGGTGCGTAGTTTAGGGCTGGTTTCGCATCAGTACGCTGATGACACCCAGCTTATCTTGAAGATCCAGGGCACCCTCGAATCCGCACCGATAATTTCCATCATTGCCTTGAGGCCGTCACTGGATGGCTGCGAGCCAGTAGGTTGAAGGTGAATCCGGCAAAGACGGAGATCCTGTGGCTGGGTCCTCTGGGCTGTAGGGATGTTCAGCTTCCAACCCTGGACGGCGTGACATTATGTCCGTCGCCCTCTGTAAAGAGCTTAGGAGTAACCTTGGACCCCCTGTTGTCGATGGAGGCCCACGTCTCCAGCGTCAGCAGGGTAGCATTTTTCCATCTCGCCAGGCGAGGAAGCTGGCCCCCTATTTGTCCCGGCGCGACTTAGCTACAGTGATCCAAGCCACGGTCATCTCGAAGCTGGACTACTGTAACGCTCTTTACATTGGCCTTCCTCTGTCGGTAATCCGGAGACTCAAGCTGGTGCAGAACGCTGCAGCGCGACTCCTGGCGGGGGTCCCGATTGGCCACCACATCACGCCAATCCTGCGCGAACTGCACTGGCTACCAATTGAATGCTGGATTGCCTTCAAAGTGTTAGTGCTGACTTTTAAGGCCTTACATGGTCTAGGGCCAGTGTACCTGCGGGACCGCATTGTCCCGTATCATCCCACCAGATCACTGCGCTCCGAAGAGCTAAACCTCCTGGTCATCCCAAATGTGAGGACCTACAATCTGTCCGCAACCCGCCGCCGGGCTTTCTCTGTTGCAGCCCCTACCATGTGGAACGCACTGCCCGCCGGCATCCGTGCCACCCAGGGCCTCCTCCCGTTCAGGAGAGCAGTTAAGACATTGCTATTCCAACAAGCCTTCGGAGTTAGCTAAACTTTAGCTTGCACCGCCTAGCTGTCAGCCCACTGCGACTCCATCTGCTGTTTCAACTGTTCTAATTGTAATTCCATCTTAATGGTATTACTGTGAGTTATTATGAGTTATCTGACAATTGTATTTTACGAACTGTTGTAAGTCGCCCCAGCCGTTGGGGGGGGGGGGGCAGACAAATGTGAAATAATAAATAAATAAATAAATCAAGCTGTTTCTACTCTAGAGGAGAGGCACTGCAGGCAGGTGCACGTGCTTTCTCTCCTAGGCCTGCAACATGCCACAAACTCTTTCCAAGGCATTTTAAAGAAGCTTCCCAACTTCCAGGAAAGAAAAAACAATAACCTCTTGGAGTTATCTTCTCTGGCCTTCCTTAAAAAAAACCTCTTTTTTCCTGGCATGCTTCAATCTGTTGTTGTGTTGTTTTTATATGCTGTAAACCGCCCTGAGCCTTGGGAAGGGCGGTTTATCAAATCAAAATAAATAATAATAATCTCTTTTTTGTTTTGGGTTTAATGCTTCCCTGCAGCTGTTTCTACTCTCTACTCTAAAGGAGAGGTAACAGGTAGTAGTTTTCAGGGAATGAGAATTTTATTTCTGTTTGCTGGGATTAATATAAAAATAGTAAACTGTGATGCCAAAAAACAGAGGAAGAGCCGAGATTGGCTATTGCTTGTTTTTGTTGTGGGCGGGTTTTTGTACTGGGAGGGGCCTTACCATTACGGGATCCTGAATGTACCAAAGGAAAACAGATCTGCACACATGTCATACCTAAGAATGAAGTCCCACTAAGTTATTGCCACGATCACAAGAATGCATTACAAGCCAGAATACTTCTCTCCATTCCAATAACGTAATGTCATATTTGATCCCTCCTAAGATGTTCCAAATTTACTTCCTTTCTCCCAGCCTTCCTACAACCTGGTACCCTAAAAATGGAAATGTATGTATCCAATGGTAATTCCCATTAACATGAGTGAGTTGATTTGAGAAAATTGGAAGTATATCTTTCTTATTCCTCTTTAAAAGAATGATTCCTCAATAGTTTTTACTCATTTTACATCACCAGTCGGGCTAGATTTTGAAAGCACATTGGTCCAATCACAGAGAGTTCTCTCCTCAAATAGCTAAAATTGAAGCAAGGTAAGATTGGTAACAAATTTAAGTATGTCAAAGTCATTATCTCAAGCTTGAGAATAATTTAAGGTGTCATCAGCATGAACAAATGGGAGCAGCAAAATCATCAAGCAAAACCAACAGTGATCCCCATTCTTTATGCATTGGAGCACTAAGTTGCACCTACCCAAGCAGCTAAAATTACTGACCTAAAATCGGGAAGTATTGTATTGGTCACAAAAGGTAAATCTACTTTGTCAGAAAGTTACCAGAGTGCAGCATGTAAAAATGAAAGAGCCACGAGAAATAGATGGACTGGAAAAAATTCATTTTATGAATGTCTATAGTTAGCTTGCTGCAGAGTTGGAACTTTGAAAAAAAATGACACCATGCCTTGAATTTTATTACATTGATTGTCTGTAATAGATATACTACTAATAAACTCCAGACACTCCAGATGGTTAATCTATAACCATCATAACTAGTAGCCTTATTTTCATATGCTACTTATGACTGTTATATTTTACTAATAGCATCAGAAAAGTATGACATTCAATACCAGTAGCTAATGTACATAAACAGGAGGGTGTCATTTTGTTCATATCATATCCTGTGTTTACATTTCCAGTAAGCATCTACCGTGTTTCCCCGATAGTAAGACACCCCCGATTGTAAGACTTATCGGGGGTGTCAGGGGTGTCGGCTAATGTAAGCCGCACTCGAAAGTAAGCCGTACCCGAAAGTCCATGGGAAGGGAGGGGGAAAGAAGGAGCAAGAGGCGGGGCGAAGCGGCGTCGCGTCAGAGGCCAGGCAAGAGGCGTGCCGCGCAAGAGGCGTGCCGCGGTCGGCCAATGTGGCCGGCTGTGCGGCGGCGGCAGATGCCGCAGCGGCGCCCCTCACAGGTACCGTCGCCCTACTGGGTGAAGAATTCTTTCGGGGTATGTCCAATATAAGACGTACCCCGAAAGTAAGACGTAGTGGGGCTTTTGGGGGTAAAAAGAAAGTAAGACATCGTCTTACTTTCGGGGAAACACGGTAGTTGGTGGGAATAGAATGCGGGGCAAAAAAGAACTCTGCATCAATCTGAAAAGCTCTTGTTTCTTTTTACATTTGCACTTATCAAACCGAACCACCTTCCCATCATCAAAAATGTCATCCTCTTCACACTCCATTTTTTGAACTACTCACTGCTCTTTTAACATTTGTGTTTGGATCCAAAGCATGCAAGTTCTCAAAGAAAATTGGCAAACTTTGAACCTGCACAACCTTTTGTAGCTTCATCATGTAGGTGGGAATTATGCAGTCCATAGAACAATGTCAAAGTCATTCTTGTGACTGCCCACACTGATGTGCCCTCTAGCTTGTGCATTTCTCAATGACATAACCAATGGCAAAGTAAGGATAGCAGATCAACAAGATCTGGAAGACTATGTGAATTTTACTCCAATTCTAACCTCTCCATCTGGAGTTGGAACTAATATGATAAAAAGACTTCCACCAAGGTCAGGGCTGAAAGAAAGTTGGTTCATGCGATCACAGCTTCAGTACAGGCATGTAGCCAGGGGGGGCTAAGGGGGCTTCAGCCCCCCCCCCCCCCGAAATTCTCAGGGTGGTCCGCGAAAAGGCCTTACTGGTACATTATTTAAACTGTTATGTTTATTCATATCATGATCTGATCACCATGCTCATTATATCCCACATTAATGGGGTTATTGGGATAACAATACAAAAGGTTTGCTAGGGTAGTCCCTCTTCCACCCAGTCTCAGCCCCCGAAACAAACTCAGCCCCGGAAACAAAATCCTGGCTACGGCCCTGCTTCAGTATATTGATATTGATACAAGTATCTCACCTCCAATGTTGCCTTGTGTTGAGGCAGTCCTTCTGTTCATTTACTAGGCTTGAGCAATCTGGTTAAACCTTGACCTGATTCGTGTCCTGGCTTTCGATGGGGGCTCTGATCCATTTTTGGTTTCACACTGGGGTGCAAAAAGCTCCATTATCTATGGGCTCTGTGATGATGGCAGTAAAGCGGTGTTGGGACTTTCCAACAGGAGTACAGTCAGAGAGTGATGCTGCACACGTGTAGAGCTTAGAAAAGTGGGTTTCTGTGCCAAGAATCAGGCAGGCACTTGTTCCGTGAATGTAACACTAGGATTGGTGCTTCTAGCACCGGCAGTGATTTGCCAAAGTACACCCCGTGCCTAGCGTGAGATAACGTAGGCTCAGAGTGGTCTAACAGTACAAGGCGAGCTGCTTGTTGACATCAGTGCCAAAGGGAGAAGAACTGCGCATGTGCAGAGGGATTCTGCCCTCTCCGTTGCTGGCAAGGAGAGGCAGAAGCGAAATGTTGCTACTTGGGAACATGAGAGTCCCAGCCACTGATAGTTGTACTGTGGGAAAGACTAACTTAGAAATGTTCATTGTTCTAACACATAGGAGGGGTTTGAAGTGTGATGCTAATGAAAATGTAATGTTTTATTGGATCAATGAAATGCTATGTAACACCAGCCAATGATGTTTGTGAAAAATCCATGAAGGAGGGCGGGCTTTTGGAGATGCCGCCATGAAGGGTATAAGAACTTTGTGTTAAGAATGACCGGGGCCGTTTGCCCCTGATAGCAGCGTGTTCTGCTGGCAACCCCACCAGCTGGTGTTAATCAATAAATCTCTTTGATTTCACATTGAGCAGTGAAGTTGTTGCGTGATTCCTCATCCTTGCGCCCGCACGTCTACGCGCCGTTTTGGTAAGAAGTCAACTTGCCACCCGGAGTTCCATAACTCCCAAATTTGCTGCTTCATCTTGGTGACCCCGACGTGATCCCAAAAGGCTATTTAGACGGGTCTGTGGTGAGACGACGCAATCTAGTTGTCTAGACGGCTCTCGCTCCCGAGCGAGGAGGTGAGGCGACCCAGGAGAGCTGAGACGGGCGCCCGACACACAAGCCGGCTGCCTGGCTCGTCCCAAACCAACGCCTGCTGACACGAGAGACCGCAACTGACGCGACTGCCGGTGAACCCAGAGAACTCAGAAAGCCCGGAGGGAGGCAGCTTGTGAAAGCCGCCTCTTGAGAGATCCGGCAAGCAGATACCGGGGGTACCTTCCAGGTGCCTAGCGAGCAATCCGGTTGCAGAAAGCGCGCAGAGAAAGTCGGGGGTGGCGGCAGTCCGTGGCACCTAGTGAGAAATCCGACGCAATCGAGAGGTGACGAGGGAGACGTCCCGAGGTCTGCAGGAATCGGCAAGTATAGATTTTTCAAGCACTAACACTTAGGGAACACACATTGGGGTTGGGGGTGAGCACTGAAGTGATCTTTGATCTTTGGCCAGAGAGATGGGTAGTGCGGGATCAAAGCAGGAGAAAGAGACCCTTTGAAATGTGTGTTAGACAATTGGGAAAGGTTTTGCCTGTTGGCAGTAGAGGGAAAGCCCCAAGATCTGAAAGTGTTTGATCTTAAGAATCTGTGCACAGAGGTTTGGCCCGCCGTCCAGGAGATTGGCTGGCCAAACACAGGGTCCTGGGATTTGAGGAAGTGTAGGCAACTTGAATCTTATTGTTTTGAATTACATCCAAATGACCAATGGATTTACTCCGCAACATGGGAACGTATGGTTGCAGAAGGTGTGTGGTGGGCAGGCCCCAAGGGACATGAGAAGAAAGGTTGTTTTGTGAACCGAAAGGTAGGGAGGAAACCTCCGGTTCTACCGGTGGAGCCGGAAGACCTCCCACCCTTAAGGAGAAGACAGAGGCAAAGACATATTGCCCCAACAGGAGCGGGGAGGCCACTGCGCCTCCGCTCTATGCAAGTTTGAATGTCCCAGAGCAAGCCCCAGCCATAGCCCCCACCCTTGGGACAGGCTCAGCCGTCCAGATGACGTCCCCGGCTGTGACGCAATCTGAGGCGGTCCCGGCTGTTCCTACTGCACCAATCCCGACTGTCCCCGCCGCGCCGTTCCCGGCAAGCCAAGCACTCCTTCCTGTTCCCATCGCGCCAATTTCAATCCCAATGAATCCCCCAATGACTTTTCAATTCGAATTAGGGAGCCTGCCAACAGCGGGTTAAAGCGGTACGTTTCCGTCAGCCATGGCAACGCCCCCTCCCGCTGCGGCCCCTTTAATTCAGCCACAAGCAGCAGTGACGTTCCCTGTTCCCCGTTCAGAACGCAACCCGTTTTGTGAGAAACCGCCTGCATATCAGGCCCCTCTCTCAATGGAAATTCATTACCCCATAGAAGAAGCAAGAGAGGTAGAAAGAGGAGCGAGATGGCCAACCCCTAATGTTGACAGGATGATAGTGCGTCCCCAAGACGAAGAGGGGGAGGATGAATGCTCCGGAGCCTCAGGGGGGCTGATTGCGCAATCCCCCAGAGTCAAAAGGAGAAGCTCCTTTGAATCCGCAAGAGTGATAGAGCGCTCTCCGGAATCAAGCCGAAGGCACAGTGTGAGACAAGCGGCTTCCCCAATCCGAACTAGAAGCAAGTCCCGGGTTCAGGAAGCAAGGCAAACAGAGGAAGAGGAGAGAGGGGTCTTAGAGTGTCCTATACGACAGGTGCCGTTGCTGGACGTGCACAACAGGGTCCTGCAAGCTTATCAGATAGTCCCGTTTTCGAGCAGTGATGTTTTTAATTGGAAACACAATACTCCCCATATTCTGAACAGCCCCGTGCTATGGGGGACCTGTTGGAAGGCATAATTGCAACGCATGATCCAACATGGTGGGACTGCCGGCAGCTGTTAAATGCCCTATTCACTGCGGCAGAGAGAAGATGCATTATCAATCAAGCCAGGTTGATAGCTCAAGAGGGACATGGGCAAATGGAGGCAGTTGCATTTGGGAATGCCAGATTCCCACTGGAGCAAGATCCAAGATGGGATCCAAATAATGCGGATCAGAGAGACAGAATTAGAGACTTTCAGCAAATTCTCTTAAAAGCCATCAGGAAGGGCCCACCCCGACCTTCCAGTATTCAGAAGATACAAGGGGTTCAACAGGATAAAGTAGAGACGCCTGCTGCGTTCCTAGAACGTCTAGAGGAAGCATATAGAAAGTACAGCCCCTACAATCTAGAGCAGAATGACGGGAGGGTTGCACTGACGCAATCCTTCATTTCCCAATCATCTCCAGACATCAGAAAGAAAATACAGAAACAGCCAGGGTTTTTGGGCAAGAATTTAAATGAACTGTTGGCAATTGCTGATCAAGTGTTTATGGCAAGAGAGCAGGTAGAGGAAGAAAAGAAAGATAAGAAGAAAAGAGAGGGATACAGAGTTTTGGTGAGCATGTTGGATGAAAGGTCAGGAAGAGGAAGAGGAAATAGTCGTGGCAGAGGGTCAGGAAGAGGACATGATGGAGGACAGTTTAAGTTGGGTCGAAATCAGTGTGCTCGCTGTAAAAAAGAAGGCCACTGGCGAAAAGATTGTGTAGAAGAAATGTCAGAGGAAAGTGATGCAAGTGCAAAAAGAGTCAAAATACCAGCTAGGGGGTCAGGAAGAGGAAAAGGAAGAGGCAGAGGAAGTTATAGGCCTTATGAGAAGGCTATTGTGGCTGCTGCTGTGCAGGAAGAGGAAGAAGAAGCTGAGTGGGAAGATGAATGTTGAAAAATTGGCAGGGCTTTTCTGTTGCTTGACCCAGATGAGCCTTTGGTTGCCGTGGATGTGGAAGGTCAGCGTATAAAGTTCCTAATAGATACCGGAGCGGATAAGTCTGTAGTGAACAAAAAATAGCACCCCTTAGTAATCAACAAATCAAGGTTGTTGGTGTATCAGGAAAGCCACAGAAGTGTCCTTTGTTACAGCAGAGAAGGTGCAACATTGCGGGCAGAGAAGTGATACATAGATTACTGTATGTCCCAGATTGTCCTATCCCCCTGCTGGGGAGAGACATCTTGGCGAAGATAAGGGCAAGATTGGAGTTTTTTGAAAACAGGCCAGCTGGAACTTACCGTCCCAGGGCAAGAAGAATACAGATTGTTTAGAGTGAAACAAGTTAGGAAGAAAGAGATACTTTGGTGTTGGGAACAAACTCCCAGGGTCTGGGCAGAAGATAACGAACCAGGAATGGCGAAAAATGTTGCCCCTGTGGTGATACAGATAAGGACTGGTCAGCTTCCCGTGAGAAAGGCCCAGTACCCTATCAGTAGAGATGCTGTAGAAGGAATTCAAGAAGAGTTACAGAGACTGTTACGTCATGAGATCATTGTCTATTGTGAATCCCTTGGAATTCGGCCCTCCTTCCGGTCCGTAAGCCAGATGGGAGGTTTCGTATTGTCCAAGACCTTAGAGCTGTCAATCAAGCTACAGTGTCATTAACCCCTGTTGTTCCAAATCCATATATAATGATGAGTTTAATTCCAAGTACAGCCGCCTGGTTCTCTGTACTAGATTTACGAGATGCTTTCTTCTGCATTAGGCTAGCCCCTATTTCACAGCCCATCTTTGCCTTCCCATGGGGAACCCCTAAGGGAGGACAAAGACGTCAGGCGACTTGGACCAGACTTCCGCAAGGTTTTCAGAATTCCCGACCATCTTTGGTCAGGCTTTAGCTAAAGACTTGTCAGATTTTGAAATTCCAGAGACTGAAGGAGTGTGGCTCCAATATGTAGACGACCTGCTGGTCGGTACAAAGACTAAGGAAGGATGTGAACATTACACTCTAGAACTGTTGAAAGTGTTGGAAGAGAAAGGGTACAAAGTGTCCAAAAAGAAAGCACAGTTGTGTCAAAAGAAGGTCAAGTATTTAGGCTTTGGTTTGACCCAGGGAAGCAAAGTGTTGGAAGTTGAGAGAAAGGAAGTCATCTGTGCCATCCCAACTCCCAAAGATAGAAGACAGACGAGGGAGTTCCTAGGAACAACCTCTTATGTAAGACATTGGATTCCCAACTATGCTGTCATTGCAAAGCCATTGTACCAGGCCACCAAAGGAAGTAATCAGGATCCATTTGTATGGACAGAGGACTGTGACCAGGCTTTCAGAACGCTGAAAGAAGCTGTCATCTCGCCTCCAGCGCTGGGCCTGCCAGACTTAGACAAACCGTTCTATCTCTTTGCTGCAGAGAGAGATGGGACAGCGATAGGTGTTCTTTCACAGAGTTTAGGTACATGGCAACGCCCTGTAGCCTATCTTTCAAAGCAGTTAGACACAGTAGCCAGGGGTCTTCCACCCTGTTTGAGGGCTGTTGCAGCTGCGGTGGATTTAATCAGAGAGGCCACCAAGCTCACCCTAGGGAGATCCTTGACCGTGAGGGTACCACATCATGTCAAAGCATTGCTAGATTCCAAAGGGCCACGCTGGCTGACGAATGAGAGACTGACTAAGTATGAGGGGGTTCTGTGCAACAATCCGCTTGTTTCCTTAGAGATGTGTCCCACATTAAACCCTGCAACACTTTTGCCTAGCCCCTCAGAGCCCTCACAACATGACTGCATAGAGACAATGGACTTGGTTTATTCCAGTAGACCCGATTTGCGTGATTTCCCTTGGGAACTGGTAGATTTAACCCTTTACACGGATGGGAGTAGTTTCATAAGAGAGGGAGTGCGTTATGCTGGCTATGCTGTCGTTACCTGGGAAGATGGCGGAACCATTGCCCCCAGGGACTTCGGCCCAACTGGCTGAGCTAATTGCATTGACTCGTGCTTTGAAACTAGCAGAGGGGCAAAGGGTTAATATCTATACGGATTCTCGTTTTGCGTTTTTAACGCTACATGCTCATGGGGCACTGTGGAGGGAAAGAGGCTTTTTGACTTCTGCTGGAAAGGCTGTCAAATATGCAGATGCGATGTTGGCTTTGTTGGACGCTGTTTGGCTCCCTAGTAAAGTGGCTTTGATGCACTGTAAATCACATCAAAAAGGAAATGACCCGGTGGTTCAGGGGAATAGGCTAGCTGATCTGACTGCCAAAGAAGTAGCTACGCAGAGACCCACACCTGTAATGTTAAATCTCACTGACTCAGGACCCAAAGTGGAGAAATGTCATTACACTAGGCAGGAGGAGGAATGGGCCCTGAGTGAGGGAGGAGAATGGGAAGATAGTTTCATCAAAATGCCAGACCACCGCGTGTTTGTCCCTAAGGCAAAAGCGTGGCACATAGTACAGTTTTACCATGAGAGCACACACCTAGGGAAAAGCGCCCTGGCAGCGCTCCTGGAGAGGCAAATGTTCATCAACAGTCTGCACAGCTTGACGGCTGCGGCTGCGCAGAGATGCTGGACATGTGCAAAGAATAACCCCAGAGAAGGGCCTTTGAAAGCGCCTGGAATACAGTATCAAGGGAATTGGCCCTTTGAAGTTTTGGTGACAGACTTTACAGAAATGCCAATGAGTGGAGGCTTCCGTTATTTGTTGCTTTTTGTGGATTCTTACACTGGTTGGATTGAAGCTTTTCCTACACGGACAGAGAAATCAGCTGAGGTGGTAAAGGGCCTCATGAAAGACATTATTCCTAGATTCGGCATGCCTTTACAGATAGGCTCAGATAACGGGCCAGCGTACGTGCACCACGTGGTACAGGGACTATGTAAACTATTAGGTATCACGTGGCGTCTTCACTGTGCGTACCACCCGCAATCGTCTGCCAGAGCAGAAAGAGCCAACAGAACGTTAAAGAACTGTTTAGCAAAGATTTGCCAAGAGACTAAGTTAAACTGGAGGCTGGCGTTACCTTTGGCTCTCTTAAGGGTCAGATGTACGCCCCACAAGAAGACAGGCCTTTCACCTTTTGAGCGTTTGTATGGCAGGCCTCCATTGAACTTAAAGACTATGTGTGGACTATCTTCAGACAGCCATGTGCTGGGACACCAGCAAACTTTGCAAGATGTGCAGATGCTAGGGAAACAGCTAGAGAAACTTAGCCAGTATACAGCAGACTTGCACCCACCTCTCCCTACTACCTCTTTGCATTCTTTTTCAGTTGGCGAATCTGTCCTGATTAAGGAATGGAACGTCCGTCCTTTGCTGCCCCGATGGCGTGGTCCTTTCACCGTGCTGTTGAGCACACCAACGGCGGTAAAGGTCGAGGGAATTCGCCCGTGGGTCCACTACACGCGAGTGAAGAGGGCACCGGTTGTTTTGGAGTCTTCCGTGGATCCAGACAACCCCCTAAAGATGCGGATTTACAAAAACCAGCAAAGCCCTGTTTAGGGGGCAAGAAGAAGAAGGCCACAGAAGAGTCGTCTGAAATCACCGCTCCCAATTCCAGTGATTGTGGTCCAACGCAAGAAAGATGGACAGAGCCAAAGGCACTCTCACTGAGGTGGTGGCTTAGCATCCTAATGGGACAGCGTTACAGGAGTGAGCGCCCCGTGGGAGTAAGGACCGTATTTGGATATGTGGCTCTGATATTGACATTGTACATTACTGGGATACATGGGGGGTGGGAGCAAAATATGTTTCATAGATTGGTAACGAATATGTCACATGAATTGGGTTTGAATTCATGCTGGATTTGCAGTCATGGACCTTCCAGTCATAAACAAGGATGGCCAATTGTTCCAAGTGCTGTATTGACATTGAGAGGGTGGAATGATATCAAATGTAAGCAGGAACACTTGGGAAGGGATGTGGAACAGGCTCGGTTCATGATAACGCATCGTTCTCCTGTCTTGGAAGCAGCGCTGTGCTTCAAATGGGAGAATGGTGGGAGAATGTATGAAATAGGCAATCAGAGGCTTGGCATGTATGAACGTTTCAATTGGATGGAGCTAGGCTCTTATCCTGCATGTAATCACACGATTACTGTGCATAGCAGATACAGGGCACGTTGTGGCCAGAGGACAAGAGGTGTTTGGACTTGGGGAGGGGAAATTTCAAATTGCACTCACATATTGTTTGGAAACCATCATGAGAATGCCATAGTGAACTTGGCCCAGAATTTGCCAGCCAGACGCACAGGGCTCCGTGCGACTGGACTTCCTACTGGTGTTGTTTGGATTTGTGGAAAGTGGGCAATGTCAGTGCTTCCTGTGGCTTGGAATGGAGTGTGTACCCTTGGCACCTTGCAGCCTGGGGGTCTGAGAGTGCTCCCCAAGGAGACACCTGTCACTAACTTACATTTGCATGTCCAAAAGCGCTCATTCGCTGATGTGAAACGCTATGGATATGACCCGGATAAGACTTTTCTTAATGAAGGCCAGAGGTTTGTAGCAATAATGGCACCCAGGTTGGGTGTGGCTTGGAGCATAAAACAGCTGCGTGTTTTATCACATGGTTTGGAATCTTTGGCCAATGATACTCTGGAAGGGATGTCCTCGTTACAGGTAGAGGTAGATTCCCTTGCAAGAATGGCGATGCAACAGAGATTAGCTTTGGATTACCTGTTATCCAAGCAAGGCGGGTTCTGTGTGTGGTTAAACACAACCTGTTGTCATTTCATAAATAAGTCTGGTGACATTGAACTTGACCTGGTCAAGATTCAGAGTGTTGCTAAAGAGGTGCAGAAGACTTATTCAGCCCCAAGTGATTTTTGGAGCTATTTGTTGGGCTGGCTACCGAATTTGCATTGGCTACGCTCACTTGTGATGATAATCATTGTGGTTATATGTTCTGTACTGATCATTATGTGCTGCCTACCGATTTTGCTGAAATGTTGTGCTTGTGCAATGCAGAAATCCATAGATGCAGTGAAAGGTGTGCATGCAGTCAAGACTGTGGAGACCGTGGTCAGGAGGGATTGGAGAGTGAATTGGTCCTCTTGAGGGGTTCCAGACGTATGTGTAGGTAACTCCCTGTGATGAGTTACCCACAAAAAAGAAAAACTCTGGAATAAAGCGGTGTTGGGACTTTCCAACAGGAGTACAGTCAGAGAGTGATGCTGCACACGTGTAGAGCTTAGAAAAGTGGGTTTCTGTGCCAAGAATCAGGCAGGCACTTGCTCCGTGAATGTTACACTGTGATTGGTGTTTCAAATCAATGCTATGATTTGCTAAAGTACACCCCGTGCCTAGCGTGAGATAACGTAGGCTCAGATTGGTCTAACAGTACAAGGCGTGCTGCTTGTTGACATCAGTGCCAAAGGGAGAAGAACTGCGCATGAGCAGAGGGATTCTGCCCCTCCGTTGCTGGCAAGGAGAGGCAGAAGCGAAATGTTGCTACTTGGGAACATGAGAGTCCCAGCCACTGATAGTTGTACTGTGGGAAAGACTAACTTAGAAATGTTCATTGTTCTAACACATAGGAGGGGTTTGAGATGTGATGCTAATGAAAATGTAATGTTTTATTGGATCAATGAAATGCTATGTAACACCAGCCAATGATGTTTGTGAAAAATCCATGAAGGAGGGCGGGCTTTTGGAGATGCCGCCATGAAGGGTATAAGAACTTTGTGCTAAGAATGACCGGGGCCGTTTGCCCCTGATAGCAGCGTGTTCTGCTGGCAACCCCACCAGCTGGTGTTAATCAATAAATCTCTTTGATTTCACATTGAGCAGTGAAGTTGTTGCGTGATTCCTCATCCTTGCGCCCGCACGTCTACGCGCCCGTTTTGGTAAGAAGTCAACTTGCCACCCGGAGTTCCATAACTCCCAAATTTGCTGCTTCAGCAGGCATGCCTAAGAATAAGCCTGGAAGGAAATGAGGGGAGTTAGGATTGGCTGGTAGAGAGGGGGCGGAGCCTAACATAGGAAAAGAAAAAAGAGACTTGAAAGTGGGCATTTTAAAAAACCCTGTCAAAGTCTGTCAGTTCAGTCAAGGAGTCAGTTGGAGGGAGTTAGAGTTAGAGAGTAGAAGCCTGAAATTGGTCAAGAAGCTAGCAGAGTAAGCTAGTGAGAAGATTCTACAGCTATCAGGGAGATAGTTGGTAGAGAAGTGGAGAGATAGATCCGGGGAAGGACTATCTGTAGCGGAGTTAAGATTTGCTAGGCAGAGAGGAAACCCTGTCAGTAAAGGAGTGGTATTTTGTAACAAAGATTTGAACTGCTTAAAGGAACCATACGCTTTTGTGCCAATATTTCTGAACCACTAAGCTTAATGCTTATTTTGCAAGTTCTCTTAAATGAACTTCATTGTGTAATTGTTCAACACATCTGCCTCACGTGTGCCTCTGTCAAATGAAGTTTTCAAACAGTTCCCTGCAGCAATCAAAAGTCTAATGGTGGCAGCGTACAGTTTGAAGAACTAATATCTTCAGTGTTACCTCAGTACACAGGCTGGAATGCAAATCCAGAGCATTCTTGCCTAAGATAGCTCAAGTAAGCCAAAGGCTTAATATTGATTATAAGTCTGGTGGTGACCAGTGATCTTTCAAAAAGGTTTTCCGTCCAGAAGATCATTCCAGCTTTATCACAGTTTTGATTCTGGGTTTAAAATATCCCTGTTAAACCTCTTCCCTTTTACATCTGGTATACAGTAGGATGGGGTAGATTCGAAAAGTTAAACCCTGCCCTGACTGTCCGGTCTCCGTCCTTTTATAGGCCAATGGGGAAGGGGGGGGGGGGGGGGCTTCCAAGGCATCCCTTCCTGTCATTTTAGGCATTTATTTCAGCTGTTTCTAACTCTAGATGAGAGGCAGACACACACTTTAAGTAAGCTTCTTACCTGTTTCTACTCTAGAGCAGAGGTGCTTGGCTGCAGGCAAGCACACACACTTTCTCTCCCAGGCTTGCATGCAACACACTCTCTTTCAAAGGCAAGGAGGCAAGTGCTGTTTCTTACTCTAGAGGAGACGCTAGGCTACTGTAACGACTCTCCAACACTCGGTAAGGATCACGCGTAGATTGAAAGCACGGTCCAACACGATTTTATTGCAGGTACGACACATGTGAAGCAAAAGCACCTGCCCGCCACCAAAACACAACTTATATACCCCAACCACCCCTCCCATCGCCCATGCAATGTCCAGGTAGGGTTGCACCATATCCGGT
>JARBWK010000016.1:25663199-25976310 GCA_030556195.1 Anolis apletophallus
ATTGTTCAGTCTTGTATTCCGCTCCTCCCTGCAGGCTCGGGGTGGATAACAACATGTAAAATAGGCAGCATGTACCAACCATGCAGCCAGACAATAAAACATAAAACATAAAATCACGCATCACATCCCGAGGTGCAAGATAAAATACAGTAGCATTTCCTTGGACCAGAGGTACCTTACATAAGGAAATTACACTAGGCTGGTTTGCCTAGTTGAAGGCTAGTCTGAAAAGGGCGGTCTTGCAGGCCCTTCGAAAAGGGATGAGCTCTGGGATAGCCCGGGTGTCGTCTGGGAGGGAGTTCCACAACACCGGAGCTGCCACAGAGAAGGCTCTTTGCCTGGTTGTCGATAAGTGGCAGGAGCAGATTGATGGCACCAGAAGCAAATTCAATTCACCCAATTTGGACATGGATGTGCTTCCCCCCGCATCAGAACTGGGGCGAGAGCCATGTGCGGCTCTCGCCCCAGGTCTAACGCGGAGGGAAGCACATCTGCTTCCAAACGATTTCTTTTCAAAAATGACGGTGGTGGCTTCAAAATGACAAATTCACTTCCAGGTTGCTTACATCGCCTTGAAACTGCTTCAAAAGTGAATTTAATCCGAATTAATTTCAATTTTATGAGCATTCTGATGAACCTAACCAGGCCTATTGTAAACCATTATAAAGCTAAACTGGATTTTGTTGCTAAAGAATAGACTATTTTATCTATCACTGAAAGAAATAACCAAATAATCATGCACTTCTGGGATGAAGACATGTTCTATGTTCATTGAATCCACTAAATTTTTCTGCCTGCCAGTCAATCTTGAAATATTTAATAGAAGAAAAAACAGTTATATAGAATTTGAATTATATTGTCTCTAAGTAAAAGATGACAACGGAATTTATCACATGAGGCATACAGCTGGACCAGTGCCTTCCTGCATAACCTTCTCAAAATGACATGCAAACTTTATGTCTCCAACAATATCATTTTCTTTCTTTCTTTCTTTCTTTTGCGTGATGCTTTGACCTCTTTCCCTGATGATCAAGAAATGAAGAAATGTAGTGTCTTCTAAATTCTTATACAATTTAAAAATATTTATTTATGCATTTCCCCTTTTTGATAGGCCAAATGAATGTTTGGCCAAAACATGGACTCTTTGGAATGTGTCCTAAGGTGAACACAGCTACTTCATCAGTCAGTTTTGGTTTATCCCATATTTAGTTGAAAAAAAATAACCCAAAATCTCAGGTTCTTTGCATCCTGAATATAAAGACACTGAAACAAAAGTTGCCCATGTTCAACTCCTTTGTACCAAAATGTTTGGAAGTCAAAACATTAATGTATGATTGACTTGGGCCCCCTGGTGGCGCATTGGGTTAAACCACTGAGCTGCTAAACTTGCTGACCGAAAGGTTGGTGGTTCAAACCTGGGGAGAAGGGTGAGCTCTCACTGTTAGCCACAGCTTCTGCCAACCTAGCAGTTTGAAACATGCAAATGTGAGTAGATCAATAGGTACTGCTCCATGCAGTCATGCTGGCCACATGATCTAGGAGGTGTCTATGGACAATGCCAGCTCTTCGGCTTAGAAATGGAGATGAGCACCACCGCCCAGAGTCGGACACGACTACACTTAATCAGCATAAGCATGCACTTCCCTCTATGTTCAATAATCACAACTCTTATAGTTAAACAAACATATGGAGGCAATAACAAAGCACAGATACACAAATAGTCCCGCGTGCGCGCCTCTCTTTCAGGAGCACACAGTAATGCACAGCTGCCCTTCCAGTACGGCTTCGTTGTTGTGAGGGGCTAATCAATTCAATAGCAATCGTCCTTAGGAGTCAATACTCACTGTCCTGTAGATTTTGTCACTCAAATGAGATGGAAATAAGCCCCAGTAATCTCACAGTCAAACCTGGCGGGCGGTTTTGCGGCCGCTCGTAAATGCTACGATCGCTGGGAAGCGCCGTAAAGCATGCGAGTTTCGTCGCATAGGAAATCTTTTGCGACTCTGGTGCCTGTTTTGACAGCGTCTTTCAACTGGAGAAGCGCAAGATGGGTGAGAAGGGTAGAAGCATCGGGAATTTGTATAATAGAAGGGAAGTAAAGGAACACAGTTCAGGGTGACATCGAGGGAGGGTCCAGAGAAGACTGGGTGATGGTAACTCCAACGCCTACGGGTAAATATTCATGGTCCCAATCCCGTTTTGTCTCCACTTCCTCAGGGCGGGGTTAAGATGTTCAACATGTATCTCCTCGATCATACATATAGCAATCCATATATGGTAACAAGAGTATAGTCTCTAGGTATATCACAGAGAGGTATAGACCGAACATACGGTGACCGTATGCTAAGTAGCACTTCCATCCTAGTTAAGTAGCACTTCCATCCTCCTCCATGTTTTCTGTATTCGGCCCTGAAGAATGGAATGGTAGGAAGCTTAGGAGAGGCTTACGAAAATGATTCATGTATTAAAATAATGAACTATTAGTTAAAAAGATAAATGACTCCAATGATGTTATTGTAGTGTCACACTTACAATAACCATCATAGCTGAATCATTAATGTGCTTTTAAAAAAAATGCTTGTGTGATATGCAATAAATTACAGCAAAATATTATTGCAATGGGTTAAGTGATTAAATTATAGCCTAGCAATTTATTTTACTTTGAATATAATATTTTTCCTTCTTGGTTGGACCGAAATACATTTTTACAGCACCTTATTTGCCACTTCAACTTCAAAGTAATCAATATTGACTTTCCAGTAATATATTAGTTCAACATTTATTTACTTGTTTTGCATACACTACAAATGCTAATGTGCTATATAAATAACCATATATTTTTTTCCAGCTTCACAAAATGATATTAGGATAATTATCTCTCCTCATTCCTCATATTGGAACAATAATCTTTCACTGCAGACATCATCTTTCAAAAAGTCAAACAAGGAACGTTAAAAAAATTGAATGAGATATGATCCAGGACTTGGAGAGAATGATTTTTTTTGCAATCAACTATGGCTTAAATCCAAAGAATATTAACTAAGGCCACAATTCCATCATCTCTTGGAAGGTAATGAACCATAACAGTTTGCTCTTGCTCTCATAAAACATGGAGAAATGAGTTACTAGTAACTGTTTGTAATTCCTTTTCTATTAATGGAGATATAATTACAATTATAACCTAATGTATACATCATAATGGCTATACCTTGAAGTCACTTCCTCTGTGGTAGAACTGTAACTTTTTTACTCAGAGGTCTGTAGCCTTACTATAGGTCCACCTACACCAGTGGTTCGTAACTTGTGGGCCGCAGGGACAAAAAGCTGGTCTGTGAGTCTCCTTCCTATTTATTTCATTTCATTTCATTTCATTTTCTCTATCATATGCCCTTACTTACTTACTTAGGTGAACCCTCATTGTCCAAGTAAGATTGTCCTCCAAGTTTGGTGTCCTGGCAGTGGGTCCGTAGGTGACTGTAGAGCTCTATTTTTGACCTGCATGTTCTCCCATAGTGAGGGCATTGGTTTCCAGGTGGAAGGCGGTCCTGATCGGGGTTGGCTTGATGCGCCTTTCTCTTGGCACGTTTCTCTCTTTTATCTTCTATTCATGCCTCTTCAAATTCTGCAGCACTGCTGGTTGCAGCTGACCTCCAGCTAGAGTGCTCAAGGGCCAGGGCTTCCCAGTCCTCAGTATTAATGCCACAGTTTTTAAGGTTGGCTTTGAGCCCATCTTTAAATCTCTTTTCCTGTCATCCAACATTCTGTTTTCCATTCTTGAGTTCGGAGTAGAGCAACTGCTGATCAGGCATTCGGACAACGTGGCCAGTCCAGCTGAGTTGATGGCGTTGGACCATCGCTTCTATGCTGGTGGTCTATCAGAAACTCGAGCTGATGCGGTCTATCCAATGCAATTTGCTGAATCAGCACCCCAAACCAAAGCTAAAGTTGACCAAAAACTGATTCATAACCCTTTTGGTACTAATGTTGGAGAATGGTCCATAGTCAAAGTGGTTCCTGGTCAATGGTCCCTGGAAAAAAATAAGTTGGGAACCACTGATCTACATTATAAAATGAATGCAGTTTGAAACCACTTTCACTGCCATGGTTCAATGCTGTGGAATCCTGGAAGACGTATTTTGCAGGGTCTTTACACTGCTCTGTCAAAGAGTATAGTGCCAAGGCTTTCTGTGTGTGAGCAGATTGCAACTACTGGATGGCATATGTTTTGTATCTGAAACTGGAGCTGATGTGGTCTATCCAATGCAATTTTCTGAATCAGCACCCCAAATAACCAAACCAAATGTAAAGTTGACCAAATACTGATTTGTAACCCTTTTGGTACTAATGTTGGAGAGAGTTCCCTGGTTAAAGTGGTCCCTGGTCAAGTGCTCCCTGGTCAAAGTGCTCCCCGGTCAAAAAAAGGTTGGGAACCACTGCTTTAGGTGCATATATGCAAAAATCCACTGAAAATGGTCCAGAGCCAAAGTTAGCATTCAGTTTCAATGAAATTGTTAAATGCTGCCTGCCAAAATCAGTGGGGCTGGATCTTTCCCAGTGTAAAGTTGGAAACCAGTAATTGGGCTCAAAACAGTTCTTAAAAATGCAAAGTTGCAAGCTAAATACAACACCTTAATTTCATTTTGGAAACTCACAAAAAGAAATCCTTCTTTTCCCAAATGCTTATAACAAGGATTCAATAATTTATGTACACAGCCAATCCAATTACCATATGCCAATTCCTCATTTATTACTTAATTGTTATGTAAGCAGCATTTTGACATCCCCATATTTTAAATAAACATTCTCATAAATCAAGGGAAGGAAGTTTGGAACTAATCTTGAAGGTGTAATTCTCCAAGATAGAAATTTAGGCTTAAGTTTGCTCATTTTTTTCTTCTTTCTGTCATTTCAGTTACATTTTAAAATGTTGGTTTTGGAGACCATAAAAACATAATTATCTTTATTGAATGGAAATGAGCAACAGCTGAAGGACTGGCAGATCATTTGGTTTTACACCCTGATTCACTCCGGAACAAGTCAAGCCTACAGGCTCTTTAACTGACTTGTTTATTATTTAAATTCATACCATACCCATCAAATAGATGTTCAGGACAGCTTGCAATAAAATATTTAAACACCATAAAATAATGAATATATTAAAAATAAGCTAAAACAGAAACTCTTGTGTGTTTGGTTGGTTTTTTTTTTTTTAAAAAAGCACCCGAATGAAAGAGATCAACAACAGTTAAATTTCAAATTTGGGGAAAAGCACAATTACTTGCCTGGTGCTGGAAAGATATCGGAGTGGATTTAGTACAAACTTGAGGTTCCACAACAGAGAAGTCCCTCTTCCTTGTATGTATTGCAGTGAGGTACACTTCCAAAAAAGCTGTAAATGAAAATGATCAAAATTAAACCAGTATTTTTTTAAACCCTCTAAAATCATAACAGTAAATAAAGAACAACACTCAAAAATAGGGGAACTCCTGACAAGAAACAATCAGGGACAATAAGAAGCCAGACCTTGAAAACCACTAAGCCATTAAATGCTAATCAATGTGGTCAATTGAAACATTCATACCTACCTCAAAGAGACAACTGATCTTTCTTCCAACCTGGACATTCCACAGATATATAAACCCCATTTTCCTAGTTTCCAACAGACCTCACAGCCTCTGAGTATGCCTGCCATAGGTGCAGGTGAAACATCAGGAGAGAATGCTTCTGGAATATGGCTACACAGCCCAGAAAACTCAGAGCAGTTGTCCCGGCCTCCAACAACACAAAGTATATATATAGATATCAAAATTTCAGAAGTTTTTGTTTTTTAAAGTATTAACCTGCTGATGTACTATTGTTCTCATCAAAAAGTAATTCTTTTACCCATGGGTGTGAGGTTACTTTTTCATTCCACTTTAAACCCCCCCCCCCCTTTTAAAATGTAATATAGTAATCTAATTGGTTTGTGTATGTGTATGTGTATCTGGATGTGGGGAGAATCAGTTCCAATGTCTCTGAAATGTTTCCCCAAGCTAATGATAAAACACTACAAGGAGAGGATATCAGCCAGCAAGCCAACACTCTAAATCTAGAAATAGCTTCCTAAGATCTACAGAGATACTCGCAGGAACACCCCAGTAAGCGAGAGTCCAAAAGTGGCAGGCTAAAAACAGAACCTCAATCAGTGACAGAAGAATGTGCCTGGGCACACAGAATACTGGGAGACTTGGAAGGTGCTGAACAGATTGGTTTCTGGCACCACGAGATGCAGAGCCAACCTTAAGAGATGGGGCCACAAAGTAGAGTCCACAACAAGCAAGTGTGGAGAAGAGCAAACCACAGACCACCAAGTACAATGCAACCTGAGCCCTGCCACATGCACAATGGAGGACCTTCTTACAGAGGCACTCCAAGTGGCAAGTTTCTGGTCAAAGGAATTTTAACATAATTTTAACATAATGATTGTGGTTTTTCTATACATGATAACTGTATTCTCAATTCAATTCTGACACAATGTATAAATAAATAACAAGGAGGGGAGAACATTACCACTTCTCATTTTTGCTATAAAAAAATGCTTCTATTACCCACAAAGCAAAAAAACCAAACAAGAACTTTTATACTGTGATGGAGAAGGGAATCCTTGCACTTTCATGACCCCAAGCTCTGAAAGATGCTCGAGAGTTACAAAAAGACCTGGAGGAGCAAAGCCTCCTTGTTCATGCCTCATACACTTCTCTGCTTGAAGGATGGAAAAAAATCGAACTTGAAAAGCCCCAATCTCTGTGCGTATGTGTGTGTTAGATGTCCTCAGTGGGATTAATTTAGATCCACAAATCCAAGTGAAAATCCTGCTTGGTTCTCTTCTGACAACACTAATTACGTATATGATCTCATATATTTCCCTCTCTTGGGCAGTAAAAAAATCATGTAGCATCATTAGAACCCTGCTTCGTCTTAAACTAGATCTCCCATAATGCTGCCCTCCCACACCTGGCATCTTGTTTGGAGAGGTAAAAGTGTGATTATTTCACTCCAGAAACTGTGATTTTGCTCACATGCAGTCACTATCTTTTAAAAAGTTGTTTAATATTGTTGTTCTGCCCTTTTGTCTGTTGGAAATAGCAACTTTCCAAGCCTCCAGTAACTGTTTGTTAATATATACACACACAATTGTTAGCCTGTGTTATATGTGTATGTTGGTTTGCCAGTTTGACTTGCCTCTCTGATATGGGAGGAGTTATCAATGTGATTGTACTGAACATGCGCCAACTCAGAACTCCATTTTGTGTTCAGTTTTGCTTTTTGACTTCAATAAGGTAGATGTGGGTTAATGGACTTCAATGTAGCAAGTCTGCTTGGCACTTCATTGGAGGTGGAGGTGTGTCAGTGTGTGCTCATGGACTTGAGTGAGTAGAGATATGCTTAAAGACGTTTAAAGACTGTGTGCCTGTATGGTGAATATGAACTTACAAGTTTGTTAGTAAACAATATAGGTCATTTTTCAAAGAAGACTACTTTGTTTTGTCTCCTGAGTTCATGTTTTCAATAAGTTCTATGGGAGTGTATATTATTTTTGGGCAACAGCAATAACAACTGCAAATTCTACTTCAAGCAACCATCCTCTGCTAACCAGATTTATTTTTGTAGTGGCCCCTCTTTATCATTGGCCATTTAAAGACATGGTTTTTCAGTTTAACAGCTGAGCTACCTGTGTGCTATTACATTTATACTTTATGAATATCACTTGTATTAAAGGTTGACTTCTAACAAGGTCATACTTTTCTTTTGACTAGTGGTTTTCAGGTGGTCTCTATGTTCATGGAAATTCACATTTGCCAAACGAAGATGACATCATTTAAAAGTAAAGGTAAAGGTTTTTCCCTGACATTAAGACGTATCCAACTCGTATCCAACTCTGAGGGTTGGTGCTCATCTTCATTTCTAAACCAAAGACTCGGTGTTGCCCGTAGATACCTCCCAGGTCATGTGGCTGGCATGGCTGCATGGAGCACCGTTACCTTCCCACCAGAGCGGTACCAACTAATCTACTCACATTTGCATGTTTTCGAAATACTAGGTTAATGGAAGATGGGGCTTACAGCAGAAGCTCACGCTGCTCCCTGGATTCAAACCTGTGACCTTTTGGTCAGCAGGTTCAGCAAGTTCAGCAACTAGCACTTTAACTCACTGCACCACTGGGGGCCCCAACATCATTTTTACCTTTGCAATAAGGTTATGACACACTGGAATTTTCAATAGATTATGGACTTCCCAATATTGTCCCTCCCTGAAAGATGTGTAATACCCTCCTAATTTAAATGAATTGGCAGAAATTATAAATTGAATTTACTGCACAGCAATGATCCGTTATACTGATTTCTTCCGATCCTATTGGACATTTTACAGAAGAGCCTTGGCCTTTTCTCAGCCAACTTCAAAGGATATTTTTATGGGGACGAAATGAAAACTGGAAGGCATTGAGTATGCTGTAAGAGTGAGATGGAGATACTACACACAGCCTTGACTCTGGTTTCTTCTACACAGCCCACCTGATGCTTCCTTATTGGTACTTATAAATGGTTTTGGAAGAAATGATTCAATCACTCTGTCCTAGAGATAACAGAGAGGGGAACTTTGTGTTTAAATCAAGATGTGAGGCAACATCACTTGCTGGATCTTGCCTGCCATTCTTTTAAATCAGACGAAGCAAAAGCCCTCCAAGTTCTTTTGTCTGGGAGATAAAATAAATGTTGAAAGAAGTGGGGGAAAGGGGGAGTCTTCAAGGAGGAAAACAACTAACCTGAAAGGAATGTCACATTCCTGCCATATTCATTCACCTTTTTTTCTAAAATAATTTGAATTTTTCTTCTGTTGTTTCTCTAGGCTGATTTCTTTTGAGCAAATGTATTTTTCTTCCTGGTGTTTGAACTACAAAAAAAATTGAATCTCAAATATTGCAGCTTTTGAAAGTGTATCATCAGCTACAGTATGAAGTTATACAATAGTAGAAGGATGATTGTGGTTTTCCAATGTGTAAGAGATTTTCATGCTTTTGGCCACCCACTAAACATGTGCGTAAAATTTGCTCTACCATTTTTTTCATGTTTTCCGTTTCTTTGGAAGCACAAATTGGGAAGCCCCCTCCCCACACAAAAATCTGCTCAACACAAAAGCCTGCTTTCATGTGCATCCAAATTTGTCTCCGTGCCTTGGAAATAGAGTGTATATGTAGTGGAGTGTACAGGCAGGCAGGCTTGGAGCTCGGCTGCAGACATGCTCTGGGCCTGACTGCATGCCTTGCCATGTACGCACTCTCAGAGAGTATGGTAGGACATGTGTGGCCTACCACACATAAAATTCATTCCTACAATTTCTACTGTTTCTTTAATGTCTTCTGTTTTCTTGAAAGCACGAAATGGGACGCTACCTCTCCACACAAAAATCTGCTCAACTTGAAAGCCTGCTTTTGTGTGCACCCAAACTTGTCTCTGTGTCTTGGAAAGAGAGATAGTGTGTGCAGTGGGGCATGGCCTGGAGCTCGGCTGCAGACACACTCTGGGCCTGACTGCATGCCCTGCCATGCACACACTCTCAGAGAGTGTAGTAGGACATGTGTGATGGGGCATGAAGGCACACAGGCCCAGAGCGCACCTGCAGCTGAGTGCCTCTTACTCTAGAGTAGAAACAGCAGGGGCCAGGTAAGAAGAACACATGCCAGGAAGGAGAGCCAGTGGGGTAGGAAGCCCCCCCCCCTAATGCTCTGATTTTCAGGCTCCAAAATAAATGAACCAAAAACAACCCTCCCAATTTTGGAAGGCTTACAAAAAATAGACCCAACAAAAGCTAGGACATGAAACGGGACAAGATTTCCCCTGAATGCACATGTCTAGTGCTCATTACCACTCCCTTTCGGGTTTGGGTTTTAGTCTTGAGGCCAATTAAGAGGATGGAGTTATCTTAGGGATAAGGTTCAGCACCCTGGACACCTCTTTTTCAGCTATGATTATAATGTGGAAATGACTTATGGCCTCACTGACTTGGAACCAACAGTCACCACTGAAGATATTTCTCCTTCAGTTGTAATGCCAATGTAATGTAATTATATATGCATCATTGCAATGAGAAATCAATCTAAAGTTAATAAAGATTTATTCTGTGCTAGAACATTCAGTCTGAGTACATTTTGGAGTGAGATGAAAAAAAGAAGTCAAAACAAGATAACTAGCAAATATGCAGACTGATTCAAATGATGAATAAACATAGGAAGAGGATTGGGCCTGAGTTAGGCTAGGGCCCAAATCACTGTTAACAAAAAGATTTGCAGTATTCGGTGGGCCATTTTGTACAATATCCGAAAACAGAATGGAGAGGAGGGAGACAAAAAGCCTGGCAAAACTGATTAGGAGAGCCAGATTTGATCGGCTATGGAGAGGATAGAGTTAAGTTTGCAATATACCTGAGGCAGGGGATCTGTGGCATGTTTTTCTCTCCCTGCAGAATCAGTCTCCATCAATTTTTTTTCTTGGAAAGTTCCCTCCTCCTCCAGAGAGGGCCCTGGGAACTTGCTTTCCCAGCATTACTTGCATTGAAAAGTTCATTGCGGAACATAATGGGAGTTGAAGTTTTCCTCTCCTCTCCCTCTCCCCCCCCCCTCTCTCTGTTTCTTGGCCAATTAAAAGCCTGGTGGTGTCCATGCTCTGAATGGCTGAGAATGGACACAACTGGCATTACAATTCCCAGAACCCTCTCTTGCAATTTGTCTTTTTTAATGTTATGGTTAAAACTTAAATTAATTCTAACAAATCAGTATATTGGTGAATTGTTTTGAAACTTGGCAGGCCTGCAGTTGTAATTGGGGTCTACAACCAAGGTAGATTCCATGCAAATAGGCTTTAAAATGGCTGAGGATTGAGCCTTTAAAGTTTCTCATTGTAGCCAATGGGTTGAATCTCTGCCGAATGAAATGGAAACCCCCCTCCCCTTTTGAGTAACTTCCTGATAACAGAATGAGGGTCCAGCCTGCAATGGAACATGAAATAGCATGCCTTTTGGCCGAATCGCATACCTCTAGTCTGAGTTCTACTTTTAAAATGCATTTCACTCTCATCACTGTTGTGGTGACTGTTCCATACGCTACCGTATTTTTCGCACCATAAGACGCAGTTTTTTTCCTCCCAAAGTAGGAGGAAAAATCAGCCGCATCTTATGGAGCGAAAGGGGGGGGCGATAGTAAGCCTTTCCCTTGGCCGCCTCCTCCTCCTCCTCCGTCGCCGCCCGCTGCCGCCTACCTCTGCCTCCCTCCCTCACTGCCGCTGGCCTCCCTCGCCGCTGGCTGCCGCCGCCGCTGGCCTCCCTCGCCGCTGGCCTCCCTCGCCGCTGGCCTACCTCGGCGCTGGCCTCCCTCGCCACTGGCCGCCGCCGCTGGCCTCCTCGCCGCTGGCCTCCCCTCGCAGCTGGCCTCCCTCGCTGCTGGCCTCCCTTGCCGCTGGCCTCCCTCGCCGCTGGCCGCTGCTGCTGCCGCTGCCCGCCGCCGCCGGCCTCCTCGCCGCCGGCCTCCCGCCGCCGCCGGCATGCGCATTAGGTCCCAAGCGCATCTGACGTCTGACGCAGGCGCGCCTGGCGCACTGACGCAGGCACGCTGGCGCGCTCAGGACCTACTGCCCCTGCGTCAGACGTCAGACGCGCTTGGGACCTAATGCGCATGCCCAGCGGCGGCGAGGGAGGCCGGGCGGCAAGGGAGGCCGGCGGCGGCCAGCGGCGTGGAGGCCAGCGGCGAGGGAGGTCAGCAGCGAGGGAGGCTGGCGGCGGCGGCGGCCAGCGCCAAGGGAGGCCAGCGGCAAGGGAGGCCAGCGGCGAGGGAGGCCAGCGGCAAGGGAGGCCAGCGGCGAGGGAGGCCAGCGGCGGCGGCGTCAGCGGTGAGGGAGGCCAGCGGCGAGGGAGGCCAGCGGCGGCGGTGGCCAGCGGCGGTGGCGGCCAGCGGCGAGGAGGCCAGCGGCGGCGGCCAGCGGCGAGGAGGCCAGCGGCGAGGGAGGCCAGCGGTAGTGAGGGAGGGAGGCAGAGGTAGGCGGCGGGCGGCGGTGAGGGAGGAGGAGGCGGAGGAGGAGGCGGCCAAGGGAAAGGCTTAGGGATGGCGGAGGGCGCCGAGGAGGGTCCACCCTTCCAGGTGGGCAGGCAAGCGCCGGGGCCCACTTTTTGGCTCAAAATATTTTTTTCCAATTTTCCTCTTCTAAAATCTAGGTCTTATCAGCAGGTGCGCCTTATGGTGCGAAAAATACGGTATCTTTTACCCAGGTGAAAGCTGAAGCACTTATTCTCTAGCAGAAAGGAGGGCAAAACCCTCACCTGCTCCCGACCCCCCACAACCAGTACCCGGGGAAATCCTGCCTGCCTCCATCAACACAGAGGTGGCACTTGGATGTCCATTTCAGTAACAACTGATTCCCTTGGTATCCATGAATCTGTCTAATCCTGCCTTGAAGCTGTCCAGGCTGACAGCTGTCACAACCTCCTCTGGAAGTGAGTTCCATAACCCAATGACCCTCTGGGTGAAGAAATATTTCCCTTTATTAGTCCTAACTTTCCTACCTTGGAGCTTTAGGGAGTGCCCCCTAGTCCTAGTGTTGTGTGACAGAGAAAATATTTTTTCTTTATTCACCTTTTCTATCCCATGCATGATTTTATACACTTCGATCAAGTCACCTCTTAAACGCCGTCTTTCAAGGCTGAAAAGACCAAGGCGTTGCAACCTGATTTCATAAGGGAGCTGCTCCATCCCTTGGATCATTTTTGTTGCCCTTCTTTGTACCTTTTCCAGTTCCGTTATATCCTTCTTGAGGTGCGATGACCAGAACTGTACACAGTACTCCAGATGTGGCCTCACCATAGATTTGTAGAGAGGCAATACAACATTTGCCGACCTATTTTCGATTTCCTTCCTGATCATGCCAAGCATAGAATTTGCTTTTTTCACTGCTGCAGCGCACTGGGTTGACATCTTCATTGAGCTGTCCACCAAAACCCCAAGATCCCTTTCCTGGTTTGTCTCAGAAAGCTTTGATCCCATCAGTTGATAAGTGTATTTGGGGTTCTTTGCCCTGATGTGCATGACTTTACACTTGTTTAGGTTAAAATGCATTTGCCACTTTGTTGCCCAATTGCTACGGTTGGTAAATCACCATCATCCCGGAACTCTTGGCCCCATTCTCAAAGTGTACTCAGCCAAAAGCATCCCTTTACTGCTATATGGAGCCGAATTATGGGGACCTTTTAAAATGCCCATGTTTGATCAGAACCAAACACATTTTTAAGACAGGTGTTGGGAGTTAATAAAAGCACACCAGCAGCAGCAGTCAGAGTTGAGACGAAGATGAACCGAATAGAAGGCCTTGCTTTGGCCAGGGCCTTTAACTATGGTAGCAAAATCCATAACCTTGAAGCTCACAGACTCCCCCGCTGCTGTCTAGATTCAGAACAACTAAAAAACACTGCCCAATCTACTTGGGCAAATAAATTAAGCCACTCACTAAGATCATGTGGGCTACCCCCAGACTCCTTGAGCAATAATACCATCAAAGTTAGAGCAGAGGTGAAACAGAGAATTTTAGACATTCAAGCCCAAGAGGATTTGGCGTGCCTCGCTAGTGCAGGCTCTTTGAAATGGCTACCGGCACTGATTCCCACCTACAGTCGTGCCTACTATCTGACGGCCAGTCTACCTAGACACCTAAGAGTGGCTCTTACAAGGGCAAGGTTTGAACAGAATGAATCAATGGTTAGATATGGTAGATAGCATTCCATCCCTTACACAGAGAGAACATGTGTCTGTGGGGCCCAGGAGGTGGAAGATCTAAATCATATCCTCCACCAATGTGTAATATATGAAAAAGATAGAAAATTTCTACTTGAAGTTTTCTTACTCAATAAATCCCACTGGATTTACCAAAGTAGCAACATTCTTCTACAAAGCTAGTAAAAGTAGGCAACGATATATTGCCTCAATTGGAATTGATTGCAGAGGGGATGAGGATACTTGAGGAACAAATAGATGGTATCTAGGCTAGGAATTTTGACGAAAATGAAGCAGAAAGGCAGAGGTGCCAGGAGAGTATTTGTTATTTCATTACAAAATGGTTGTTTAATGTACTGTTGCACAGTATGGAACCACTGTTCAACGCTTGATACATGTATTTCTTTTGCATGGTTTGTTCTGCTTGATATGGCCTTGTGGCTAATGCAATAAACTAAACTAACTAACACTGTCAAATCAATACTGTTAAGAGCTGCATGCCTAATAAATAGGAATGGAAATAAATATGGATAAGCTAGTCCCTTTTTTGAAAGGAAAGTATCAACACAGATGGTGGGCTTCCAATCATCTCCTCTCCGACCCTGGTACTAGCCAACGGCAGGTCCGTGCGTAACAAAACTGGGACTATCAGAGACTTCCTCCTGGAGCGCAATGTAGATCTAGCCTGTATTACAGAGACTTGGCTGCAGGAGGGCGACGACGTCCTCATACACGAGTTAACATCCCCAGGTTATGTGGCTAGCTACCAGTCAAGGACAGAGAGACCGGGGAGTGCCCATTTTCAGTCGAGACAAATTTGATTCCAGGACGGTTCCGACCGCGAACATCCCGGGAATAGAGTGTGCGGGCCTTGTGTGGGATTCCAGTGAGAGTGTAGCCTTCCTGTTGGTGTACCGTGCACCCGACGCACCGGCAGGGAGTCTACCTAAGCTGCTGGAAGTGGTTTCGGAGTGGGCATTGAGGTTCCCTAAACTTATTGTGTTGGGGGACTTCAATGTCCACGCTGATACCACCTCCCCTTCAACAGCAGCCATGGACCTAGTGTCCACCATGGAGACACTAGGACTCTCACCATGTAAGACCGGTCCCACACATCAGGCCGGCCACACCCTGGCCTTGATCTTCGCGGCCGGAATCCAAGTGACCCTAACCTCTATAGTTGAGGTTCCATGGTCGGATCACAGTGTCCTGGAAGTCCATCTTGAGGTGGCCCCTTCTCCCGGTAAGGGTGCCGAACCTATTTTGGTTCGCCCGAAGAGACTTATGGAACCCACTAGGTTCCTGAATGCTCTGAGGGAATTGGAGCTCACCAGCGACTCAGACGATAGGCAAGTAGAATGTTGGAACATCTGTCTTTCCGCCGCCTTAGACGAGATCACCCCCAGACGCTCTCTTATCCCCCGTAGTAATCGCTCGCCTTGGTTTACCGAGGAGTTGCGGGCGATGAAACGGAGAAAGAGACAGCTAGAGGACGTGTGGCGGGGTCTCCGTGACGGAGCATCGAGATCGGCTTATAAACAATTTAAGGAGGTTTATGAGTGAGCTATCAAGGAAGCCAGAAAGGTTCATTATTCTTCCTTGATAGAGTCGGCTAGTTCACGCCCAGCTCAACTTTTTAAAATAATTCGGTCGCTGACAACTATTCCGACGGTCCCAAATGATAGGGGTTTGGCTCCCACAGCTGAGGCTTTCCAGAACTATTTTGTCGACAAGATCTCGATTCTCCACCGGAATATCCCAGCCACTCTTGATACAGTTGGTGAACTCGAGACTCCACCGCCACTCGGCGGGCCCACTTTCACCTGCTTCCAACTGCTGGACACAGCAGCTGTCGATAAGTTACTTGCTGCAGCTAGACCAACTACCTGCTCCCTTGATCCGTGCCCCTCCTGGCTTGTTAGATCTTGCCGGGAGGGGTTACGAGACCCCCTGGGAAAGATTATCAACAGCTCCCTTGAGCAAGGAGTGTTCCCAGGGGGTTTGAAAGAGGCAATGGTAAGACCGCTGCTGAAGAAGCCGAATTTAGACCCTTCGGCTCCCTCCAATTACCGACCTGTGTCAAACTTGCCATTTTTAGGCAAGATAATTGAGAGGGCAGCAGCGGATCAGCTGCAGCAGTTCTTAGAAGACACAGCTGGACTTGATCCCTTCCAGTTCGGCTTCCGTATTGGGCATGGGACGGAGACCGTGCTTTTCGCCATTACAGACCAACTTCGCTGCCAGCTGGACAGGGGTGGATCAGCCCTGCTTGTTTTGTTAGATCTAACAGCAGTGTTTGATACCGTAGATCATGCATTGTTGGCCCACCATTTAGCCGTGACTGGGGTCAGGGGGATTGCCCTTAAGTGGGTGACCTCCTTTCTCCAGGATCGGGGACAACGTGTGGAGAGGGGGGGGAGGTCTCCGGGAGGCTCCCATTAAGTTGTGGAGTCCCCCAGGGGGCCATCCTCTCACCCTTATTATTCAACATATATATGCGCCCCCTTGCCCAGCTGGTTCGCGACTTTGGTCTGGAGTGTTATCAGTACGCTGACGACACCCAGCTTCTGCTGAGAATGGACGGCAGGCCGGAGACCGTACCCGATTGTTTCCATCTATGCCTTGAAGCCGCAACTGGCTGGCTGCTTGCCAGCCGGCTGAAGGTGAACCCGTCGAAGACGAAGATCTTGTGGCCCGGTCGCCCTGGGCTGGATGAATGCCGGTTGCCTACCCTGGATGGCGAGCAACTCAGCCCGTCATCCATTGTTAAGAGCTTGGGTGTCCCTCTGGACCCCTTGCTATCCATGGAGACTCAGGTCTCCATGGTTAGCAAAACGTCGTTTTTCCACCTACGACAGGCTAGACGACTGGCACCCTACCTGTCCAGGGACGACCTGGCCACGGTGATCCAAGCGATTGTCATCTCGAGGCTGGACTACTGTAACGCCCTCTACGTCGCCCTTCCCTTGTCAACAATCTGGAAACTCAAGCTGGTGCAGAACGCCACGGCTCGCTTGCTGGTGGGAGCACCAGTGAGGGAGCATATCACTCCCATCCTCCGGCAACTGCACTGGCTACCTATGGAGTACCGAATTGCCTTCAAGGTATTGGTTTTAACCTTTAAGGCCATTCACGGTCTAGGGCCTGTGTACCTAAAGGACCGCCTTACCCCGTATGTTCCCCCGAGATCACTACGTTCTGAAGAGCAGAACTTGTTGGTTATTCCACCGATCCGCGCCTGCCATTTGTCCACTACGAGACAGCGAGCCTTCTCTGTTGTGGCTCTGGTGCTCTGGAATTCGCTCCCCGACCATACTCGGGCGATTTTTGAGTTCGCCCCCTTTCGAAGAGCGTGCAAGACCGTCCTCTTCAGGTTGGCGTTTAGCTAAGTCTGAATGTAAAGGGAACGCTTACACCGGATTTAACAACGTAATCTTCGTTAGTTACTACTGTATTGTATTGATTTTTATGGAAGTTTTAGTGTATGTTTTATTGTATGTTTTTACTATGCTGTAATCCGCCCCGAGCCCGCAGGGAGGAGCGGAATATAAAATTGAATAATAAATAAATAAATAAATAATTTCATGAACTGTAAGACTGTTTGCAAAAATGAGCACAGGTTTTGGTTTCCCATCACTTGGAAGAATCGTCAAGTGGTAAATGTGTACGTTTTCCCACAATCTATATGCAACTAAATGAATCCAAATCAAAATCTGCGTCTCTGAAAATAACACCCATATATGTTATAGCCAATGGTGAACACACATACAATATGTATGTGATGAAAAATGGAATTAGTGACTTATTTATTTATTATGTAAGCCAAGCTTAGAAGAAAAAGGCAGATTAATGTGATGCCAATGCACAGGAACTACTTAAAAGTGTGAAGAAGAAAGCAAAAGAAATTCACGAATCTTTAAAAAAGAAAGACTAAAGAGCAAGCAAAGATGAATACTTTCTCAAAGCTAC
The DNA here is from genome assembly GCA_030556195.1 of Anolis apletophallus. Classification (NCBI taxonomy): domain Eukaryota; kingdom Metazoa; phylum Chordata; class Lepidosauria; order Squamata; family Anolidae; genus Anolis; species Anolis apletophallus. Next base: position 25,680,958 of record JARBWK010000016.1, read on the forward strand.
AGTCCCCTTTGTTGAGCATACACAATTTGGGATGGGAATTATATGATAATGGTCTTTCCCAAGTATAGACTCTATTTTCTGTGTGTTTTGTCAGCACAGTTGCTCTGCATTTTCAATTAAACTGTTGCTACAAAGAATGTGTATAAAATCTCAAAGTTGCCAGATAGTTTTATTTACACTTTTACCCAAACTGGTAGGCTGTCAGTAACCAGTAACTATACTTTATGTCAGTAAGATTTAATATTATTATTATTAATAATAATAATTTTATATTCCGCCCTTCTCACCTTGAAGCAGACTCAGGGCGGATATTAGTAAACATACACAGCAAACATTCAATGCCATTTTGTATAGACAATACAGAAATGGACAGAACAGAAGGAGGTGTGTTGTTTCAACTCAATGTCCAGCTTTTTGGTGCCATGGGAGTTTGGGCTCGAATCCAGCCACGGGGGATGCTGTGGCTCCATTCTCTATGATGAAGAGTCATCAGGACTTCCTCCTTTGTTTGGTAGCCCAGCAATTTCTGATCTTCTTTCTTTATGGCGTCATAAAACATCTCCCCTGCTTTTAGCAGTACCTAATTTCTCTAATTACAGCTAAAGCTGTTTTCAAACTGCTTAGATCAACAGTAAGCTGGGTTGACACTCGGCAGCTCACACTGACCCAAGGCTTCGAACTTACAACATTTTAGTGGATAGATCTTATGATTGCTGGTGATTTACCAGTTGTGCTAAAACCCTCAGTGCTAACTTTGCTGTTGATATTGTTGTCGTGCATGTTTTCTTCTTCTCTATTTTGTGTTCTGTCTTTTATTTTGCCTACAACACCAAATACCAAAAAATGTAAATGTTTACAAGTATCCTTTCTTCTGGTCACTCCCTTGGATAGTTGCCTGTTGTAATTAAGACAGAGGGGCTATAGATTTTCTAAAAAGAGAGCCAAATTGGTTCAACATGATACATAATTGTCCTCATCCTCTTTAGAAATGTTGCTTTCTTTCCCATATCACTCAGAATTTTGTGCTTGGCTCCCACCTGTCCAGAATTCTAAGCTCAATGTTTGCATCTGAAAAATTGTAGCCTTTGCATAACTACATTATATTTAGATATGTAGCATAATGCTTCTGTATATTATTGTAAAGATCAACCTAATCTTTCAGGAGTACAACCAAGTGTATCACTACATTTCTTTTAAAAATGACGTATTTTTATAATGTCCGAAATAGATTATAGAGGGAGGAGGAAAATTACTTCTTTACAGAAGGAAAATTACTTCTGTAAACCACAGTAGGGGAGAGAGAGAGAGAGAGAGAGAGAGAGAGAGAGAGAGAGAGAGACATCACAGAAAATTTGATTCAATGTCAAGAAATTGTTTTTGCGTCTTTTCAAAAAAAATATGTGCTGTCACTTCCCGAACAGAAGCCATGAATTTCAGTCAGGTGTCACATTTCCAGAGCTGTCAGCTGGAGCATTACGGCTGAAGGATACAAAGAGAGGTCACGTGCAGCTCTATTGTGCTATAATTCACAACAGGATGATGATTAACGGACAGGAGGCCCTTGTAAAATACAGTGCAAACTCTGTGGATAAATTCAAGCTTCTTTGACAGGCCTATCTTTTATGATGCTCGCATCGCAGTGTGTCTTCAGGCACAGGCTGGAAAGTTTGCTAGCACATTGCACAAAAGCTGAGGGCACTGATGTCTCCAGATAGTACGAATAGCAACTCCCATAATCCCTCAACAGTGATTACATGGGATAGTGTTAAGAGGGATTACAATCCAAAAAACCATGGAAAGCACTAAGATTCCTACCCTTAATCAGGGAATTTGGAATCAATGTTAGCCTTGCAGCAATACTAATGCCTCAACAGAAAAGAACTCAATGGCTGCTCCACGTGGTGGGCCTAACTCTCTTTCAAGGAAAGTGAGGCTGGTCCACACGTTGCCACCCAGGCTGCTAAGGAAGGGAATTGACCCTTAAATTGACATCAATTGCATTCTAATATATTCATTTGTGGATTTTAATATGCCCACATTTTTGGCAATATGCATAGGCACCTTTATAGACTTACATCTGGTTTTTCTCCCCTTCCTTTAATAATGTAACTGAGGATTTGGGAATTCAACAGCACTATCAGTGCTTACCCCTAAACTCTTACTTTTCCTCTCCTGCTGCTAGTAATTCCACACATGGCCATTCAGTGAGAAAGTGATAGAGGATGGCCAAACAGGGGTTTTCAGCAAATTTTCAGTACAAATTTTCCCTTGCTACTTCACGGTTCGCTTATTTTGGACGTGCTGTTTCGTGGATTTGAAACTTTAAAAATATATATGGAATGTAACCTCAGCAAGAAGTGAGGGAACACTGTATAGTGTCTAGATCAAAGGGAAGTCATAGTCCCACTCTATTCTGCTTTCATAGAATTGTAGAGTTGGAAGAGACTACATGGGCCATATTGTCCAACACCTTTCTTCCATGCTGGAAAAGGATCAGAAAACAAGCCTATTCCCTCTTCTTTATGACATCCTTTGAAAGATTTAATCACGGCTCTCATGTCTCCTCTCAATGTTCTCTTCTGCAGGCTAAACAAACCCAGCTCTGTAAGATGCTTCTCATATTGATTATTCAAGGTCTCCTTCGAACATTTTAGTTATCCTCCTCTGGACACGTTCCATTTGTCATTAGCTGTCTTAAATTGTGATGCTCAGAATTGGACATAGTTTTCCAAGTGAAGTCTGACCAAAGCAGAATAGAGAAGCACCATGACTTCCCTCAATCTAGACACTATACTCTTTTTGATGCAGGCCAAAATCCCATTGGCTTTTTGAGCTGCTGCATCACACTCCTGGCTCATGTTCAACTTCTTGTCCACGAAGAATCCAATATCTTTTTCACATGGACTGTTCTCAAGCCAGGCGTCACCCATCAAGTATCTTTTCATTTCATGTTTTCTGCCTAAGTGAAGTATCCTACACTTCTCTTTGACCAGACCTCACCTGGAATAATATTGTGTACAGTCCTAGGCATTGCAATTCAAGAAGAATGTTGCCAAGCTAGAACATGTCCAGAAAATAATGATGGAAATCATCAGTGATTTGGAAGCCAAGCTTTATAAGGAATGGCTTAGGGACCTGGTTTTGTTGAGAGCTCTGGTGGGCTTGGTAGGGACACAACAATACAATACAACAAATAAGTCAGCCAATCAGTTGGTGGGATCATATCTTTAATAATCAGAAAAAATATAATGACTCCAGTGGAAATTTTGGGAGCTCTCGGCGGCACAATGAGTTAAATCCTTGTGTCAGCAGGACTGAAGACCGACAGGTCAGAGGTTCGAATCCAAGGAGAGCACGGATGAGCTCCCTCTTTCAGCTTTAGCTCCCCATGCAGTGACATGAGAGAAGCCTCCCACAAATATGGTAAAACATCAAAACATCCTGGCGTCCCCTTGTAGACGGCCAATTCCCTCACACCAGAAGCAAATTGTTTCTCCAAGTCGCTCCTGGCACAATAAAATTGAAAATTTTCATATTTTTCAAAATGTCATTGAAAAATTACACACGCACATACACATATACACATATAATACATAAACATGGCTTGGCCTGGCCATCTCTTAAAGTGGAGGCTCTAATATTTGAAAAGGGAAGGAACTAGATAATATCCTCAACTGCAAAGATATATCACAATTATCAAAGTCAGAATCATTCACGCCATAATGTTTTTTTAAATTTCTATGTATGGTTATGAAAGCAGGGCAGTGAAGAAAGCTCACGAGACAAAAATATTTCATGAAAAATATGAAGCTGTGGAAGCATTCTATGGATACCATGGATGGTTAAAAAGACAAATGAATGGATCTTAGAGCAAAGAGGCGGTGGTAGCTCCATTGCTGAAAAAACCATCATTAGATCCTGCAGTTCCCTCCAACTACCGACCAGTGTCGAATTTTTTGTTCCTGGGGAAGGTGATTGAGAGGGCAGCAATGGAGTAGTTGCAGTCCTTCTTAGACGACACAGCATGGCTAGACCCCTTCCAGTCCAGTCCAGCAGACCAGCTCCGCTGCCAGCTTGACCAAGGTGGGTCTGCGCTGCTCGTGTTATTGGACCTCACGGCAGTGTTTGACACAGTCGATTACAATCTTTTGACTCACCACCTGGCCATGGCTGGAGTGAGGGGGACAGCCCTAAAATGGCTGACCTCCTTCCTCCACCATCGGCTTCAGCGAGTGAGGAGGGGCGAGGTGGTCTCCGAGGGCTCGCCACTAGTTTGTGGGGTGCCTCAGGGGGCTATTCTCTCCTCTCTATTATTTAACATCTACATGCCACCACTTGCACAGCTGGTGCGGAGTTTTGGGCTCGAGTGCCATCATTACTGTCAGAGCTGGGAAATCTGAGCTTTGAAGAAGTTCAGATTCCCAGTCTGCCATGAGGCAGTATTGACCTTTGTCCCAGTTCTGTGGGAGCTGTGCTGACCTTTGCTCCAGTTCCTGAGAAGCTGTGCTGGGTCAGTCTGGAAGTGATGCAACTTTCAGATGCCTGCTGAGTCATGGGGGAAGTGAGGTAACCTCCTCTGGACATGGACATTGGACACTGTCCCAAATATGCGACTCAGAGACTGTGAGGTCATATCCCCTGGACTATGGGAACTGCTGACTCACCCGGATATGGTGCAACCCTCCTTGGACATTGCGTGGGCAAGGGGAGGGGGTTGGGGTATAAAAGGTGTGTTTGGGTGGCGGGACTTTGCTTTAGCTTCACAAGTTTGTACCTGCAATAAAATCGTGTTGGACCGTGATACTACCTACGCGTGTTTCCTTACCGAAGTTGGAGAGTCATTACAGAAGCTAAAGCCCGTTTCGACTTTCCCAGAAATGGCGAGGTTGGCGAGAGAGGAGGAGGAGTATATTGACATGTGGAACCTTGCTCCTGATGAGATCCGGAGAACCATGGAGTGGGAGTGGACCACTATTGACCATGTAGGATTCCCGGACGAGTCCAGAGAAGCGATGGCGTCTTGGCGTTCGTCAGCTCAGGTGGACGAGCTCAGAGAAGCGGAGGAACAAAAGTTGTGGTCTGCTCAGGTGAGCTCCAGAGGAGGTGTATCCAGAGAAATGGGGGCGAGAGCTCCCATTCAGGTGGATTTCCGGATGGCCGGAGGAACCAGAGAAGCTGTGCGGAGAGGTGGGCCAGCTCAGGTGGATCCAGTAGATGGCAGGACCAGAGAAGCGGGGAAGGTTGCCCCAGCTCAGGTGGACCTGGAGGATAATGGAAGTGAAACTACTGAACCGGAAGCCCCGTCAGAGTTGGAGGTGATGCGGTGCAAGATGGAGGCGATGGAGCAAACTATGAGGAGGATGTCCCGGGCGATGATGCGGTTGGAGCCGATGGATTCAGTGTGGAGTGCCCCTGGAGGAGGAGATTTTACCTTTTACTCCTGGATGGACGGCGGTCCATCGGATGAGCGTCCTAGATCTCCTACGGGAGTGTGGACTGCGGGTGATCATCCAGGGGAAGGCCAAAGAGTCCCGGTGTCAGAAGGAGATCCGGCTCGGGTGAACCGCATTCGGGAGAAGGTGTGTCCAAGCCTCCCGCAGCCAGTGGGGATGGGGAGAGGAGTTCGGAGGTCGGAGGCTCCCCAGTGGAGGGGAGTACAATCCCAAGAGTTTGGAGGGCGATTAAAGAAAGAACCTTTGCAAGTGGAATTTGAGGGAGAAGCTTGCAAGGTGGCCTTTTTCATTGCTGCAGTAAATGACCATATGGAAGATTACGGTCATTTATACCCAAGTGATTGTAGTAGAGTACGTGCCATTGGAGGAGTGTTCAAGGGACGAGTGGCTGAATGGTACGTACAATGCCATGATCGCAAGGACCCATGTTTGAAAACTGTTCGGGCCTTTCTGCAAGCAATCCGAAATCGTTTCCGTGATCCTTTGGAGAGGATAAAAGCTAAGGAGGCATTGCGCAGCTTGGTTCAGGTGCCCCAATCTGTGACGGAGTATGCGGAGGAGTTTATGAGTTTGGCGGGTAAAGTCGCTGAGTGGTCCCAGGCAACGCTGCTAGAGCTTTTTAAGGATGGTCTGCGGAGGGAGATCCTGGAGTGGTGTTTACATCGAGATGATCCGGGTGACGTTGACGGATGGATCCAGCTAGCTGGCAGTGTGGAGGGAATCTTGTCCCAGGTGCAACGTCGAAAGTTCCAGCCGACAAGGTCTAGGGGTCCCGGACGCAACTTTGGAGAAGGACGGTTCTGGGGAGGAGAGACCAGGCATGGTGGCAGTGACGGACGTTCTAGTGTTATGAAGAAACCTGTGATGGGAAGGGGCCTCTGTTTCATTTGTTCCCAACCAGGCCATTTTGCATCCCAGTGCCGGCAGAAGCAGATGCCGGATCCGAAAAAAGCAGCTTCCGCTAAAGCGGCTGTAGGTGACAATATGGACTCAAAGAGTGTTGGGGTGAGTGCCCCAAGTGTACAGTGTTCATTGGGATTGTATAAAGGTGGGGAGGTGATAGAGAAACAGGCCTTGATTGATTGTGGATGCTCAGAAAACATCATGTCGCCAAAGTTGGTAGATAGTTTAGGGGGAGAAACTAAAATGTTACCAGTGCCTGTAGCACCCATGGGTCCGCCCGGGCCACGGGGGAGGGGTGATGCACCGGGGGTCCCGTTGGCATTGGGACCCGCACAGGCTGAAAGGGACTCGGAGGATGAGTTGGAAGGCCCAGAGCAAGATTGGTCAGCCGTACCTTTGCCCAGCTCACCTGTAGAGAGTTTAGCTTGGGATCTTGAGTGGGAGCATTCTCCCGGGGAAGGAGCGGACCAGGTGGAGATGGGAGGCAGCGAAGCAGATAGCGGAGATAGTTATGAATTCCCAAATGGCCGAGGTTCCCAGGAGCTGGCCGAGCAGCAGATGGAGGCTAGCGGATGGGAAACTTCGGGGGAGGCTGTTTCTCAGGAAGATAGCGATACTAGGCTGGAAGAGCGGGGCCGTTCTCATAACAGGCGCAGGGACATAGAGGAGGGCAGGAGGAGCTGGCATCTGTCCCTAGACCGTCACCGTTCGGAAAGTAGAGACTGGAGGCGCCGGGCCCTAGATCGTCGGGGGTCCCGGCCGAGGGATTAAGTACGGCCCCGTGGGAACTGATCCTCAGTTCTCCGGCCACGTCTATACTGAATAGGCGCGAAGCGGAGTGGGACCACAAGTCCAGAGTGGTCATCAAGCCTTGCCTTGCCTTTGCCTTGTTTCCTGAGCCGCAGTGGTTTGCGGCACCTCGCCCTGGTCCTTGATTCGCATTGGATTGCGAAACCTTGTCCTGTTTCCTGATCCGCATTGGTTTGCGGAGCCTTGCCACGCTTCAAGCTATTTGCTACGATACTTTGGACTATTTGCTTTATACTTTGAACACTTGCATATTATTGGACTATTTACCTTTTGAACTGTTTTTTATACTCAATAAAGTAGTTAGCCTTTGCTACGTCTCCGTGTGTGTGTTAAAGGGGCAGTTCTAAGTCGGCGATTGTGACAGTGCCAGTGGTCTTTACTCAGTTAGATGGGTCTTCTATTGGTGGGGGGCCATCTTTATTGGGCACTAAAGATTTAAAAGGTCGGGTGGGACCTTGGGAAGGAAATATAGACTTTGTGGTAGCACCAATTAAGGGCCATGAGGTAGTATTAGGATTGCCATGGCTAGAGCAGGCTAACCCCAAAATTGATTGGAGGACTGGGATTTTGCAATGTGAACCGAATATGGGAAAGAGGGATTTGGTTAAGGTGCAGGGAGTGCCCGAGGAATATTGGGATTATGCGGATGTGTTTAACCCTATATTAGCCCAAAGTCTTCCCCCTTTCCGTAATGTACAATGTCGGGTGGAGGTCAAGGAGGGGGCGGTATTGCCTAAGCCTAAAATATATGCTATGATTGTGCAGGAGAAGGTAGCTTTAAGAGAGCAGATTGATGAGTACTTAAGGAAAGGGTTTATCCAAAGGTCTGAGTCCCCTATTGCTGCGCCGGTGTTGTTTCGGGAGAAGAAAGATGGGAGGTTACGATTGTGTATTGATTATCGAGGTCTGAATGCCATCAGTACTACCAATTGTTACCCTTTACCACTAATTAAAGATCTGTGAGGCCAGTTGGGGGAGGTAGATTTTTCACTAAATTGGATTTGATAGACGCGTTCCATATGGTGAGAGTGAAGAAAAGTGATCAATGGAAGACAGCTTTCTCTTGTCCCCTCGGGTTGTTCGAATGGGTCGTGATGCCATTCGGTTTGGCTGGAGCCCCCGGTATTTTCATGCAATTAATAAATGAGGTGTTGCACCCCCTTTTATATAAGGGGGTGTTTGTATATTTGGACGATATTGTGATTGTGACGCGTACCAGGGAGGAACATGTTCATTTGGTTCGGGAGGTGTTGGAGAGGTTGAGGCAGGCTAAGCTATATGTCAAGTTGAGTAAGTGTGAGTTTGGGAGGAGTCAGATTGATTTTTTGGGTTATCGGATTAGCGAGAGTGGCGTGGCTATGGATCCGACTAAAGTGGAGGATGTATTGAGCTGGGAAGCTCCACAAACCTGCAGGCAATTGCAGGCTTTCCTGGGTTTGGCAAATTTTTATCGCACTTTCATCCCTGCATTTGCAACGATAACTCTTCCTCTTACGGAGTTGTTAAAGACTAAGGGGAAGGGGGAGTCTAAGAGGACTAGGTCTCCGAGCTCCAAGTTAGGGTGGACGTATGAGTGTCAGGAAGCTTTTGTGAGATTGAAGAGGGCTTTTACTAGCGGCCCTTTGTTGATGCATCCTGATACGGAAAAGCCTTTCGTAGTGCAGTGTGACGCTTCGGCGTGGGCATACGGAGGAGTGTTGTTACAGAAGGATCAACAGGGGAACCTGAGACCCTGTGCATATTTTTCTAAAAAGTTTGGGGAGCAGGAACGGAAGTGGCCAGTATGGGAGAAAGAGGCTTTTGCCGTGAAGAGTGCGGACGTGGCGTCAGTTTTTGGAGGGGGCTGTTTTCCCCTTTGTGGTGCTGACTGACCATCAGAATTTACAGTATCTGAAGAATCCTCAAAAGCTATCTCCCAAATTGGTGAGATGGGCTCAATATTTTGCGCGATTAAATTTTTCGTTGCAACATATCAAAGGAAAGGAGAATGTGGTGGCAGACGCTTTATCTCGTTATCCTCATGTGGGAGAGGATTCTTTTACTAGGTCTGAGGAGGGGTTTACCAAGGAACAATGGGGTTTGGCGGTGCAGACCAGGTCGCAGGTGGAAAAGGAGGTAAAGAAGGAAGAGGAGGTTGTAGATGAATGGTGTTTAGAGTTACAGAAGGGATATGAAGGAGATGTTTGGTTGCGTAGTCATAAGGAGGAGTGTAAGTGGTTGAACGGGTTATGGCTTGTGGGGACTAAGGTGTATGTGCCTCAAGTGGTGAGGAAGAAAGTGTTGAGGCTAAATCATGATCATAAGACTGCAGGCCATTGGGGAGTTACCAAGACTCTCTTGAATGTGAAGAAACGTTATTGGTGGCCGGGTATGAGGGCAGAAGTTAAGGAGTATGTGGAGAGGTGTGAGGATTGTGCGCGAAGCAAAAGTCCCGCTGCTAAGCCACAAGGTTTGATTCAGATAGTAGCATCTCCGGTGCGGCCATGGACGCATGTTAGTACTGATTTTGTGGGGGAGTTGCCCTCTAGTCGCAGCTATCGTTACATCTGGACGGTGTTGGATCTGTTTTCTAAACAGGCTCATTTTGTCCCTTTGAGGGGTTTGCCTTCGGCTGAAAGGTTAGCTGAATTGTATGTGCAGCATGTGTATAGGTTGCACGGGTGTCCGGAGCAAGTGCTGAGTGATCGTTTTGGGAACGATTTTTGGAGGTGTTAGGGGCTGAGAGGAGGCTTACGACTGCTTACCATCCTTGCTGCAATGGGGGCGTTGAGAGAACGCAGAAATCTTTGGGAGGTTATTTGCGTATTTTCAGTAATAAGGAGCAAAATAATTGGTCGGATTTGTTGCCATATGCTGAAATGGCGTATAATAGTTCAGTGCATTCTTCTACTGGAAGGTCGCCCTTCAAGGTGGTTTACGGCCAGGATGTGGCCCCTTTGCCTCAGTTATTGGAGATAGGGAAAGAGGAGAGGAGTGATTGGAAGGTGCGAGCTCAAGATGAGTGGAAGGAAGTGACGGAAGCCCTGGGGAAAGCGCAGCGGTCGTGTAAGCTGTTCGGAGATCGGCGAAGACAAGAGGGTGAGGTGTATGTGGAGGGCGACCTAGTGTGGTTGTCTACTCAGAATTTAAAGTTAGGGTTACCCTCAAAGAAATTAAGCCCGAAATACATTGGTCCGTTTAGGATTGAGCAGGTGGTGAATAGGGTTTCATATAAGCTAATTCTGCCAAAGGGGTTAGGTAAGGTTCACCCTACATTTCATTGTAGTTTATTAAAAAGGTACATGGGTCCCTTCCTCCTGTCAGGCCCAGCCAGAGCAGTTCAATAAACAGCTTGGCTTTGGGCTGGCATAGCAACAAGGAGCCAGCAGAGGGGGAAGGGCCTAAGTCTGAGAGGAGGGAGGGAGTTTACCAGGAGGGTTTTTCTCTCAGCGTTTTGGCGGGAAAGCTCAGATTCCTCTTTGCTCTGCCTGGAGTAAGGCTGAATAAAGCTCAATTCCTCTTGTTAACTACTTGAGTGAGTGTGCCATTATTTACAGGCCTACCAGGCCTGACACCTCCCAAGGATTGAATGGTATTTTGTTTCTGCAGGGGGAGGACGCGGTGGAGAAGGACATTATGTCAGAGCTGGGAAATCTGAGCTTTGAAGAAGTTCAGATTCCCAGTCTGCCATGAGGCAGTATTGACCTTTGTCCCAGTTCTGTGGGAGCTGTGCTGACCTTTGCTCCAGTTCCTGAGAAGCTGTGCTGGGTCAGTCTGGAAGTGATGCAACTTTCAGATGCCTGCTGAGTCATGGGGGAAGTGAGGTAACCTCCTCTGGACATGGACATTGGACACTATCCCAAATATGCGACTCAGAGACTGTGAGGTCATATCCCCTGGACTATGGGAACTGCTGACTCACCCGGATATGGTGCAACCCTCCTTGGACATTGCGTGGGTAAGGCGAGGGGGGTTGGGGTATAAAAGGTGTGTTTGGGTGGCGGGACTTTGCTTTAGCTTCACAAGTTTTGTACCTGCAATAAAATCGTGTTGGACCGTGATACTACCTACGCGTGTTTCCTTACCGAATTATCCATCCCCGATAATTTCCAACAGTGCCTTGAGGCCGTTATTGGATGGCTGCGAGCCAGTAGGTTGAAGGTGAATCCACCGAAGACAGAGATCTTGTGGTTAGGTCGCCCGGGTGATGGGGATGTCCAGCTTCCGACCCTGGACGGTGTGGCGTTATGCCCATCGCCTTCAATTCGGAGCCCCCTCCTCGGGGCTCCGAATTGTGCCATGCTGTGCGAGTTCCTGGGCGATGACGATGGCACGGAAGAGCCCTTCATTCCCCCTATCCCCTGTGAGGAATCCGCAGCTTGGTTGGAGCCAGCAGCCCTGAGGAGGAGTGAAAGTTCCGGCCCTTCCCGGAGCCTTCACGTAAGCTCAAGCGCCGGCGGGGCAGGAGGGGAAGGAAAAGGCGAGTGCAGCCTTCAGAGGCGCTGAAGGGCAGTTTGCCTGACCCCATCCTGTGTGGCGACCTGAGCGAGGAGGAGGATGAGGGCCCCGTGCGAGGAGACCCCCTCGAAGCAATCCCAGCCACCTACGGCTGCGATGTGTGTAGGTTGGGGCCGACGCATCCATGGGCAGTGATGTTCGCGGGCCACCTGGAGCATGGCCCCGGGTGTGAGAGAGGACACCCGGCTCCCCGGGGAGGAGAGGCGAAGATGGACCCTGGAAAGGCTGAGACAGAAGTTGGAGTGGAGAGTGAAAGCGCCTCCAACTGTGCTGACTCAAGGCCAGATCCAGTGATGGAGCTCTTGAAGGGCAAAAAACTGGAGGAAGGAATTCAAACAGCATTGGAAGGGAGAGTGCAACTTTCCCCTGAGAAACAGGTTGCCGTGGAAATGGAAATTCCAGCAGCAAAGGGGTCGAGCCGGTCGCAACCCCTGGCTGGGGATGACGCAAAGGAAGGTGAAGAATGTTTAGGCCTGCCTGCGGCTGCTGAGAGTACAAGGGGAAGCCATCCAGCGCGTGCAGTCGAGGCCCATTCCCAACCCAGGGTGGGGGCTGCACAAGGCTCTGCTGCACAAGAGGAGCAGCAGGAGGCCCACCAAGCCGTCAGCGACCCTGGTGCAACGGCGGAGGTGAGCGAGCCCCTGGGTGGGAGTGAGTGTGTGTCCCTCAAGATGAAAGCCGTTATGGGAGAGCCTCTCCAGCTGCCCGACTGTGCTGATGTGGAGGAAAAGGGGGAGTCAGTCAAGGCAAGTAGCTCCCAGCTGATTTCACTGTCTCTGGAAGACCCAGATGAGGTGAAGACATGGGGGACGCCGTTGCAAAGGGACTGAACCCAGCCGATCCTTCCAGCGTAGCCCTGGGGAAGATCGGCAGGCTGATGCAGCGCCTGTAGTGACTGGAGAGGAAAACAGCCTCATGATGGGTTTTGCGAAGAGCTGCAAAATGAAGCCCCAGTCTCTTTGTGTGGATCTGCTGGATGAGACGAAACAACTAAGCGAAGAAGAGGAGGGGTGTGCAATTTCCCCTCAGTGGAAAAGAATGCTGAAGAAAGTTTTGCGGAGCGGTCCCCTGTTGGTACTTTGATCTTATGGGGAGCGAACCTCGAAGCTTGGATGTCCGGTGGCGTAAATGGCGAAGTGGGAAGAGAATCTGGGGCTGCATAGGTGATGCCCCAGCGAGAAGCAGTAGATGAACCAGAGGAGGCAGTTCGAAGGATGACCTGCAGTGCACAGAGAGCCCGGTGGGGCTGCACGTTGTGTCGGGGCTGCAGAGGAGTCTACAGGGCTGCAAGAGAGCGCAGGCCATGCCATGCCAGGTGGGATCTTAGTAAAGTTGCCACCTGAGTCCAGGGAGGAAATCTGGCAGTCAATCCTGGAGGGAGGAAGAGGCCCTCGGAGGCCCAAGTTCCAGAGAGAGGCCAGGAGGCTTTTGTGGAGTTCTGTTGCGGGGAGAATGCGGAAGGTGTCCATCGTGGCTTTGGGAAAGGCACAGAGAATTCCCAATCGCCCGCCAGTGAGTCCCTTGCGGTTGAAGAGATTCGGCTGCCTGAGGCTCTTCCCGTTCTTACAGAAAGAAGCCCTCCAACCAGTTGGAGGATGGAAAGGGAGTCCAGCTGCGTGATGGGAGTGCGCGGTTCCTGCATTTGGAGGTTGCTATCCAAGCTGCTGTTCCGGGAGAGGGCCTGCAGTGTCTCCAGGTGACTGCAGCCAGGTTCTTTCTGGAGATGTGTGGGGCCGAGCAGTTAATGGAGGGAAGAGTTGCAGAGCCGAGGAAATTCAGTGATGGGCAGCCCTTCTTGGGTGCAGCCGCCTGTTTGCTCGGAGTTGTCTTTGAGTGGGGCAGAGGTGCACAACAGGGGTGTCTTTCCGGGGCCCCAGGAGAGCAACCGAGTGATCGAGGCCCAATCTTGAACTGGGAGAAGTTTCAGAAGGAGATCCCAGAGACTGAACTTTGCTTCAATTTGGATCCAGGGATCGAATGGGAACCCTGGCAAACGGCAAAGACTAAAATGTTTGAGCCGAACGTTGGTCTACTGTCCCCAGGAAAGAGACAATATATGCAGCCCTTTGGAGCCTCCCTTGGGGGACTAGCACACAGATGTTAATGATTGTAAATGTTGGGAGGGGGTTGTTGATGTGGTGCTTTATTGTGCTTCGACCCCTAAAAGGAGGAAGGTTATTAATACGGTCACCCTCTAGGAAAGGCAGAAGCGGGCAGATTTCATTGAGGGTAGGTGTTACGTGAAGAGGTTGCCTTATATATGTTCTGGATGGGTGGAAAGGCAAATGACGAAGGAACGAAATAACGGTGTTGCAGGATATTCTGTAAATGCATAAATGGAACTGAAAATGCCAGATTAATGTGTACTTCATTTGTAGTAATGAAGATAGTTTAAATGATGTTTTGGTTTATGATGAAACAAAACTATTTTCAGTTATATTTTGCATAAGTTAATGCATTGCAATTTAAGTTTATATAAGCTTAGAAGTGTAAAGTAGAGTGATGCTATGTATGTGTACAATGCTTACTGCTAGGAATGTGTTAGATACTGTTATCCTGATATAGTTTAAATGGTAGTTATGATTTTGTTAAAATATATAACATGCCATTGTATTACCTATTTGTATAAGTTGCCTGTAGGATTGTGTGGGTTTTTCTCTCTCTCCTCTCCCATTCATTCTTCTCTCCCTGTGGGGCAGGTGTTCAGGGGGGGCGTATGGTTGACAGATGACTTGATCTTTTTGCAAGTGTGTATTATGTGTACCAATTTGAGGGGGTTTGTTAATGCTTTGCAACTGATTTACATTGTTATATAATTCCTCAATGCTCTGCAATGCAGTGTGATGTTGGGGGTCAGTTAGTTTTAATAGTTAAAAATGTATGCCAGTTATGAGATCAAGTATATTGTGTGCGTTATAATGTTAAATTCACTGCTATGTTATATAATAGTCTGGGGGGGGGCGCCATTCCGAAGGGGGGCGTAATGTCAGGCCCAGCCAGAGCAGTTCAATAAACAGCTTGGCTTTGGGCTGGCATAGCAACAAGGAGCCAGCAGAGGGGGAAGGGCCTAAGTCTGAGAGGAGGGAGGGAGTTTACCAGGAGGGTTTTTCTCTCAGCGTTTTGGCGGGAAAGCTCAGATTCCTCTTTGCTCTGCCTGGAGTAAGGCTGAATAAAGCTCAATTCCTCTTGTTAACTACTTGAGTGAGTGTGCCATTATTTACAGGCCTACCAGGCCTGACACCTCCCAAGGATTGAATGGTATTTTGTTTCTGCAGGGGGAGGACGCGGTGGAGAAGGACATTATGTCAGAGCTGGGAAATCTGAGCTTTGAAGAAGTTCAGATTCCCAGTCTGCCATGAGGCAGTATTGACCTTTGTCCCAGTTCTGTGGGAGCTGTGCTGACCTTTGCTCCAGTTCCTGAGAAGCTGTGCTGGGTCAGTCTGGAAGTGATGCAACTTTCAGATGCCTGCTGAGTCATGGGGGAAGTGAGGTAACCTCCTCTGGACATGGACATTGGACACTGTCCCAAATATGCGACTCAGAGACTGTGAGGTCATATCCCCTGGACTATGGGAACTGCTGACTCACCCGGATATGGTGCAACCCTCCTTGGACATTGCGTGGGTAAGGCGAGGGGGGTTGGGGTATAAAAGGTGTGTTTGGGTGGCGGGACTTTGCTTTAGCTTCACAAGTTTTGTACCTGCAATAAAATCGTGTTGGACCGTGATACTACCTACGCGTGTTTCCTTACCGAATTATCCATCCCCGATAATTTCCAACAGTGCCTTGAGGCCGTTATTGGATGGCTGCGAGCCAGTAGGTTGAAGGTGAATCCACCGAAGACAGAGATCTTGTGGTTAGGTCGCCCGGGTGATGGGGATGTCCAGCTTCCGACCCTGGACGGTGTGGCGTTATGCCCATCGCCTTCTGTAAAGAGCTTGGGAGTTCATTTGGACTCCCAACTGACCATGGAGACCCAGGTCTCCATGGTCAGCAAAATTGCTTTTTTCCATCTGAGACAGGCGAGGCGACTGGCCCCCTAGCTATCCTGGAACGACCTGGCCACGGTGATCCAAGCCACGGTCATCTCGAGACTTGATTACTGTAACACGCTCTACATTGGCCTTCCTCTGTCGGTGAACCGGAAGCTCAAGCAGGCGGTCACATAACACCTGTTTTGCAGGATCTGCACTGGCTCCCAATTGAGCACTGGATCACCTTCAAAGTGTTGGTGCTCACCTTTAAGGCCTTGCACGGCCTGGGGCCAGCGTACCTGAGGGACCGTCTTTCCCCATATTGCCCTACGAGATCACTACGGTCAGAAAATACCAACTTGCTGGTCATTCCATCTGCTAAGGTTTGTAGGCTAACTGCAACCCGGAGGAGAGCATTCTCTGTAATTGCTCCTACGCTATGGAACGCTTTCCCGGCCAAAACCCTAGCCCTCCAAGACCTTCTGCCCTTCAGACGGGCATGTAAAACATTCTTCCAGAAGGCCTTCGGTCTCTAGATACCTGTGCACACAGACCGCTGAAGTTGTTATCTCATTGCATTTCGCTGTGCCGTACAGCATTTTGCATTTTAATCCGATGTTTTATTGCATGTTTTATTAATGTGTTTTATTTTAATGTGTTTTATTGTACTTTTTACTTGCTGTGAGCCGCCCCGAGCCTCCCAGGAGTGGCGGCCTAGAAGCCCAAGAAATAAATAAATAAATAAATAAATAAAATATGAACCATAAGAAGTCGACATGACTAAATTGAGACTATTATATTTCGGACATATCATGTGATGACACAACTCATTGGAAATGACAATAATTCTCAGTAAAGTGGAAAGCAGTAGGAAAAAAGTAAGGCTGCATTACAAATGAGTTGACTCAATCAAAGAAGCCCCGCCCTGAGCTTGAAAGAATTCAGCAAGGCTGTTAATAATGGTCTCTTGAATGGCTTTCATTCAAAGGGTCACCATAAATCCAAGACAACCTGACAGCCTATCACCCCTCTCTCACTCTTCACTTAATAAGTTGGTGTGCCTTGGTATAACTCCTATTTGCTATTAATTTGGAAAGATTATTCTGGCACCATTAAGGGTGCCTGGATCAGATGACACATTACAGTGCCATGTTCATCTCAGTGGTGTTATTGACAGCTTTATGAGCAGGACTTATTAAAATGTTGTAAACATAGGAAGATGGATTGTTCAGTGGCTTTAGGCAAATGGGGCTTGGTTTTTTTTATTGGTTTACCCACTGCTTTCCATTTTAAAAAAATGAGTTTATTTATAATAGGTTTTAGTTATTTCTTGTGGATCTGTCATGGAGAAGAGGTCAATGCTGTTTGTTTCAGGTGCAAGGCATATTGACTGGGGAGAGAGGCTGCAACTGGAAGGTTTAAAAGATCCGTCTGCTCTCTTCATAGCATCTTTGGATTATGTTTTTGGCCCAGGCTCTTGCCTCCAGTGCAGTGAGAGTACAGCTGGGATGAGTTGAGTTGACTTGGTCCTGCCTTTTCTTTCCTGTCAGGAGCAACTTGAGAAACTGCAAGTCAATGTATTTTCGAAGGCTTTCATGGCTGGAGTTGTTGTAGGGTATTTGGGCTGTATGGTCATGTTCTAGAAGTATTCTCTCCTGACGTTTCACTTGCATCTATGGCAGGCATTCTCAGAGGTTGTGAGGACCTCACAACCTCTGAGGATGCCTGCCATAGATGCAGGCAAAACTTCAGGAGAGAATACTTCTAAACAAGACCATACAGCCCAAAAAACCTGAAACAACCCAACTGCAAGTCACTTCTGGTATGAGAGAATTGGCTGTCTATAAGGACATTGCACAGCATGAGAAGCTGGAACTGACAGATAGGAGCTCACCCTGCTCTCCAAATTTGGACTGCCAATCTTTCAATCAGCAGTCCTGCTGGCACAATGGTTTAACCCAGTGGTTCTCAAACTTCTTGATGCCGCGACCCCTTAATACAGTTCCTCATGTTGTGGTGACCTCCAGCCATAAAATTATTTTCGTTGCTTCTCCATAGCTGTTATTTTGCTACTGTTATGAATCATAATGTAAATATCTGATATGTAGGATGTGTTTTCATTCACTGGACCAAATTTGGCACAAATACCTGCTACGTGGTGGGGTTGAGGGGATTGATTTTTTCATTTGGGAGTTGTAGTTGCTGGGTTTTATAGTTTACCTGCCAACAAAGAGCATTATGAACTCCACTAATGATGGAATTGAACCAAACTTGGCACACAGAACTCCCACAACCAACAGAAAATACTGTAAGGGTTTGGTGGGCATTGTCTTTGAGTTTTGGAATTGTAGTTCCCCTACATCCAGAGAGCACTGTGGACTCAAACAATGATGGATCTCAATGTGCCCAAATGTGAACACTGGTGGAGTTTGGAGAAAATAGACCTTGAGATTTGGAGTTGCAGTTGCTGGGATTTATAGTTCATCTACAATCAAAGAGTATCCTGAACCCCACCAATGATAGGATTGGGCACATAGGACCCCTGTGACCAACAAAAAATATTGTGGCTTCTGATGGTCTTTGGCAACCCCTCTGGCACCCCCTTCTGACCCTCCCAGGGGTCTTGACCCCCAGGTTGAGCAATGCTAGTTTAACCCATTGTGCCATTGGGAGCTCCTATTGGCTTCAGCTGATCCTGCATGATGTTACTTCCCCTTCTTGGTCCATTCCAGGTTCAGTTCAGTTTAAATGGGGCTTAGGATAAATAAAGTAGCCATTCAAAACTCCTTATATCCAGGCCCAGATTACCCATAAGGCCAGCCTAGGCCATGGCCTCGGGCAGCAGGTTTTGAGGGGCAGCGGATTCGATCCCCCAAAAACATATTTTTTTTAAAAAAACTGCCCCCTCGCAGCGCTTTCCCCCCGCCCTCTCCCGAGAGTCATCATACCTCGGGGAGGGGGGGAGAGCGCTGCGAGGGGCGGGAGGAGGAATGGTGCCCTCCTCGCCTGGGCCGCCCACTTGCAAAGGAAGGAGGCGGTGAGGAGGAGGAAGGGAAGCTCTGCCCCGTCGGCGGGCATGCATGCATGCGCACGCATGCCCGCCAGCAGGCTTCCCTTCCTCGTCCTCCTGGCTGCCTCCTTCCTTTGCAAGGGGGCGGCCCAGGGGGCGAGGAGGAGGGCGGGACTTCCCTTCCTTCTCCTCGCACCTTCCTTTCGGTCGCGGGAGGAGGTGGACGGAAGCACTGCTCGTGGGGCTTCCACCCGCTGCCGGCTCCTCCTCCCGCGACCGAAAGGAAGGCGCGAGGAGGAGGAAGGGAAGTCCCGCCCTCCTCGCGCCCTCCTTTTGGTCGCGGGAGGTGGAGGAGGCGGCGGACGGAAGCCCCACGAGCAGTGCCGCGCGGCTTCCGTCCACCACCTCCTCCTCCTCCCGCGACCGAAAGAAAGGTGCAAGGTGGACAGAAGCCGTGGGGCCGGTGTCGCGCAGCTTCCGTCCACCTCCTCGGGCCCTCCTTCTGGTCATGGGAGGAGGCGACGGAAGCCACACGGCTGGGGCTGCTGCCGCACATGCTAATCCGGACCTGCTTATATCTACTCTTGTATGGTTTTTATCAATCCAAGTCTCTCTGCCTGGTTTCATTATTACATGGTTGATTACTAGTCAACTCTTTTGTCCAACTCTCCCTTTTGGGGGGGCAATGAAAATAAGCATAGCAGAATGCTGGATTCATAACAAGAAAGGCAATATTTTAAAATGAAAATATTTTTCCCATCCTAGCTTGAAGTGCTTTTGCTGATTCCGAAACTTTGTTTACATTCTCTGTTTTCCAGGATCATTTAATGTAATCCTTTGTCCCCAATACAACAACAAAACAGAACACAAGGCGCGCACACACCAACCATGACTCACTCCCAGATTAACCTCCTAATCCCACGTTTAATGTATGAAAAGAACTCTCCAAGGGAAGTCAGGCTGAGCTTCTAGTGGGCAGATAAAACTGTATTGTCAGGCCTTTGGCTTTTAAATTACTTTTTAAAATCTGCTTCTTCTGTTCTTTTTATATATACATTGTGGTTTTATTGTTTGATTCTTTTGGGGCCCTGTGGGCAGAAAAGTGATTTATGAATTACAACAAACAAGCAAACTACTCTTTTGAAACATGCAAGAAAGGATACCAGAAGTTCCAGGGTGAGATTTGGGTTTGTAGTGTATCTGCAACCCAGAAATGCGTAGGCTTCAAAACCAACACTTTCTCATCTTCTGTGATTGGAGAGCATTACAAAAAGCCTTCAAATTGGGCAAGGTCCACACCTTAGATGCCAAAAAAGGTCAGTGGCAATGTGCAATTTAGCATTTTATGGCCTATCTGCATGAAATCTACCTCGGTTTTAGACCCCCATTTACAATTGCAGACCTGCCAAGTTTCAAAACAATTGATCAATCTATTGATTTTTTAAGAATTATTTTAAGTTTTAACCATAATGTTTTTTAAAAATAAGACAAACCACAAGAAAGGCTCCTGGGAATTGCAGTGGCTGTTTGTGTCCATTCTCAGCCAATCAGAACATAGACACAACCAGGTTTTTAATTGGTTGAGAAACAGAGAGAGATAAAAACTTCATCTCCCATTATGCTCCGAGAGGAACTCATAGATTGTTTAATACCCACCCTATGCAAGTGCTGCTGGGAAAGTGATTTCCCAGCAGGGTCCTCTCTGGAGGAGGAGCCTTGGAAACTTTCCAAAAAGAAATTGAGGGACTCTGCTTCTGCCAGGGGAGGGAGAAAAGATATGGGGGAAGGGGGGGGGGGGATCCCTGCATCAGGTATGCAGACTTAACTCCTTCCTCTCTAGGAACCGATAAAATAGGGCTCTCTTAATCCGTTTTGGCAGGCTTTGTGGCTCCCTCCTTTCTGTTCTGCTGTTGGACATTTTACAAAATGGCCCACCAAATATAACAAATATTTTTGTTCAAACTGATTCAGGCTCAAGTCTACTCATCAGTACTACCTCCAAGAGCTTTTGTCTGATTTCCTACCCTATACTTTTTTGTATCTTTGCAAAGAGACCCATTGCCCTCTCATGTTTCCCCTGATTTCTTTCCTGCTTTGGGAGTTTTAGCAACAATGCTTCTGAAAATTCTCCCTTGTTTTCTAGCTCCTTAAAATGTTGCTCAATGAGTTTTGGGAAATCGTTTTTTGCTTCTCAGAAGTCCTTTATTTAGAATGTAGGCAGCTGCAACTTAGTTGACAACCAAGACCATTCTGTCAAATAGTCAAATGATGTCCTAATGATTTATGGCATGTTCCTGTTTTGTGCTTCTAGGAAGTTCTCTCCTTGAAATTTCTGCTTTCCCACTTGAAGCTACGTACTGCCACTTCCATGCCAACAACAAACATATTTTAATTAATGAGCTCCCTCACCATTAGAAACTAGGCAGTGCAAGATGGACAATACTCCTAAAATATTCTTATCTGATTTTGAGGCATTTCAGCATAATGTCCCAATGAGTTATTACAATCACAGACAGACAGACAGCCATAACTCTTATATTATTACAGATGAGTTGTACTCCTGCCCTTGTTTAGTCTACAGATCAGCTTGTTTGTAAGATTTATATGCGGCTTTCTGATTGAACGAGCCTCAAGGCAGCTTACAATATATATTAATAATGTACACACACATACAAATACACCTGTTACAAAGTCACAACACTCAGTAATTTTCAGTCTCTTGGATGGAACAAGTGTTTGCAACCTTCCCTCTAGTCCTACTACTGGAGATGATATATATATTGAGTTTATAACAGATTTTTTCCCCCCTAATGTAAGCATAAAACTTTGTGAAAGTGTATTTGGTCACATTTTAAATGGTTTCATATCTGATACTGGCATACCAAACTTGGATAGCATTGGATGTTTCCCAATTTGCCTATAGAAAACTAATGGGATACAGAATCCCATGCAACATGCCCCCTCATCCCGCAACCCAAAACCCACGACAACTGTTAATCTCACTCTACTGTACATATACATTTCATTAAAAATTAGTCAACAATGAAACGGTGGTGAAGGATGATTTCTCATTTTAAAGAGGAACTATCCTCTGTGGAAACCACCATTATTTTAGGGAACCCTGGAGAAAGCACTATCAAACAGAGGGGCTGGACAAGGCCTAAGGGATAGTTTGCACACTCTTATTCATGTTCTGGTCTATCTCTCCAAGGGACTCAGGGCTGATTACAGAACACATATACGGCAAACATTCAATGCCGTTATACAATTAACAAGGGCAGGCACTATATAAACAGAGGTATGGGCTTTCCCATCTTTTTCCATCTCTGGCATCTGGAAGCTGTGCTCAACTCCAGCCACGGGGAGGTGCTATCGATCCATTTTCCATGCTGAGGAGCTTTGTTGTCTGTAGATGTCCCTCCCGGCATGCCCTTATGGGTGGTTTTATTACCTCTCTGCTTAAAGTGGTATATATTTATCTACTCACATGGCTGTTTGTGATCTTCTAGGTGAGCAGAAGCTGGGTTGATGGTGGGAGCTTTGAACTGCCAGCCTTTCAATCGGCAAGATTTTCTACAGCTGGTGCTTTACCCCACTGTACTAAAGTCCTGCTCACCACAATTTATTATTATTATTTCCAATATTTCTATCCCGCTTTCTCAACCCCTGAGGGGGGACTCGGGGCGGCTTACAAACTGGCCACAATTCAAAGCCTCAATATAATACAAATATAAATACAAATAGCAACAGTTTAAAACAGTAAATAAAACATTAAGTTAAAAACATGTTTAAAACATTGTCACTAACCATATTGCCAATTTCAGTCTGGTTCAACATCCAAGGTGCTGTCATGCTTGCTGTCCAAAGGCCTGGTCCCAGAGACATGATTTAACCTTCTTCCTAAAAGAAAGGAGGGAAGAAGACGACCTGATCTCACTGGGAAGTGAGTTCAATAAACATTGGGCCACCGCAAAGAAGGCCCTGTCCCTCGTCCCGACCAAGCACACTTGTGAGGTTGGTGAGACCAAGAGCAGGGCCTCCCCCGGATGATCTTAAGCTATGAGGCAGAACGTGGGACATTTGGACAATCTGGGCCGGAACCGTATAGGGCTTATAGGCCAAGACCAGCACTTTGAATTGTGCTCGTGTCACGTTCACGGACTTACCGGCCCCTTAAACACACACACAGAGACGTACTGAAGGCTAACTACTTTATTGAATATAAAAACAGTTCCAAAGAATATAGTCCAATAGAATATAAGATAGTCCAAAAGGCTTGAAGTATCACAGTTCCAGGTATCGTAGCAAATAGGCAAAAAGCTTGGCAAGGCTCCGCAACCGATGCGGATCAGGAAACAGGGCAAGGCTCCGCAAATCAAAGCGGATCAGGAAACAGGGCAAGGCTCCGCAACCAATGCGGATCAGGAACAAGGCAAGGCAAGGCAAGGCAAGGCTTGATGACCACGGCTTAGCTTGTGGTCCCACTCCGCTTCACGCCTATTCAAGTCAGACGTGGCCGGAGAACTGAGGATCCGTTCCCACGAATCCTATACTTAATCCTTCGGCCGAGGTCCCCGACGCTCTAGGCTTCTTCGTCTCAATCCCTGCTGACGGACCTCGGCCGGTCTAGGGCTCGGGACCAATCCCTCCTGCTAGACTCGATGTTCCGTCTTCTATCAAAGGTTTGACCTTGTCTCTCGGCAGCTGTGTTGCTATCTCCCTGAGAGCTTTCCTCCCTAGCCGTTTCCCATGCGCCTTCTTCCATATCTTCCTCAGGAGGCTCCTGGGAAGATCTCCCTCCCGGATGTTCATAGCTCCCTGAATCGGAATCTAACTGCACCTGGTTATCTGAATCATCCCTGGGACCAAAACACATTTCTTCCCAGGCCAAGCTCTCTGTGGGCGAAAGAGGCCCTTATGGGAAAGCTGCCCTTCACCCCAGTCATCTAGCTCATCCTCTGAATCCTGTTCTAGCACAGCTGGTTCTAATGCTAATGGGACCCCCGGTCCTGTCCCCTGCCCACCAGGCACAAACGAGAACTGCTGTGCTACAGCTCGGAAGTGTACTAGCGGCCAGTGGAGCTGACACAATTGGGGGGGGGGAGGTATGTTGCTCCAGTTAGTAACCTGGTTGGACTAGTTGAAGTTTCTGAGCAGTCTTCAAAGACAACCCCATGTAGAGCATGCTGCAGTAGTCTATTCGGGATGTAACCATAGCGTGGACCACCGTGGCCAGATCAGGCTTCCCAAGGTACAGGCACAGCTGGCCACACCTAAAGGAAACTGTATGAAGATTTTTGAAACGTTGTTGGATTGAACCACCAATTTTCTATGCCAGTTGCCCAAAATCCACAAAGGAAGCAGGAGATGTGAACTGCTTTCCACCCAGGAGGCACTATTGCCCTAGCACATCTCACCCTGCTGCATATCTGCGCATTAATTCAATTTTGGCAAAAATGTTTTTAACTTTTCAAAAGATCCCCTTTAAAAAAAAACCTCCAAACACTTTAAACTATGGCAAGCCTTAAATTCAACAAGAACAATGCCTGCAAATTCAATCTAGTTCTGCCAAGTAATTAAAAAAATACAAAAGTGCCCTTACAAAATGTAACAAAACCCCTCAATTGTAAACATAACTCCCTGCACCTACATATTCCAAATTTGGCAGGATTCATCCACTACTAAATCTGCAAATTTTATCCAAATATCTCTAAAACACATTACAGCCATCTGTTAATTTCCCATCTGTTCCCCTCTCCACAGTGTGGCAGAGACATACGAAACTATGCATTTCTGAAGTGAGTCTTCACTTGGAATGCAAGGTGAAAATGTCCATTGCCCAAAGTGTTTCAAGGCAAAGTGAGCGGCTTTCAGAAGCAATGAAGCAGAGCCTGAACCAAAACCAGTTTTCGGTGCACACCCCTAATAAGCTACACATCTGATCAGTTTCACTGTTTCTTTTCAAGGGGAATTCAATTTGGCAGTCATTTTCACAATGAATAGGTGGGGGGAGAAAGAACCATGGTGCTACATCCATTTTTCTCTTACTGGTCTGCAACAGTATGTAAGTCCAAACCAGAGGAAAGTAACTGAAATAGATGGATTTACTTCTGTATTGATTTATGAGCAATTAATTCAACTGGTCTACCCAAGTATGAGCTAGCAATCGATTTAGGCGGTGCCTGAAAGAATATCTTTGCCAAGATTAACATGAAATGGTACACTTCTTACACACTTCCTGTGTGCTATAAGACAACAAGCAGATGCAAACTAAATAATACAGTTGGCCTTGGTTCTCCATTTTTGCAAAGCCTCACACAAGTTTTTAAAAAGTGAATAACTATCATATGAAGTATACTGATAGCCCCCCAGCAGATGGGTGGAGCCCCCGGTAGCACAGTGGGTTAAACCCTTGTGCCGACAGGAGTGAAGACTGACAGGTCAGAGGTTCGACTCCGGGGAAAGTGTGGATGAGCTTCCCCTGTCAGCTCTAGCTTCCTATGTGGGGACATGAGAGAAGCCTCTCACAAGGATGGTAAAACAGCAAAGCATCTGGGCATCCCTGGCCAACCGGGAATGTGGTGCAGCTGGCTGTGTGTCACTGAAGATCTCTGAACCATGAAGCGGGAGAAGAGACGGCTAGAGCGCATGTGGAGGAAGCTCCGTGACGGACCTTCGGAATCAGCTTATAAGCTCTTTATGGAAGCTTATGAGCATGCTGTCAAGGAGGCAAAAAATTTCCACTATGCCTCCTTGATAGCGTCTGCAGATTCACGCCCGGCTCAATTGTTCAGGATAATTCGGCAGTTGACGATGGTCCCTACCATCCCAAATAATGATGATCGGGCCCTCTCAGCCGAGGCTTTTCAGAATCACTTTGCAGACAAGATTGCGACGCTCCGCCGGGACCTCCCTGCCACGGTTGATATAGTACAGGAGCTTGAGACCCCGTGGCCCTCCGCTGGATCCACCTTCGACCGGTTTCAGCCACTGGACGCAGAGGATGTTGACAAGATTGTCGCAACCCTTCGACCGACCACCTGCTCCCTTGATCCGTACCCCTCCACGCTGATTCGAGCTTGCGTGGAGGGGTTACGAGACCCTCTGTTGAATATAGTCAACTGCTCCCTTGAGCAAGGAGCTTTTCCAGAGGAGTTAAAAGAGGCGGTGGTCAGTCCATTGCTGAAGAAGCCCAGGTTAGATCCGCGGCTCCCTCCAATTACCGCCCAGTGTCCAATCTTCCGTACCTGGGCAAGGTAATTGAGAGGGCAGCAATGGACCAGCTGCAGGCATTCTTGGATGAGACAACCTGGCTAGACCCCTTCCAGTCCGGCTTCCGTTCAGGCCATGGGACGGAGACTGTCCTGATCTCCATCACAGACCTACTCCGTTGCCATTTGGACCGAGGCAGATCGGCGCTGCTCGTGTTTTTGGACCTCACGGCAGCGTTTGATACTGTCGATTACCAACTTTTGACACACCACCTGGCGGTGGCGGGGGTGAGGGGGACAGCCCTCAACTGGCTGTCCTCCTTCCTCCAAAACCGCCGGCAGCGAGTGAAGTGGGGAGGGGTGGCCTCTGAGGGCTCCCCCTATGTTGTGGGGTCCCTCAGGGGCCATTCTCTCCCCCGCTGTTATTTAACATCTATATGCGACCACTCGCCCAACTGGTGCGGAGTTTTGGGCTGGAGTGCCATCAGTACGCTGATGACACCCAGCTCATTCTGAGGATGGACCCCAGGGTGGTCTCTGTACCCGATAATTTCCATCTTTGCCTGGAGGCTGCTACTGGATGGCTGCGAGCCAGTAAGTTGAAGGTGAACCCGGCGAAGACGGAGATCTTGTGGCTGGGCCGCCCGGAGGGGGTAGAGACCCAGTTGCCGACGTTTGACGGTGCGGCCCTTCGCCCGCAACCGTCTGTAAAAAGTTTGGGGGTTCGGCTGGACGCCCAGTTGTCTATGGAGGAGCAGATTGCCTGCGCCTGCAAGACAGCCTTCTTTCATCTACGTCAGGCAAAACATCTGGCTCCTTACCTCTCCCGTTGCGACCTGGCCACGGTGATCCAAGCCACTGTCATCTCGAGGCTCGATTACTGTAATGCGCTGTACATTGGCCTACCCTTGTCGGCAATCCGGAAACTTAAGCTGGTGCAGAACGCTGCAGCGCGTCTGCTCTCGGGAGCTTTAAGATCTAACCATGTGACTCCACTCCTGCGCGAACTGCACTGGCTACCAGTTGAATTCCGGGTAATCTTCAAGGTGTTAGTTCTAAGGCCTTATATGGTTTGGGGCCAGTGTACCTGAAGGAGCGGCTTACCCCTTATGTGCCCAGGAGATCACTGCGCTCAGAGGGGCTCAACCTTTTGGATGTGCCTAATATCAGGGTTTGCAGACTGGCTACTACACGCCGGAGGGCGTTTACCATAGCCGCGCGAGCTCTGTGGAACGGCCTCCCTGAAGAGATCCGGGCCATCCGGGTTCTTCTGCCGTTCTGCAGAGCAGTAAAAACATGGCTATTCAGGCAGGCATTCGGCCCATAGCCAACTGCCACTATCTGTACCTGCAGGTTCGCTGCTAGCATGCCATTGCTAATCACTGCTATTGGCTGGCAATATGTTTTAATTCGGGTGTTTTAACTGTTTTACTGTATTTTATGTATTTTACTTGTTTTTATTTGCACTAATCTTGTAAACCGCTCTGGGCGCCAGAGAGAGCGGTATATTAAGTTGAACTTAATAAATAATAATAAATAATAATATATTATTATTAATATTATTATACAATGCCTGGGCCTGCTTGCAGGGAGATATAATGCATTAATATATTATTATTAATATTATTAAATAAAATAGTTGCCCACCTGTGGTCTAGGAGTTGCTAATCTGTAGAGTTCTTCTTACTCCCTCACTCCAGCTTTTCCCCCTATCAGTTTTACCATAGCACTCTAGGATCTCCGTTGAAACTCTATGGCTTTTCTTGATTCTGAACTCTTCCTTCTCCTCTCTGTGCCCTTTTCCCTCCCTGCTCCCCTTCTCTCAGCAGTTCTTATGTCCTTCTGCTCTGTCCTTCTATCTAAACCCCCATCCTGGGGGTTTAAACTGCTTTTTTCCTCAGTCCTCCAGGCCCCTCTAGGAGTCCCGATCTGGTTGTCTATGGTTTCCGGCTGGTTTTTCACTTCCTACCAGAAGGCCTTTCACTCTAATTAGGCTCCGAGCATGGAAAGGCCCTGATCTGACTGTGAGTAATGTCTGGATAGCTATTTTGGAGGGGAAAATTTTCCTGTTGGGGGGGCATCCGAAATATTTACAAATCTAATGAAAATTTGGGCCCAGGGAGTGCGGAAAAGAAAGTCCATTTCCGGGATTGCCACTGCGATGCGTATAAACTTGAAAGTCCCATTACATACGAATCCCTTCCGATTTCATTTAATTTTCATAACTTTTTTCTCATGCCTAATGTATACATTGTAATCTGCCCTGAGTCCCCTGCGAGGTGAGAAGGGTGGAATAGAAATGAAGTAAGTAAATAAATAAATAAACATCTTTGCAGGTGGCCAATTCTCTCACACCAGAAACAACTTGCAATTTCTCAAGTCGCTCCTGACATGGAAATCTTTACCAGTGGTTTCATGTAGATGTTAAAAAAAACATTGAGGATAGAATGGCACCTTGTGGAATGTGAAGATTAACCCAAGGTCTTTTGGCATTGATGTAATGCCTTGGCACAACAAACTAATTTCGAGTAGACATTTTCAAGGTGGATCATTAAAACAAGCACTTTATTTAAACTTCAGTAGGAAAAAATCCAAACTTTGCCTTCCCAAAGAATAAAGTTTTCTTCTAAGGCGGAAAACATCACTATGAATTTCTGGTGCACAGAAGCAAATCTCTTGTTAAGGACAACCTTTCCAGAACTCGCAGTGCTGGACGCCCCCCGGAATAAGTGGGTTGATCTTGACTTTTTGATGCCAGCTGCTAGTCAGATAAAAGTCTGTAAGTCCTAAGCGTCAGGGGCAGTGCTAAAGGGTAACAGCAGGGATGGGAAAGCAGCTGCACACAACTTTTTGATTCTGCTCATTTATTTAGTATTCCGAATTTAGAATACGAAGAGGCTTTTGATACATAATCCATTACAAAAAGACACCAGAGAGATGGAAGTAGGAAGAGAAAAAATTTTAAAAACATATTTGCTGCCCTAGGCATGCTTTAGTTTGTTATGCTGTTCAGGTTGCTTTATTCAGCTGTTTGTATCTAAAGGTTTATAACAAGCCAAGAGGAATTCTAGAAAAAAAGTTGTTTTAACTTTTTCCAGCTTAAAAATCATGCACAGCAAAAAAAAAAGAGTCTTTTTTTCCTTCATTGCTACTTTTAGCTCTGACTTTAATTTTGTTCACTGTCAGCCTCTTGTGCCAAGGGCTTGGGTTTGAATGGGGGTTTGGTATTGTTTATAAGGGCTTGAATGATAAATGGCGTAGTGGTTAGTACACCACACAAACACTGGAGACAATCAGGCTCAGATCCTTGTCTGCATGTTTGATAACTTTCTTTTTTCTGTGAACTCTATTTCTATATCTAAGAAGAAAATAGCCATAAAGGAAACCATCCATATGTGAATCCCTTGGAACAATGGTAGGGTGAAATTAGAAAGAATGATGGGGGAAATGTTATAAACTCAGGGTACGTCTACTAGGCTTGTACATTTTGATGGAATCTTGATCCATTTCTGCTGGCCAGATAATGGTAGACTCCTGTATACGTTTTTGCATACCTCCCGAAGACAGGTGGGTAGTTGGGTAGCTGTTTTTGGTCTGTAGGTGATAAATGCGGATAGATTTGGCCCTTTGGTGGCAATGGGGAACTTACAAGGTTCCCCTTTCTGTGCCAGGGACCCTTTCCTTTTTCCCCTTCAAAGGAGACTGGATTTCAGCAACAGGGTTAAGGTAACACCCTATCCGGCCCATTTGGGGGGGGGGGGCTTCCCAGACTCCACTTCCTGTCATTTTAGGCATCATTTGTCCTTACAGCCTTCATTAAGACCTGGATTAAAAGCATTAAAGTTAAGATGCCACTCTTTCTTCAATCCTTTCCTTTCTGTCTGTAGAAGAGATCAAGTTTAATGCTTCTTTAAATCTGTTTCTACTCTAGAGGAGAGGTGCTGGAGGCGGGCTGGCACACTCTCTCTCCCTGCAGCATACACACAGCTATCCAAAGCATTAAGGAGGTCCAGGGTAGGAAGAGTGATAACTTAGAGCTATCTACCCTGGGCTTCCTTTAAAAAGCCCTCTTTTTTCTACTGCAGGCCCTGCCTGGAGTGACATGCTTCAATCTCCTTTCTGCTTTGCGTTTAATTATTCCTTAAAGCTGTTTCTACTTTCTACTCTAGAGGAGAGATAACTGTGTGGTGGTAGTAGTTGTTATTAGTATTATTTAATTATTATTTTTAGAAGTATTTTCTGAAGGAAAGGAAGACAAAAAAAGAAACTAAAACTCTCCAAGCCCTCGAACACACACACACACCTCACACACCCGTTCCACATGTCCCCAACTTCCAGTCAGTCCCACTAAATAAAAATAATTCAAGAAAATAAAGGAAAATCAAAAACACTCAACTGTGATACTGAATAGAGGAGGAGGAACCACAATAGGCTGCTCCGTGGTCCTGTTATGGATGGGAAATCGTGACGGCTGGGCCCTTGACCAAGCTGAAGAAGCTAGATTGGCTGAAGGAAATGGCTAAAAACAGATCCGCACTCAAGCCTAATATCTACACAGGCCAGAAACCCCAAATTGTGCCAGAAGTATGTCCTTGGTGATGACACCCATGGACTTCCAGCTCTTAATATGAGGAAAACTAAGTTAACCCATTTTTACCCTGGATTTGCAGAAGGTGAGGACTTCTCTGGAGCATTTCAGGGTTGGTGTAAATAGGTGGGCTGGTTCTGATTTAGGTGACTGTGTAGATGGACCCTCAGTTGCCAAGAGTGGTAAAATATGTCTAAGAATGGGTCTTAAAGGTAAGAGCAGAATGGATTAAAGAACAAATTTTGCTTTCCAAACAGGAGCTGCAGTAAGAAGTTAGTTAGGATCACTGGGCTTCAAAAATATGAGACTTTACTACATTGCATGATTTGACAGAAGTCTGTTACTACAATGCTTAATTGCTTGATGTGTGATTAGTGGACTGATTCATTTGAATGTCATTGTATTTGAATAAACTGTTAATATGATATTTTTATCCGGTGTGATTAACCCAAAATAGTTTATTCACTCAAGTATATCCTCACCGGATGCTAAAGTTAATGCAAGTGTACATTCATCGTTAGAGCGTAATAGCTTTAACCATATTCCGATCATCTGTGGTTCACTCCGAGCAAAATATTCCTGTGCCGCTATCAATTCCAAGGAACTGCTAGAGTAAGATAAATACTTTAGCAGGAGACTTAAGAGTTGATATGTTTGCCATGAGTTTAGAATTTCCTCATATGACGTGAGATCAGTGGATCATAATTAGACCGTAACTTTATCCCATCCTTCATCCAAAGAACTCAGTATGGGATTTCCTTCGATTTATTCTGACAAGTGTCACCCCATACTGTTTGTGTCTGAGAAGGGATTTGAATTCAGATTTCCATAACGAAAGTCTAATAATACACCCACTTGGGCCTAAACACTAAGTCACCAGATCTCAGCTGATGATCTTGAAAGGTAAGAAGGGTAAGTCCTGATATCAGTAATAAATATACTTTGTTATTGTTTTCAAATGCCAGCTGAGATCTTTTGGCAGGGCACCCAGTGTGCCGATTACCACTGGGACCACCTGTACTGGTTTATGCCAGAGCCTTTGCAGTTCAATTTTGAGGTCCTGATAACGGCTGTGGTTTTCCTGTTGTCTTTAGACGTGATAGGGTTTAATTCTTTGTTAAAGCGATTTCTACTCTAGAGGAGAGATGCTGCAGACAATTGTGCTCTCTCTCTCTCTCTCTCTCTCTCTCTCTCTCTCTCTCTCTCTCCTTGCAACATGCACACAGCTTTCCAAAGCATTTTAAGGAGGCCAGGGAAGAAGACCGATGACCTGGACCTATCTACCCTAGGCTTCCTTTAAAAAGCCATACTCGCTACCCATTGAGATTAGGCAAGCGCCCACACTGGCAGCATTCAGGAAGAGTCTGAAAACTTGGCTGTTCCGGTGTGCTTTCAAGGATTAAACAACAAGTCCCTCACCTTGACCAACTCAGCACATAATGTCTTTTGATGCACTCTATCTCACGTTCAGTGAACTAAATCCCATTGTTTATCCCATTCGAACCTCTCACCAGATATATCACCCTACTCATCCATCTCACCCAGGGTTTTAAAAAAATCCTATTCGTTGTATTTGCCCCTGCCCACTTGGTTATTGTTTTGTTATTTATGTTTTACCTTGTGTTTATTATATATTTTTTATTTTATTGTATTCTATTTGTTGTATTAATTTATGATTTTATGTTGTATTCTTTTGCTTTATTATAACTGTTGGGCTTGGGCTCGTGTTAGCCGTCACGAGTTCCCTTGAGGAGATGGAGGCGGGGTATAAATAAAGTTTTGTTGTTGTTTTTTGTCAATTCAACTGTCACCTGGTATGGCGACATCAATAATCAAAACTTTTTTCTTTTCTACAATCATGAGGTCTGGTGTACTGTATTCCAAAGCTTTGCCAGTCTGAATTCAAAAGCCTCACAGTATTTTTCAATGTTCATTTTCTACTACTTTTGCAGGTTTATGATCCCACCAGTTCTTCCCAATGGGTGCCACTTTGTCGTGGTGGGGGGCTTAACAGCTCCAAGGATGCTGAGAGTTGTGCTGGCAGTAGTGTAGCTAGTGTAGTAGTGTAGTAGGTAGTGTAGTAGGTCCAACCAAGTCAGAGAGGTCTCAGCTGAGGAGTAGAATTAAGAGCACCTAACCCATTGGCACTTTGGAGAAACAAACCAAAATGAAGTCTATACTGGCTTGGTCAATGCCCAGGATAAATAGGGCCATGGTGGATGCTGCTGATTCTGGACATCCATCAACAAGTGGGCTACAGAATCAAAATACAAATGAACAGTCACAGAAACGGAAGAAATATACAATGCCAGAAAACTGCATTATTATTATTATTATTATTATTTGAAACACAACAAGATAAGTCCAAACAAGATCACTCTGCTGGCAGTTGTATTGGATCACACATTGGTCACTTCCCAAGTGTCTAGGACTGTGTGATGTATTGGCGAATAATGCTGCAGATCCCAATAGGTTGGCCTTTTGCAGCTGGCAGCTGGTAATTTTGTCAGGGGCAATTGTGTTTAAGTGCAGGCCAAGGTCTTTAGGCACTCCACCCAGTGTGCCAATCACCCCTGGGACCACCTTGACTGGCTTGTGCCAGAGTCTTTAAATCCTCACATCATTTCAGCTTTTTCAGTTGTTTCTCTTCAATTCTGCTGTCACCTGGGATTGCAATATTGATGATCCACATTTTGTCCCCCCCCCCCCCCCAATGATTGTGAGGTCAGGAGTCTTGTGCTCCAAAACTCTGTCAGTCTGTATTCAGAAGTCCCAGAGTAGTTTGACGTGTTCATTTTCTGTAACCTTTTCAGGTTTCTGGTCCCACCAGTTCTTTGTCGCAGGCAAATGGTATTTGTGACACAAGTTCCAATGAATCATCTGAGCAACAGACTATTATTATTATTATTCTGACACAAAGCCACAGTATGTCACAGTAAAGAAGATCTATATGCTGGATTTCGTATCAAAAATCACAAGTCGAACACTTCCCAAGTGTCTAGGACTGTGTGATGTATTTTCGAATGATGCATGCAGATCCAAGTAAGGTGGCCTTTTGCAGTTGACAGATCGTGATTTTGTCAATGTTTATTGTTTCCAAATGCTGGCTGAGATCTTTTGACACAGCACCTAGTGTGCCAATGACCACTGGGACCACCTGTACTGGTTTATGCTAGAGCCTTTGCAGTTTGATTATGAGGTCTTGAAAATGGCTGAGCTTTTCCTGTTTTTCCTCAATGTGGCTGTCACCCGGTATGGTGACATCAATAATCCAGACTTTTTTCTTTCTTTTCCACAATCATTTATTTATTTATTTATTTATTAGTTCCACTTGATATACCGCTCTCTCTGGAGCCCAGAGAGGTTTACAAAGTTAAAAGCAATAAAACATAGCGACAACATGAAGCACAGTAAAACCAATAAAACCCCAATTAAAATCCCAATTAAATCCCAATCCCATATAAAGATATGGCAAAGTAAAGGATACCTGTTCAGGCCTTGGTGGTGGGTTATGTGTATGTAAAATGTTCACTGTTTTGTATTCTGTCTACATTGTAAGTTGTTTTTGTATGTAAATAAAATCTTTTTTAAAAAATCCCAATCCCACACTGCAACAATCCCACACTGCAAGAGACATGAATGGAAGGTGAGAACCATGCCAAGAGGAAGGCACAGCCAACCCCATCCGGGACCGCCTTCCATCTGGAAACCAATGCTCTCACTGTGAGAGAACATGCAGGTCATGAAATCTGGTATATTGTGTTCCAAAACTCAGTCTGGATTCGAAAGTCCTACAGTATTTTTGCATGTTCATTTTCCACTAGTTTTGCGGGTTTATGATCCCACCAATTCTTTACTGCTGGTTGGTGGTGCTTGTGACATAAGTTCCAGGGAATCATTTGGGCCACAGGGTTGTGCCTCTGTTTGTAGTCCATCTGTGTGATTTTCTTGCAGCAGCTGAGGATATGATCAATGGTTCCATCAGCTTTCTTGCACAGTCTGAATTTGGGGTCATCGGCTGATTTTTCAATCCTGGCCTTAATTGCATTTGTTCTGATGGCTTGCTCCTGAGCTGCAAGAATCAGGCCTTCTGTTCAAGTTTCAATGAATCATCTGAGCAACAGTGTTATTATTATTATTATTGCCTTTTTTCAAGAAGCTCATATAGTGAGTCTGGGAATGAGCTTGGGTTTCATAATTTGTCACATAACAACTGCCATTTAATCAATGTGGCCAATGAAGTAAGTAGACTCATTTAGTAGTTATTGGATTTCTCCACAAGTCTCCTTGGGATTGCTCTGTCAAAATCATGTCAAACTGTTCCCTTCCTCTCTGTTCAGCCCCTCTCATGTGAAATGCACAGCAGACAAAACAAACAGAGAGAAGGCACACTCTGCTGACACCAAAGGGCACGGAGTCTCACTAGCCTTCCTTCAATCTGCTTAAATTATCATATGATGAAAATTGTGTTTGGAGGGGGAGGACGACCATCTATAGTTTGTCACAGGAATGACAGGCACATACAGCTGCAAAATATGATTTTCTCCCCCATGACATCAAGACCGATCAAGGAAAAATATAGTGTTTACAGTTAGTTTAAAAAAATCTCTTTGTGTTTTAGCTACTGGAGACAATAAACACTAAAGGCAGTTAAGATGACTTGCAAATCTATTAATTTAGTTTTGCCTCAACGCCGTGATTTGATTCAGAATAACAAGAAACCTGCAGAGGCTCACTGCAACACATACCATGTTCCATAAGTAGAAAACCTTGAACATTTCATAGTTAAGCACAACTCCTTTTTTCCTATTACAGGATTTTGAAATCTGCCATAATACTTTTTGAACAAAAGGGACTGACATGACTTTAAGACAAAAGATTAAATTTTTCACGCAGAGCAAACTCTGTATTGAAACTCTGAAATCCAGAATGTATTACATAACCGAAGAAAAGACTAAGTGGAGGTCCAATGCTTACTTTACTTAGGAAATCCCTCATAGCTCAAGGGTGATGGTCCTCCAAGTGATGTGTCCTGGCTGTAGGTATGTAGGTGACTGTGGAGCCCTATTCGGGAATTGGGAATGTGGCACATCTGGCTAAGTGTCAGCTGCATAAGATCTCTCTGACCAGTAAGTCATAAGTTCAAGGCCTGCCTGGGTCGAGGTGGGTGCTCAACCTTTAAGTGTAGCCTGCTGTCGACCTTTGCAGCCCGAAAGACAGTTGCATCTGTCAAGTAGGTGATAAAGGTACCACATTAAGTGGGGAGGCAAATTTTGATTGAATTATAAGGCCATTGAAGAACTCCAGGAACGCTGAGGAATGCGGAAGGAACAACAAGGGACGCTGGGAATGCTGAGAGATGAGGAGTGCGTCAGCTCCCCTGGTGGCCAGAGTTGGCCTCTGTTCATCTATATGTGTGTATTGTGGAAACGGCACGGATTGTCTGCTAAGTATGTGTACCTGTAATCTGCTCTGAGTCCCCTTCGGGGTGAGAAGAGCGGAATATAAATAAAGTGTATATTAAAGTGTATTATTCTTGACCACAGTGAGAGCATTGGTTTCCAAATGGAAGGGGGCCCTGGTAGGGTTGGCTTAATGTGCATTCCTCTTTATTTATTTATTTATTTATTATTTGCATTTGTATTCCGCCTCTTCCCGAGGGCTCGTGGCGGGTTACAAGACATACATAGTGATCGCCAGGCAACACTCATGCCGACTCACGAACAAAATAAAACAATGCTATAACCATAAAAATAACAAAAATGATACTAAAAACATCATTAAAACATTGTTAAAATTACACTAAGTGACAAAAAACGGTAACACAGAGTCATAAGTCGATTGAAAGCAAGAGGCGTTATATGTCAACCGAAGGCCTGCTTGAAAAGGAAGGTCTTACAGGCCCTGCGGAAGGGGGCGAGCTCCCGTATGGCTCTAGCCTCCTCCGGCAGGGCATTCCAGGCCGTTGGAGCTGCTACTGAGAAGGAGCGCTGCCTAGTTGATGATAGGCGGCAGAGGCGGATCGGTGGAATCTCCAGCAGGTTTTGCTCTGCTGAGCGGAGTGATCTCGGGGGATAGTATGGGGCAAGGCGGTCCAAGAGGTACGCAGGCCCTAGACCGTACAAGGCCTTAAAGGTCAACACCAGCACCTTGAAGGTGATTCGGTACTCAATTGGCAGCCAGTGCAGTTGCTGGAGGATGGGCGTAATGTGCTGCCTCACCGGCACTCCTGCCAGCAGGCGAGCAGCGGCATTCTGCACTAGCTTGAGTTTCCGAATCGTCGCCAAGGGAAGGCCAACGTGAGGGCGTTACAGTAGTCTAGTCTCGAGATGACCGTCGCTTGGATCACCGTAGCCAGGTCATTCCTGGACAGGTAGGGGGCCAGTCGCCTAGCCTGACGTAGGTGGTAGACGCCACTCTGCTGACCGCGGAGACCTGGGTCTCCATGGTCAGCAGGGAGTCGAACTGAACACCCAAGCTCTTAACAATTGACGACGTGCTTAATTGCTCGCCGTCCAGAGTAGGCAACCGGCACTCATCCCGGCCAGGCCGACCAGGCCATAGGATCTCCGTCTTCGACGGATTCACCTTCAGCCGGCTGGCCCGCAGCCAACCAGTCACGGCTTCGAGGCACAGATGGAAGCACTCGGTACGGTATCCGGCCTGCCGTCCATTCGCAGCAGAAGCTGGGTGTCATCAGCGTACTGATAACACTCCAGACCAAAGTCGCGGGCCAGCTGGGCCAGGGGGCATATAAACGTTGAATAATAAGGGGAGAGAATGGCCCTGGGGACCCCCACAGTTAAGTGGGAGCCGCCTGGAGACCATCCCGCCCCCCTCCACACGCTGTCCCCGATCCCGGAGAAAGGAGGCCACCCATTTAAGGGCAGTCCCCCTGACTCCGGAAGCGGATAGGCGGTGGGTCAACAATGCATGGTCTACTGTATCAAACGCTGCTGTCAGATCTAACAAGACAAGCAGTGCCGATTCACCCGGTCCAGCTGGGCGCGGGTGGTCTGTAATGGCGACAAGCACGGTCTCCGTCCCGTGCCCAATACGGAAGCCGGACTGGAAGGGATCAAATCCAGCTGTGTCTTCTAAGAACTGCTGCAGCTGATCCGCTGCTGCCCTCTCAATCACCTTGCCCAGGAAGGGCAAGATGGAAACAGGCCGGTAATTGAGAGGAGCCGAAGGGTCTAAATTCGGCTTCTTCAGCAGCGGTCTTACCATAGCCTCTTTTAATCCCCCTGGGAAGACTCCTTGCTCAAGGGAGCTATTTAAGATCGTGCCCAGGGGGCCGCGTAACCTCTCCTGGCAAGGTCTAATAAGCCAGGAGGGGCACGGGTCGAGGAGCAAGTAGTTGGTCTAGCTGCAACAAGTAACTTATCGACAGCTGCTGCATCCAGCAATTGGAAACGGGTGAAGGTGGGCCCGCCGAGTGGCGGCGGAGTCTCGAGTTCGCTAACTGTAGCAAAAGTAGCGGGGATATCCCGGCGGACAACGAAATCTTGTCGGTGAAATAGTTCTGAAAAGCCTCAGCTGTCGGAGCCAAACCCCTATCATTTGGGACAGTAGGGATCGCTGTCAGAGACCGAATTATCTTAAAAAAGTTGAGCCGGGCGTGAACTAGCCGACTCTATCAAGGAGGAATAATATGACTTTTTGCTTCCTTGATAGCATGCTCATAAGCCTTTTAAACAGCTTATAAGCTGATTTGAAGCTTCGTCACGGAGTCTCCGCCACACGTCCTCTAGCTGTCTCTTTCCTCCGTTTCATCGCCCGCAGGTCCTCAGAGAACCAAGGCGAGCGATTAGTCCGAGGGATGAGAGAGCGCCTGGGGCGATTTCATCAAGGGCGGCGGAAAGACTGGCATTCCAGTGTTCCACCTGCCCATCGACGGAATCGCTGGGGGGCTCCCATTCCCTTAGAGCATTCAGGAACCGAATGGGTTCCATAAGTCTCCTCGGGCGAACCATAATAGGTTCGGCACCCTTACCGAGAGGTGAGGCCAGCTCCAGACGGACTTCTAGGACCTTGTGATCCGACCATGGAACCTCTATAATAGAGGCTGGGGTCACACCAATTCCGGCAGCGAAAATCAAATCCAAGGTGTGCCCAGCCTGGTGAGTGGGACCGGTCTTACACAGTGAGAGACCTAGTGCCTCCATGGTAGACACTAGATCCAAGGCTACTGTCGAGGCGGTGTCGGCGTGGACATTAAAGTCCCCCAGAACCATAAGCCTGGGGAACCGCAATGCCCACTCCGCCACCACCTCCAGCAGCCTGGGTAGACTCCCCCGCCGGTGCGTTGGGTGCACGGTACACCAGCAGGAAGGCCACACTCTCACCAAGGTCCCACACCAGGCCAGAGCACTCCATGCCTGGAATGTTCGCTACCGGAATCGTCCTAGAATTAAAATTGTCTCGACTGAGGATGGCAACACCTCCCCCGCCTCTCTGTCCTCATCTGATAACTAGCCGTAAACCCAGGAGATGCCAGCTCGTGCAAGATGACCCCGTCTCCCTCCTGGAGCCATGTTTCTGTGAGGCAGGCCAGATCGGCCTTCCTCTCCAGCAAGAAATCCCTGATGGTGGCGGATTTATTACGCACGGATCTGGTATTGGCTAGTATCAGAGTTGGAGGAGAGGTAGATGAGAGCTCTCCATCTGCGTGTCTTGGAATAGCACGTAGGTCAGAGGGTGGACGAGCCCTTACACGGTTCGTCCGTCCTCTCTCATAAGACCTACGGCTACCGTCCCAATTGCCCCTGCCCGAGATCACCCGAATAGCCCGCCCCTGCAAAGCCCATCCCTGAATCTCTAAGTGTCCGCGCCTTGCTCAACCTCTGAAAAGGGGGAGCGCTGGATCACTCTTTGTGATTTATGACTAGAGTTAGTTTGAGGGCCAGGCAATCTCGTTCGCAACTCCTCTCTAACCCCCAGAGTTTTGCTCAGGTCGGGCTAAAGGAAGTCCAGAGGTCAGATTTGGCGAGCTACTGTTACCAGGGCCCACCTTAGGGCCAGAAAGTGGGGAAGTGGGGCAGACTGGGCCCTTCGGCTCCAGTGTTGGTATTCTGCTCCCAAAAAGTCCTGGATCTGAAATTCCTCTCTCTCGCCTCGTTGGAGAGTTAGGGTGGGCTGCGCTGGGGCTGCCTCTCCCACCCTCGGATTAGATGGACATCGCTCTTGAGGTAGAAGCTGATGGGGGCTGTCCCTTATGGATAGTCTCTCCTGGCTGGGAGCGGCAGTTTGGAGTGTCATCATGGTTGGAGCCTCTCGGTCAGTCATTGCTGCTTGAG
Organism: Anolis apletophallus; assembly: GCA_030556195.1. Classification (NCBI taxonomy): domain Eukaryota; kingdom Metazoa; phylum Chordata; class Lepidosauria; order Squamata; family Anolidae; genus Anolis; species Anolis apletophallus. The sequence goes on from JARBWK010000016.1 coordinate 25,720,703, forward strand.
GCTCTCCACCCGCCCCTTGAGTTCCATTTGTTGCCTTCCTGGCAACGAGGGTAATGAGGGGCCTCCGTCCACCAGGTGGCGATGTTGTTCCTCCCGGATGGGAGGGCCTCTCTCTCGGCCTCTCTCTCGGGCGTGCTCTTCGCCACGACACTTCCGGGGCGCCGCTTCCTGTCTTTTTCCCCCTGGGGGACATGGCTGGGAGGACCTCCTGTGTCCCTCCTACCGCTGCATCTGGTGGACTCATCACGACCGGCGGATCCTCCCGCCTCTCCTCCGTCGCCTCATCCGGTGCCGCCTCCAAGACCTCAGGCAAAGGGGCTGTCGGAAGCTTCTTTTCCGGCGCCGCCGCTGGTGTCTGGTGCGCCTGCGCTTTAGTTCCGCACCCCTCATTCCTGAGGGTGGGGAGGCATGCCTTCTCCCAGCGCGTCCTCAAGGTCGGGCGCCATCTTCAGCCTCTCTACCAACTCTCTTCTTATCGAGAGGGAGAGAGACGGGCGCCTCGGCCGAAGGCCTGCGCGTCGCTCCAGGACCGAGTCAATATCAAAAGTCTCCATCTCTCCCACCTCCAGCTGACTGGCCGGGCGAGCTCCCCTCAGACCCGGCAGGCGGACCAGGGACATTCACCCGGGTTGAGGCCTGCTTGTGCGATTGGACAGTCCTCCCGAAGACACAACCCAGCGATCGAGGATTAAGATCTTCCGTTGCCTCCTCGGATAACGCCATGGCTCCTGGGGCTGGTCTTTCATTTAGGGTGGCCTGCTGCTCGTCGGTCTGCAAGTCCCAGGAGTGGTCCCACTGTAATTCTCCAGGGTCGGGACTAGAGGTCCGGGTGGTCATGCCCTGGCCCTTTCCTGCATTCGTCCCGTTCATCGGGCAGGCTGACTCCTGGAGGCCTCCACTATCTGGGGTTGGGCCCGGCGCGGGTCGCCATCCACCGCGTCTGCAGCACCTCCAAGGTAAGTCTCAGCCTCTCTCCGAAGGTCGTGAACTGCGCCTCTAGTAAGCCAAATTCTGCCCAGAGCTGAGGGAGGGTCAGCGGAAACCTTCCCATGGGCAAGGGGCAGGTGGTTATCTGGGGTCCCGTTGGTGGTCCCGTTGGTGGTCGGGAAGCAAGGGGGGAGGAGGCGGCTGGGGAGGGAGAGTAGATCTCTCGGGGACCTCGGTGCCTTTTTTCGCCTTCAACTCAGCCTCCAAGCCCAGAAGGAAGAGATAAAAGGCCTCATCATCGTCCACAGGCACCTCTGAGCCAACCACCTCGTGCTGGGGACCCACACCGGCCCCTTCTGGGGTACGGGGGGTCTACTCCAACCGGTTGTTGGTCCATCTCGGTAAGAGGGATGGTCTCAGATGGTCTAGGGACGGAATCTGGAATCTGCGAGCAGGGAGCCCCTGTAGGAAGCTCCTGTCCCGGCGCCATCTTGCCCTGTCTTTGTTCTGGCCTTCCTCTCTGTTTGGGCTGGTTTTTACTCCCGCACTTCATACAGCTTTACTTTCTCTACTCTTTACAGCTGATCTCAGTTTGGTCTTATCACCATTGAGAGACGCTCAGCATTCCAGTAGCAAAACCGAAAGTAGTTTTTCTTCGCTTATTATCTTGTCTTTCCTGACAACAAAGAGATATATGGGTGGTTTAGCAACTCACCCATGCGGAGAGTCTCTTTTTACTCACTGTGAGTCCATTCCTAATAGTTAATTCTCTTATTGTCTTCCCCCTTCATGGGAGCTCTTGGCATGGTTCTCACCTTCCATTCATGTCTCTTCAAATTCTACAGCACTGCTGGTCACAGCTGACCTCCAGCTAGAGCGCCTAAGGGTCAGGGCTTCCCAGTTTTTGGTGTCTATGCCACAGTTTTTATGGTTGGCTTTGAGCCCATCTTTAAATTTCTTTTCCTGTCCACCAACATTCCATTTCCTGTTCTTGAGTTCGGAGTAGAGTAACTGCTTTGGGAGACAGTGATCAGGCATTTGTACAATGTGGCCAGTGCAGCAGAGTTGATGGCGGAGGACATCACTTCAATTCTGGTGGTCTTTGCTCCTTCCAGCATGCTGACAGTTGTCCTTCTGTCTTCCCAAGAGATTTGTAGGATTTTTCGGAGGCAGCACTGATGGAATCGCTCCAGGAGTTGCATGTGACATCTGTAGATAGTCCACGTTTGCAGGCATATACCAGGTTTGGGGGGACAACAGCTTTATAAACATGCACTTTGGTATCCCTAGGGATGTCCCGGTCCTCAAAAGCTCTCTGTCTCATTCAGAAGAATTCTGCACTTGCGGATGGTGTTGTATTTCAATGTCAATGTTGACTTCTGTGGAGAGGTGACTGCCAAGGTAGTTGAAATGGTCAACATTTTCTAATGTTACACCATTAAGCTGTATTTATGGCATTTCAGGCTAGTGCCTGCTGGAAGAGCACTTTGATTTTATCGAAGTTTAATGACAGGCCGAGCTTCTCATATGCTTCTGTGAAGGTATTTAGAGTAGCTTGCAGGTCTTCTTCTGAATGCGCACAGACAACTTTGTCATGAGCATATTGTAATTCTATAACCGATGTTGTTGTAACCTTGGTTTTGGCTTTCAGTCTGCTGAGGTTAGATAGCTTGCTGTCTGTCCGATAGATGATTTCCACCCTGGTGGGAAGCTTACTGTCAATGCAAAGGTCTTCTTAATGAACCAAGCTCATAAATGACTGCTGAAGGAAGATAGTATTGAGGCCAGGCAATCTTGCCTAGGAAGGGAATGTTCTAGGGGATGTCAACACCAGATTGAGTGTAGGACCTCAGAAATTAAACAGATCATGCAAGGGGATTCACATTGGCCTCCGGCAGCCTTGGAGACTTGCCAAGTGTCCTTTCCCTCATGGCTGAAATCTGCCTTTTGAGAAATCGGACTGCTCAGTTTTTATTTTATATAGTATATGAACTAACCTCATCCACACATTTTACGTTAATTAGAATACTACTAGTCATTAGACTTTGCACTTCTTTCCAATGTTGAAGCACAGTTCACATCTCACAGCTCATGAAAAATATGGAATTTTATTTATTTATTTAAAACATTTATATCCCATCCTTCTCAAGCCCCGAAGGCGGACTCAAGGCAGCTTACAATTGGCAAACATTAGATGCCAACAAAGAACTATTACAGCATAACATAAACAGGTCAACAACAGTAAAAATACATTAACATAAACAGGTCAACAACAGTAAAAATGCATTAAAATACATTAAGAATAATGGTCCTTAAAACATTAACACAACCAAGTCTGAGTCCACAAATCCAAATCATAGTCCAGAGTTCCAGTCCAAGATCTCTTAACTGATAATTCTCATGAGTCGTTACAGTTGTTGCTCAGCCAGCTGCCCAAATGCTTGGTCCCAGAGCCAAGACTTGAGGTTTTTTTTCCTGAAGGAGAGGAGAGATGGAGTCACCCTGATTTCACGGGAGAGTGCATTCCACAGATGGGTGGCCACCACTGAGAAGGCCCTGTATCTCATCTCCACTAGTTGCACTTCCAAGGGTGGTGGGATCAAGAGCATGGCCTCCTCCAATGATTGTAAATTCCGAGGTGAGTCATAGAGGGAAATACGTTTGGACAAGTAAACAAGTAAAATGCATTTTAGAAAGGCGTATTTTGAGGAAGAAATTGTGTGCCCCAATGCGCTAAGCTTGGCCTGTTTACATTGGGGGTGTATGATTACATCTTATGTGTTTGCAAGATTATCAAGCCTCCATTTTTGTTTCTAGGCCTCTTGGCAGTTTTGGCTGGAGTTATTGTTTTACCCTGGGTGGGAGGGGTTCATCTCCTTGGACTTTCCCGCCAAAATTTACCTTAGACCTTTCCATCCAATCAGCACCCTAGATTTTCCCGCCAAATTTTCTCCTCAGGGTTTCTCCCTAAGCGAAAGGTTATAAAAGGGGGAAACCTCTCTGAGTTTACCTCAGTGACTACCAGGGACGTGTGACTGAGCCACAGGGCTGCCAGCTCCGGCCTCTCAACTTCTTTTAATGACCAAATACGGCCTTCAACCAGCCCTGGACTCAGCATAGGAAGGACTCACCCTTCATTTAAAGGAGTTCAGCGGCTGGGGTCTGTCCACCATCCGTGGCGGCTGACCAGAGAGAGAGAAAGAGAGGCGTTCACCATCTACCCCTCACAGACTAAAGAAGACAACTAAGTAAGACAGTTTGGATTCTTCGAGCCCGTGAACTTTGTAAAGGTTTTGGAGCCAGACACTTGCAGATTTGTGTCTTGTTAAATAAACCCAGTTACTTTTTTCATGAAGCTTGGTTCTGTGAAGTCTTTGGGGCCCTCTCCCTCAGATGAAGGCAATCCGCATCCCCTGGGCATAGGATGTTTATAGCAACTTACGTGGTCACTCCATCCAAGCCCAGGCGGACCGCCAAATTAAAAGAAGTCCAGGCTGCGGCTTTGCTGCATGACTACAGACATTTCGTCCCAGAGTAAAGTAAAGAAAAGGCCCCATATTAAAAGAAGTAAAGAAAAGGCCTCATTGTGTTGAAGTGATTAATTGTATTGTATAGATGAATATGTATTGGGAGAGAGTGAGAAGGAGAGAAAGAGCTGATATTAAGAGCACATTTCTGCAGGGAGAGCAAAGTTGCCATAGCAACGTGGCTCTGAAGCTGTAGTGGGAGGAGTCAAAAGACCAAGGAGGGAATTCTAGTCAGTTAGGGTTAGGAGCTCAGTGTGTGAGGAGCTCAGAGAGAGAGAGAGAGAGAGTTTAGAGAGGGAAGAGCTCAAAGTGAGTGGTTAAGTCTGACCAGCTCTAGAGAGAGAGAGCAGGGTTAGGATTCGAGTTTAAGGCTGGGAGAATACAGTCTTAGTTAATTGAACCTGTGGGTCAGTTAGTTTAGAAATAGCCTGAAGGAAGACAAAGTGTGCCTATGTACTGGAAGAGTGGAAGCTAATCTAGCTGGTTGATGACAATAGTTAGGCTATTGTAACTTTGGTTTTGCCATAACTAGAATTAGTAACCTTTTTAAGTTGTGCCTCCTCGGAAGAGTTATACCAAACCAAGCTTTGTACCAGAATAAACTATTAGTTGTTATTTCATCTAAAAACCTCTCTGTGCCATTGATTTCAAAATCAAGCCTCGTTTCAAAAGTTTATTCCTGTCGCATGAAAGCGTTCATTACCTCACAAAGAGTTTCCCTCACAAAAGGGTTTCAGATTACTTCTCTCTCACAAAATGGTGGCAGCAGTTTAAAGGCAAGGATTTATGTAGTGAATTAGGGACAGAGTGGTAGGGTTCACCCTGTCCAGTTGATAGCCTCTCCACAAATCTTCACAAGTCTCCATAGTTTTAAAAGACATTAGGAAACGAGAGTACCCACAAATAGTGGGCCAGTTAATACGCACCTCTACAAATTGGTGAGAGTGGTGGGATAGCCTGCCCTGTCACAATAAAGAAAGTTAAACAGTAAATCTTACTCTTCTACACTCATATTAAAAGAAGTTCAGGTTGCGGCCTAGCCGCAGGGCCTCAGCCATCCAGCGTCCCATAGAAAGGCCTCTTGGCCTAAAGCAGGGGTGCTCAGAATGGTGATCTTGATCACCAGGGTGATCTTTGGGCCTCATCCTGGTGATCTTCAGACCCCTGACCAGGTTTTTTGCTGTTGGTCCTCTTCACGCGCCCCTGCACGCTGCACAGAAGTCCTCTGTCGTGGCTCCTCCTGCTCGCGCCACCTCCAAAAGCTCCAGAGTCCAAGAGGCAGAATGGGCCCCCTCTTTTGGATTCCTTCTCCTCCCTCCGTCCTTCTCCAGCCACTCAGAGTCGTAGGAGACCAAAGGGGGCGGGCCTGGAAGACGCGATGCATGGCTGGCCCCGTGCACATGCGCAGAAGCGCCCATTCTGCCTCTCAGACTTCTCGTGAGCTCTTGGAGGCGGCACGCAGGCTGGCGGCGTGAAAATAGGAGCAACGACAGAGGAGAAGAAGAGGGATGCTTTGGGGTCATTTCCTTACCGCATCTCAAAGGTCGGTCTTTTTACTTTGGGGTGGGTGCTTGATTGTTCTGTGGCATGTCTCTTTGTTTATTTTTAATGTTTAAAAATGGCATTTTATGTCCAAAGCCTTTCTGCTTGCTTTGTTCCTTGAGAAATATATGTTGGGGAATATGGAAATGTGGGAGAAATGGGGTGGTTGGATGTATTTTTGCATGTCCCTTTGTTTACCTTGCTGCGTATTAAATGGCCTTGCAGTTCAACAGCCTCTCTTCTTACTTTCTGGCTGATAATACGTGTGGTAATATGGCAGTGTGGGAGAAATGGGGTGGTTGGATGTATTTTTATGCTCTGTTTTATATTGTTGTTATTAAATTGAAATGTTGTTTTATAACTTCATTTTATGTAAACTGCCCTGAGCCTGCTGGAAGGAGCGGTACATAAAAATGAATAATAAATATAAATAAATAAGAAAATAGTTATACATTTTACATTTCTGGGCAGGTGATCTTTGGGACTTGGTTTTTTAATCAGTAGCTCCCATGCTGAAAAAGTGTGAGCACCCCTGGCCTAAAGCAACTTGAAGTAAAGAGAATTAAAAGAATCATATTAAAAGAAGGACAGGTTGCGGCCTAGCCACAGGGCCTCAGCCATCCGGTATCCCAGAGGAAAGGCTTCCAGGCCTGAAGAAAAGCCTGAGGCCTACCTCACAAGCAAGGCCTCCAAAGCAAAGAAAGTAGGCCCCAAAGCCAGGGACCCTCTTAGAACAAGCCTCCCGGCTCAAGCAAGCAAGCAAGCAAGCAAGCAAGCCCCTCACCCTGACACAAGGGCATTTCCACAGCCCAACCAGCATTCCCCTGACTCCATCCAAGCCCAGGTGGACCACCATACTCCCAAATGCAAATTTTGTGATATTTTCCCCTTTGAAAATGCAGATTAGCACAGACCAAAACCTTTAAGCATATAAAAAATGACATGGACTGGGATGGGCTAATCCATTAGTTCTGTGGGCCCAACCATCCTTCAAGTTCATTGAGTGATTCCACTGGATGACTGTGAATTTCTTATATAGGAAAATGAGTATCAGCTTCCAGGAATAACAAAGGATAATTGTTAAAACAATCACTGCCTTTCAGTGAGAGTAATTTACAACACTATTAAAATAAACTGTCATTTTTTTGCAGAGAGAGAGAAAGAGTGTAGGATGTCTGCTTCCCTATCCTCAGTAAAGGAGGTGGAAAGTAGTGCAATAGTAATGTTTGGACAGTGTTTGTCACTGTATTGGAGAAAACACTAGATTCCCAGTTAACAGGTATCCATGAGGATTGGATGGTGCAGGATAACTATAGTTTCTGGTTGCTTGAGAGTTGCTATTAAATTGGCCTAACTAGTACTATACCCTATACAATACCATAAATTCTGAATTGACTAACAACATTTTCAGGAGAAAATACTACTGGAATATAGCCACACAGTTTGAAAATGACACAACACTTCTGTATTGACTTGCTAACAATATTGAAATATAGTAATTAAAAGCAAATTAAGCCATATAATAGACAAACTTCACATAAAATTTCTGCTAAATATTGCTTTTGATTTAAATGCTTATGTACGCAGAGGGGGAGCCAATGATTGGCTCCTGCTTGCTTTCATGTCAAGCTGATTTTCATAGGAGGGGCTTCCCCTTACATACTTCTGAAGGTAACGAAAGTATGAAAGAATGGATGAAATGAAGGATAGAAGGTTCCGCGCATAACTCTAGTATATACTCACTCTTAGAAGTCCCCATAACCAATTTTGCTGCCATATTTGCAACTAATTGGAGCTTCTGTGGAAGGTAGCCCAATCCATATTGCAGTTCAAAAGTGCATGCATACATTACCAATTCTAGAAAGGGACACAGCTAGCATATCAGCCAAAGCTGGTAGTAATCCCTCCTGTCCATCGCATCTCCCTGGGCTGACATTTGGAGAGATGGATCCAGGAGCCCTTGTAACAAGCAGCCAACACAGTCTTTCATGGGAATGGTAACCCCATCCAGAACTGATTGACACACCTCCACCCCAGGTTAGGACCCTTAATGGAGAACATCTCTGACTAATGGAACCCCCGGTGGCACAATGGGTTAAAACATTGTGTTGGCAGGACTGAAGACTGACAAGTTGGAGGTTCGAATACAGGGAGAGCATGGATGAGCTCCCTCTGTCAGCTCTGGCTCCCCATTGCGGGGACATTAGAGAAGCCTCCCATAAGGATGGTAAAACATCAAAACATCCTTGCAGTTGGCACCAGAAGTGACTTATTATTTATTTATTTACCATATTTGTATACCGCCTGTCTCAGCCCAAAAGCGACTCAGGGCGGTTTACAGTCGGCAGCAATTTGATGCCCCAACAGACATAAAATACAATTAAAAACATTTAGCATATATAAAAACACAAATAAAACCAATAAAAACATAAATCATCAGTGTCCATTTGTTTTTATTCATCCATCCCATTACCTTATTCAAGCATCCAAGAGTAACTGAGCCTGTTTTTGAAGGCACAATGTCCTTCTCCTTTTCATCTTCCTCCTCCTTTGGCTGTTGCTAAGTGAAATGCAAGATGCCTGCTTTTAATATACCATAACAATCCAGTTGTGCTCTTTTATTCATAAACAACCATGCATATAGTGGACATTGGCTCATTTTCCCACATCCCCCAGTGATTTCTATCTTGCAAACGAAAGAACTTAATTATTTCTATAGCAGAAGGATTAGGGTTCCCGCAAACTGTTTTTTTCCTAGTTTGAACATCACTGTAGGTATAACAAATTGCATGTAGTTCATGACCAGCACATCTGCTTGAAGAATTGCTACGGTAAGAAAAAAATCTCAGCGTAGGAAGATTAGAAAACAAAACAGGTGCAATTATTGGATGATATCATTCAGGTTGGGACCAGAGAGAATAAATTAGCAGGGAAAAATGTGGTATGGTAACTGCCGCCCAAGTAACCTTTTCATGTTCTCTCTGTTTGTGTGTGTTTGTACCATACCCTTTCAAGACACAGCCAGGAATCTTGTGAAACAGCTGCTAGGATAATTTCTCTTTTGTGTTATACAGAGCATTGAAGACATTATTTGTTCCTTTTCTTCTTCCTTTTTGGCATGTATTGTGTTTGTTAGATTTTTCAGGACGAATGTATGCCTTCATTCCAGGATCCTTCTAATCAATGGAATAGGACTTTGTCTTGCTTCTCTGGATTTAAACTAATGAGGACATATTTAAATACAAATTTGTCCATGAATACGGTAAATTCAAAAGTGTGGGAAAGTGTTTTGCAACAGAAGTGGGAACCATTTCTTTTCGGTTGAGGTCAGCACTTTTGTAGCAGTCACCTGTGGCTATGGTTTCTAAGGTAGCTCATGCTGGCAGGGAGGAAGCAATGGGCATTTATTTATTGTGTTACGCGTGAACCAAATAGTTGTATTGCATTAAAAGACACACACACACCAAGTTTGCAAATTTGAAATTTGATTAAATGTCCTTTGACCAGTAGCTGGCCACTTGGAGTGCCTCTGGTGTTGCTATAAAAAGGTCCTGCATTGTGCATGTAGCAGGGCTCAGGTTGCATTGCAGTTGGTAAGTGTTTCTCAACCTGGGGGTCGGGACCCCTGGGGAGGTCATGAGGGGTTGTCAGAGGGGTCACCAAAGACCATCAGAAAACACAGTATTTTCTGTTGGTCATGGGGGTTCTGTGTGGGAAGTTTGGCCCAATTCTATCATTGATGGGGTTCGGAATGATATATGAATGTTGGCGAGCTATAAATCCCAGCAACTACAATCCCAAACCTCAAGGTCTATTTTCTCCAATCTCCACCAGTGTTCACAATTGGGCGCATTGAGTATTCGTGCCAGATATGGTTCAGATCCATCGTTGTTTGAGTCAACAGTGCTCTCTGGATGTGGGTGAACTACAACTCCAAAACTCAAGGTCAATACCGACCAAACTCTGCCAGTATCTTCTGTTGGTCATGGGAGTCCTGTGTGCCAAGTTTGGTTCAATTCCATTGTTGGTGTAGTTCAGAATGTTCTTTGACTGTAGGTGAACTATAAATCCCAGCAACTACAACTCCCAAATGACAAAATCAATCCCCTTCCCAACCTCACCAGCATTCAAATTTGAGCGTATTGGGTATTTGTGCCAAATTTGGTCCAGTGAATGAAAATACATCCTGTATATCAGATATTTACATTACGATTCATAACAGTAGCAACACTACATTTATGAAGTAGCAACAAAAATAATTTTATGGTTAGGGGTCACCATAACATGAGCAACTGTATTAAGGAGTCGTGGTATTGGGAAGGTTGAGAAACACTGCAGTAGGTGATCTGTGGTTTATAGAACTTCGGGGGCCAGGATTTTCTTAAGTGTCGTTATTAAGTCGTAGGGGGGGGGGCACCCTCCTTCTCTCTCACCACCCTCCCGCCTCCCTTGCCAATAAGTATTATGGCAAGGCAAGCCCTAAACTCGCTCCTTCTTTCGGCTGGAAGCCGGAAAAATGTAAACAGAGAGGATTACTCAGAAGTAAATCTGCAAAGGAGGGCACTTTGGATGAAGTGCCCTCCTTTGTGGATTTACTTCTGAGTAAACCCTCTGTTTACATTTTTCCAGGCTTCCTGGCTCTCCTGCCTGCCAGGATCTAAAGCATCAAAGAGTATTGGGGTGAGAAACCAACCTAATGTATAATAGAATGAATGCTACTGTAAGTGCCTAATATTATAAGTAATCCAACTGGTCATATACCTACATTCCATGCACATGCAATAATACAGCAGTAATAACAATGGGTATAAGAAGAGGTAAAATTCAAACCGAAGTATTCTGACTGTGCTCCCTCCTCAAACTGCAAAGGCTCTTCTCTGAGCCCGGGAAAGGCAAAACCCGGGCACAGCGTTTGCTGCCTGGGTGCACACACATACATATTCTTTTGGGGGGATTTGCTACAGAATCCCGGGCTCATAGAGAAGATTCTGCAGCAAATCCCCCCAAGAATATGTATGTGTGTGCACCCAGGCAGCACTCGCTGTGCCCGGGGTTTTGCCTTTCCCGGGCTCAGAGAAGAGCCTTTTGCAGTTTGAGGAGGAGCACAGTCAGAATACTTCGGTTTGAATTTTACCTCTTCTTATACCCATTGTTATTACTGCTGTATTATTGCATGTGCATGGAATGTAGGTATATGACCAGTTGGATTACTTATAATATTAGGCACTTACAGTAGCATTCATTCTATTATACATTAGGTTGGTTTCTCACCCCAATACTCTTTGATGCTTTAGATCCTGGCAGGGGAGGAGAAGTGGACGGGCCCTCCCTGCCCCTTCTGCCTGCCAGGATCTAAAGCCTTGAAGAGGCTTCATGACGGGCCAACTTCAGCCCTCCAGGTGTTTTGGACTTCAACTCCCACCATTCCTCACAGCCTCAGGCCTCTTCCTTTTCCTCTCAGCCTGGGCAAACTTGGGCCCTCGCTCCCTCAGGATCGGGGTGAGAGAGAGGCAGCGAGGAGCGAGGGGGCCTCCTCCTCCTTTTTAGCTGCTTCCAAGAATAGAATACCCCCTCCCTCCCTCCTTCCCTCCCTCCTTCCTATTTGGAGAGTCCCATCTAGAATTCAGTGTGATTCATTCAAGTTTTGGCCTACAACTCCCAGAAATCCCAGCCAATTTACCAGCTGTTAGGATTTCTGGGAGTTGTAGGCCAAAACCATCTGGAATGCGCATGCGCTGGCCTACGAACTACTAACAAATTTCGTTAGTAATTAAGTTACATTTTAGAAATTTTTGAATTTTTTTTTGTAAGTCTTTCTTTTACTAATCAACCCCCCCCCCCATTTGATCTTAGAATCGCCATTTTGGGGTTCGAAACCATGCCTAGTGGTTAGCTCTTCTCCACACTCGCATGTCATGGCCTCCATTTTGTGTCCCCATTTCTTAAGGTTGGCTCTGCATCTCGTGGTGCCAGAGCGCAGTCTGTTCAGTGCCTTCCAAGTTGCCCAGTGTTTTGTGTGCCCAGGAGGGAGTCTCTCATTTGGTCTCAGCCACTGATTGAGGTTCTGGACTCTCGCTTGATGAGGTGCTCCTGCAAGTGTCTCTGTAGATCTTAGATAACCATTTCTAAGAACACATAATAAGTTCTTAAAAATTTGACTAAAGGTATTTGCGTGAACTAAGATGATATGCAGCTTACAAACAAAGGTAGATGTCCAACAATTTGACAGAGGTCAAGAGGGGCCCCTGGTGGCACAGCGGGTCAAATTGCTGAGCTGCTGAATTTGCTGTCCAAAAGGTTAGCGGTTCAAATTCGGGGAGCGGAGTGAGCTCCCATTGTTTGGCCCAGTTTCTGCCAACCTAGCAATTTGAAAACAGGCAAATGTGGGTAGATCAATAGGTATCGCTTCTGTGGGAAGGTAATGGCACTCCTTGCAGTCATGCTGGCCACATGACCTTGGAGGTGTCTATGGACAACATTGGCTCTTTGGCTTAGAAATAGAGGGGAGCACCCCCCCCCCCAAAGAGTTGGACACAACCAGATTTAATGTCAGGGGAAACCTTTACCTTATATCTCAGGATGTAATTAATCCTCTTCTTCTCCATATGCTAAAGTGCATAAGTGAGTTTTAAAGAGCTTTTTGAAGGAGAGGAGTGAGGAGGCCATTTTTAATTCTTTAGGAACTGAGTTCCAGAGGTGGGGAGCGGCCACGGAGAAGGCCCCTTCTTTCGTTCCCACCAACCGTACTTGAGACAAGGGTGGGACCGAGAGCAGGGCCTCCTCCTCTGATCGCAGTGCTTGTGGTGGTCTATATTCAGAGATTTATTTATTTATTTATTTCCCCGAGGGCTTGGAGCGGCTCACAATCTCAAGCATAAAACAGATAAAAACATCAGATGAACTATTCTAAATTTAAACTAAAACTAACTCTGCAGGATTACAAAAAATCAACTAAATGCCAGTTTGAAGAGGTAGGTTTTACAGATGCAGTTTTCAGATAGTCAGGGCCTTAACTGTTTATGTTTGTTTGCATTATCCTATATGTATGTTTGATAAAAAAATATCAATTACATTTTTGTGCATTAATTTTTTAAGGAAGTTGTTCAGACTTGTCTGCAGGATCTGTAGAGAATTTAGGAGGCCCCAGTTGGCTTGGTGATCTTGTAGCGGTATCTGGAGTCCCAGAACTCCCAAGGCAATACCTTTTGTCTTAGGCTGCTGTTTCTAGCGAGCACAAGGACTGATGACGCGACAATTTTACTGCGATTCAGGAAACCAGCTTTATTTGCATGACATCAGCTGATGGGTCTGCCCCCTTTGCGGAACAACGCCGCTGGAAGACAGAACCCCGATCTTTCCCAGTAAACAGATTTTATACAAACAATGGCGACAATATTTCAGTCCCTCCCTTCTTCATGCATTGTTACTGGCTAGCATTCATGAACCCACATTACTCTATCCAATTAAACAAAGCATTCCTAGCATCTCAATTCTATTTGCTAACAAACGTTGCGTAGTGTAAATTTCCATCTTTCCCTCTATGTTATCTGCCTTATGTGCAGGCTGTACTTGAATCGATACATTTACTATCCGAGTTCCCACTGGGAGCCTGCCAAGTGGAAACCTCATTTGCCATGCGCATCTCCTAACCCAATTGCTAACTTTGTAAACAAACGCACATGGCGAGTGCTAAGCCAATCACGACTGTTTCTTATCTTAAAGGCACATGATGTTCTCTGGGCTAATCACAGCCTGTGCTTGTGTGGACCAATCAGAGTGGATTATTCTCGTCACTGTTGCTAGCAAACTGACCCCACTATTCAGAGCCTATGCTAAGCAGCACTTTCTCCTGGCGTTTCTTCTGTTAAAGCATCAATTTCTCCTTTAATCTAGCTGATAATTTTCAAATTAGGAGACAATTTGTGAATGGGAGAATACCATAAATGGATACATAGAAAGCTACCTCTGAGGTTTCAATTTTAATGTTTAATGGTTGAAAATTGTAGTAGACTATGAACCAACAAAGGCCACCTTGGTTTATTCTGCACTGCTTTGATGTCAGATGCAGGGAGGTGTTGGTGATAGATAAGCCACAAACATAATGCAATAGGACAGAAGGGAATCAAAATATTAAGATAGAACTACAGGTGTTCTCATATGAGGAATGAGTAAAAGCAATTAGGTGATCATTGCAGTGTGAAATCAACAAGATTACCAAGATTGTAAACTAATTTCTCAAAGGAAGTGTTTTAAAAATAGTCATCCAAGCGATTTATTGGATGTCTTTAAACAAAACAGAACATATGCCCTTTTATTTATGGAATAGAAACAAATGGCACACTTGTAACTATCAATAGCTCCCAAGGACTGGGAAGTACAGTTTGATATTTGTAGATTTTAAATTATTATTAAATTACAATAATGCTTTTAGTGTTAGCCGCTTTGAGTCTCCTTATGGAAAGAAAAAGTGAGCTATAAAAAAATTAATAAATATGATAGTGGCAAAAACAAACCCATCCATACAAATGTTCATTGAGCATATCCAAAAAGTGTTGTAGTCTTGCAAGCATCAGAAGATGTCTCTGACTGTTCAGGGATTGAGTTGTTCATGAATGATGGCTTTCAATGTAAAGAGTCTGTGAGTGATCAGAGAGAATTACAGGCAGATGAGGCTGATGTTTTGGATTCTTCAGCTTGTTCTCAGTCAACAGGAGAAAATGAAAGCACCAATTCCCTGGAGAAATGGCGTTGTGATAATGGGGAGGTTTCAAGGGAACTTAGATTAGGCCTGAGAATGCAGGGTGTGAAAAGTCAGCAAACTAGATTTTCTCAGAGTCTCCGAGAGTAGTTCCAAAGATCCAGGTGCATGAGACATGATGTCATGGGTAGCTTGAAGAGCTTAAATTAAGTGAGTTGTTTCAGGTCTTTCAGAGGAGACAACATTGCTAAAGGAGATCGTCCTTCGGTTTCTGGTTTCAAGTTCTTGACACCCGGGCGCTCACAGAGCTTATCCCCTTCCGGAGGGCATGTAAGACTGTTCTCTTCAGACGTGCCTTTAACTGAAACCCGGAAATTCAATCTGCCTGCCGATCATTGTCTGTATGAATTTTATGTAATTTTAACATTTTACGCACTCTGTTGTTTTTATGTATGCTGTGTAAACTGCCCCGAGCCTGCAGGGAGGAGCGGAATATAAAATCGAACAAATAAATAAATAAATAAAGTATGATCATGTTTCCTGTTTATGCTTGTGTTTCCTTGAAGAGTTTACCCTGGGAAAGCTCTTGTTTTCATGTTCATGGATAGACCTTTAGATTAATTCTCTGGGGGGTTTTGGGGGAGGGATTCCTTGGCTTTATGTTCCTTGGCATGTTTGGATTACTGCTATTTTTTATTTTCTATTGTGTGCCACTGAACTTTATGCAAAAGGTAAACTACTTTTGCGTAAATGATCCCCCTCATGAAACCATAAAGTCATTACAAACTCACTGCTGGTGTCTTTTTCTTGTTGAGACACTCAATTTCTTCCTTTAAATAAGTTGTTGTTTATTTGTTCAGTTGCTTCCGACTCTTTGTGACCTCATGGACCAGCCCATGCCAGAGCTTCTTGTCAGCTGTCACCTCCCCCAGCTCTTTCAGAGTCAAGCCAGTCACTTTGAGGATAGCATCCATCCATCTTGCCTTTGGTTAGCCCCTCTTCCTTTTTCTTTGCATTTTCCCCAGCATCATTCTCTTCTCTAAGCTTTTCTATCTTCTCGTGATGTGTCCAAAGTACTTCATCTTTGCTTCTAATATCATTCAAGCAGTCGGGATTTACTTCCTGAAGTATGGACTGGTTGGATCTTCTCATGGTCCAAGGCACTCTCAGAACTTTAGTCCAACACCACAGTTCAAAAGCATTTATCTTCCTTCATTCAGCCTTCCTTATGGTCCAGCTCTCACGTCCGTAGGTTACTGCAAGGAATACCATTACTCTAATTATGCAGATCTTTGTCGCTACTCTTCACTATTTTGTCAAGATTGGTCATTGCTCTCCTTCCAAGAAGATAACGTCTTCTGATTTCCTGGCTGCAGTCCACATCTGCAATAATCTTTGCACCTACAAATACAAAGTCTGTCACTGCCTCCATGTTTTTTCTCTCTCTATTTGCCAGTTATGAATAATTCTTGTTGCCAGAATCTTGGTTTTTTTAAATGTTTAACAGCAACCCAGCTTTTGCACTTTCTTCTTTCACCTTGGTTAGAAGGCTCCTCAGCTCCTCCTCATTTTCGACCATCAAAGTGGTATCATCTGCATATCTAAAGTTGTTAATGTTTCTTCCAGCAATTTAAACCCCAGCCTTGCATTCATCAAGCCCCACACATCGCATGATGTGTTCTACATACAAGTTGAATAAGTTGGGTGAGAGTATACAACCCTGCCGTACGCCTGCACCAGTCCGTTGTTCCATGGTCAGTTCTTACTGTAACTACTTGGTAAAGACGTAAATAAAAGAAAGAATTCGTCATATCTCTTCTGCATGCCTTTGACAGATCCTACATTTTGCTTAGCCCAGGATTTGTACTTGCTTTCCTTTTACCTTTGATTGCTGCTTTCCTAAACCAGTTATTGAACTTCAGTCTATTTCTGACTATTCCTGTTGCCCTTCGGAAACTTATCAATCTGGACCCAAACTGGACACATGCTGCCAACTATCGCACAGTTAGGCTGAGGCCTGATGGCAAGCTCTTAGCTTACTCTCTGTTTTGGCCAGTCTATGCCTTAACACCTGTTCAACTATCATATCTAAATTTCATTAACATGCATTGTCACACCTTCATCCCGATTGTTGATGAAGATGTTAAGTAAAACGAAACCTCTGCAGCACCCTACTTAGGCAACCTCCTCCCAATTTGGTGGCCTGCCATTTCTCATTATGTTATGTGTGCATCCAACCAATCATTTCCAAATCCAACTGGCATTACTCCATGTCCGAGCCAAATTGAATTTAATTTTGCAAGTAAAGATTTTGCATCCATGGCTTTTCGGAGACCCAGATAAATTACACATTCTTTCATCCGCTAATTTTGTAACGCTATCAGAAAAAGCAATCAAGCTTTGAAGATTACTAATACTCCCTGCCTGTTCGCCAATGGACCATGGAAGATCAGTCACTTAAAAATAGGAATCCCTGTGTTATTCAAGCATTTCTGTTGCACCAGCCGTAGGTCCGATTAATTTTTTACATGTTATATTGCTTTATTCTATATTTTCCCCACATATGTGAGCTCCTGTGGCCCAGAGCATGACCGTTCAAGGGGCAACTCTTATTTATCAGCACAAGCCAATTTGCAAAGACATCATGCTCCTCAGGTTTTTCTTTTACCTTTTAAGATGTAAAATCAGGAACAACCCTGGGTTATGAAGTATGAATCAAGACAACCCTTTGGACTGAAACGAGATGCCTTACACACCCGCATCAATATTTTAGCTATTTATTTACTTTATTTACTATATTTATGCCCCGCCCTTCTCACCCCAAAGGGCATTCAGAGTGGCTTAGAAACTACGGCAAAAATTCAATGCTTCATCACAAACATAGCAATAAACAAACCAAATTGAATTATAAAACAATTAAAACATACAAATACAATAAAACAGATTAAAAACACACAAAGTGCCAAGTCGTGGTTTCCATACTTCTTGTTTTTCTCCATAGCCTTTATTCAGATGGCTGAGTTGAGGCTGAATTCCCTATTATCCTACTCCCCGAACACCTGTGTATAGAGCCAGGTCTTTAGCTGTTTTTGAAGACCAGGAGGGATGTCACTGGGGAGGGATTTCTACCACCCAGTGGTCACCATTGAGAAGGCCCTGTCTTTCTTTCCCACCAGCCACACCTGTGATGGCAGCGGGAGCAAAGTAGGTGGGACTGAGAACAGGGACCCCAGCAGATCTTAAAGCTTTGAGTAAAGGTTTTCCCCTGACATTAAGTCCAGTTGTGTATGACTCTGGGGGTTGGTGCTCATCTCCATTTCTAAGCTGAAGAGCCAGTGTTGTCCATAGACACCTCCAAGGTCATGTAGCTGGCATGACTGCATGTAGCACTTGACTGCATGGAGCACCATTACCTTCCTGCCAAAGTGATACCTATTGATCTACTCATATTTGCATGTTTTCAAACTACTAGGTTGGCAGAAGCTGGGGCTAACAGTGGGAGCTCGCCCTGCTCCCCTGATTCGAACTAGCAACCTTTCAGTCAACAAGTTCAGCAGCTCAGTGGTTTAACCCATTGCACCTCTGGGGGCTCTAGTTGGCTGAGAAAGGGAGATATATTCAGACAGGTAAAATGGACAAGAACCATTTAGAGATTTATAGTCCAAAGCCAGCACTTTGAATTGGGCCTGTTAGCAAAGTGGCAACCAGTGGAGTTGACACAATGGGGAGTTGTATGCTCCCTGTACACCACTCCAATAAGGAATCTGACTGCTGCCTGTTGTTCTTATTGGAGCGTCCAGACAGTCTTCAAAGGTAACCCCATGTAGAGCTGTATTTTAATCTATAGGACTGCACATGGGCCTCATCAAAGCAATAAAGGAGAAGGGGGGATACATTTGAATGCAATGTATCTGATCCCAACAATTTTCTTGGAACTTGGCTGGAAATATTTCCTCTTCTTTTGTTAAGAGCCAACAGATTTCTTCCTCTTGCTTGTCAATGTAACATTTTCCATAGCAGCTTGTAGGCAAAATAAAAAATCCTTGTGGGGATGCAAAATTAAATTTCTTGAAATTGCACAAGAACTGAGATCGCTAGGGTCCCGTAATGGCAAAGGCCATTTCCTTTCATATTTTAATGATCAAAACTAGCAGCAATCCTCCGTTTGTGCCATTGTCGTTTCTGATGAAATAATTACAATAGAAGAAACCAGTGGCGGACTTCTTCTCCCAGCATGGACAAATTAAAAAAAGAAAGAATATTTGATTTCCCTGCAAAAGTCATTGTTCTTCAGGACGTCTCATTCCAGAAAGATTCATACTTGGAATACAATATACACCCCAAAGGAGAATAAAATGTGTGGGTGGTTAAGCAAGAGCATTGTTCTTGGCTTTGGTTTCCTATTGGGAAAGAAAATGCCATATTATGCTATGAAAACATGTTAAAATGGCCCATAAAAACTCTAATCCTTTTCTGCCTTGAAATACTAAGGAAACAACAGCCGCCCTGACTTCTCTTTATCTTTTGAATTTGATATTCCAGTTGCAAGTGCATGGGTGATACACCTCCCGTCCCAAAACCCAAGAAAACATGGACACAAGAGTTGGAATAAAATTTGGCCGCAACTCATTTATTGATAACAGGAACAAGGATTGGCAGCCATGCATGGGTCCTGGATCAGGGGTCGGACAGCCCACTACTGACCGATGATGCTTGCATGCCTGTGTGCCACCTGCACAACACCGGTCCACGTAATCACTGCACTCCAGGGGCCAGGGCGTTATCCCCCTTCCACCAAGAGGCAATAAGCCAACCAGATCCAGGGCCCATGCCACACGCCAAACACAGAGTTGTGACAAGATGAACACAAGTAACAGCATAAAAGTTAACAAGGTACGAACAAAGCATACGCGGCAAGAAACGTAACAAGATACAAACAATGAATATAAGCAGGGTGGGTGGGATGGAAAAGCAGGAGCAGGCCCAGTGCCTGCTGAGAAGCCTCGGGCAACCTAAATAGGAGAGGGCTGGACCGTTGGCTGGACGGAGGGGGGCAGAGCCAGCCCCACCATTGGCCAGCTGGCTCTGGTGGCGGGAAACTCTCCCACCACCCAGGGGGCTTCTAGGAAGAAGAAGCCTCCCAGGCCATAATGGTGGTGAGGACACCCTGCACCACAATGTGCTCGGCCCAGTGAGTCAGACCAAGCCATTTTCCTTTCTTACAGTGTAACCATATGCACGTCGACACAAATATAGCCGTAAGGGTGCATAAGATAGCCCAGTTAAGCTCGCTCTTCATCATTTTTCTGAATGAAGCAGAGAGTGTTTGAGGATCAGGACACCTATAGGGAAACCAAAGTGCTTCTTTATAAAGCTACTAGCTTGGAGACCCAGCGGTGCCCGGGTCTTTTGAGAAGTGTAGCAGGATGTAGAGTGGGTCATGGGGGCTCTGTGTGCCAAGTTTGGTCTTGATCCATCAGTATTGGGAGTTGCAGTGGTATCATGAAATTACTGAAGGTAGTGCAAGTCCCATCATCTGTGGTCCACCCTCCTCCAACCTGCAGCAGGATGTAGAGTGGGGGCTGTGTGTGGCACGTTTGGTCTGTATTGGTGAATGGATGAGGGTTGCATTGCTTTGAGGAAGTGAGTGAAGGTACTTCAAGTCCCAACATCTGTGGTCCGTCTCACACAAAACTGCACCAGGATGTAGAGTGGGTCATGAGGGCTCTGTTTGCCAGGTTTGGTCTTGATCAGTCATTGGATTAGGTTTGTAACAGTCTTGGAAAGAGAGGGAAGGTACTGCAAGTCCCATCATCCATGTTCTGCCCCCCTCCAAACTTCAGTAGGATGTAGAGTGGGTCACTGGGGCTCTGTGTGCCAAGTGTGGTCTTTATCGGTGTTTGTTGGGGGCCGCAGTGGTCTGTGGGAACAGAGGGGTGTGAAAGTACTACAAATCCCACCATCCATTGTCAGTCTTCCCCTGAACCTCACCAGGATGTGAAAGTAGTCATGGGGGTTATGTGTGCCAAGTTTGGTCTCGATCAGTAATTGGATAAGGGTTGCAGTGGACTTGGGAAGTGAGTAGAGGTACTTCAAGTCCCTTCATCCATGGGCCACCCTCCTCCGAACTGCACCAGGAGATAGAGTGGGTCATGGGGTTATGTGTGCCAAGTGTGGTCTGTATTGGTCCGTTTTGGTGGCCTCAGTGGTCTGTTGTAGCCAAAGTGTTTGAAAGTACTACAAATCCCATAATCCGTGGGTCATGTCCCTCAAACCGCACCAGGACGTAAAGGGGGTCAGGGGGGTTATGTGTGCCAAGTGTGGTCTTGATTCGTCATTGTATGAGTGGAGCAGTGGTCTCAGGAAATGAGTAGAAGTACTTCAAGTCCCATCATCCATGGTCCACCCTCCTGCAAAGTGCAGCAGGATGTAGAGCGGGTCATGGGGGCTCTATGTGCCAACTTTGGTCTTGATCAGTCATTGGATGAGGGTCGCAGTGGTCTTGGGAAGTGAGTGTAGGTACTTCAAGTCCCATCATCCATGGTCCGCCCTTCTCGAACCTGCAGCAGGATGTAGAGTGGGTCATGGGGGCTGTGTGTGCCAAGTTTGGTCTCAATCAGTAATTGGATAAGGGTTGCAGTGGACTTGGGAAGTGAGTAGAGGTACTTCAAGTCCCATCATCCATGGTCCACCCACCTCTGAACTGCACCAGGGAGGGGGTCATGGGGGTTGTGTGTGCCAAGTGTGGTCTGTTTTGGTGGCCTCCGTGGTCTGTTGTAACCAAACTGTTAGAAAGTACTACAAATCCCATAATCCGTGGGTCATGTCCCCCGAACCGCACCAGGACGTAAAGGGGTTTAGGTTATGTGTACCAAGTTTGGTGCAGGTCCATCACCCGCGCTGGTCGCTGTGGCCTGTGAAAGTGGCTGCCAATCAGAACGCTGCCACATTTCCGCCCTTCCGCCCTCCCGCCCTTCCGCCCTCCCGCCCTCCCGCCCTCCGCACACATACATACAAACATTCTGTTTTATTAAGGTATACAGATTGTCCTCCCAACCCTGCTATACGCCTGCAAAATGTAAACTATCTATAGACATCGCACTCCACTGCTGGAACAATTCCATCAGTGTTGCCTCAAAAATCCTGCAAATCTCTTAGGAAGACAAGCAGACAAATGTCAGCGTATTAGAAGCAATGACCACCAGCATTGAAGTGACACCACCAACTCCACTGGACTGAATGCCATGTTATCCAAATGTCTAATCACTATCTCCCAAAGCAGTTACTATGCTCCCAACTCAAGAACGGGAAACGTAATGTTGCTGGACAGGAAAAGAGATTTAATGATGGGCTCAAATACAACCTCACAAACTGTGGCATAGACAACAAAAGAGAACTGGGAAGCCCTGTCACTTGAGTGCTCTAGCTGGAGGTCAGCTGTGACCAACTGTGCTGTAGAATTCAAAGAGGCACAAATGGGACAAATGTGCCCAGAGGAAGGCGCATGAAGCCAACTCTGATCAGGACCGCCTTCCACTTGGAAACCGTTGTCCTCACTGTGGGAGAACATGCAGATCAAGAATAGGGCTCCACATCCACCTACGGACCCACCACCAAGGCACATTACTTGGAGGACCGCCATCCTTGAGCTGTAAGGGATCACCTAAGTAAGGTAAGTAAGTATAGTCATACGGGTGCATAAGATCATCCAGTTAATCTCGCTCTTTGGGCAATAGCTCTGTGTCTGCAAACTTTGGGAAGAGCTTTCTTGACAGATCAGTTCTTAAGAATGTGGCTCAGTGGGCAGTTATGCAGAGGGAGCTATATAGTGTGGATGCAACTGACAGGTCTTTTAATCAGTAAGCATGTGCCAAAATATATTGACATGTTCAATATTAAAGAAATCTCCAGCTGTCCAAAGGGAGCAGCATTGATTTAGGGCTTTGCAGAAGTTTCTGCGTCCTTACCTAATTCCCCTCCTTTCCCACTACTTTAGGAATGTTCAGATTGTCAGTCAAGCATGGACATCTTTTGAGAACTGGATGAGGTTTTGAAGGAAGATCATAGATGAGCAGCAGAGTGCATGTTTTGTATGCATTAGGTCCCAAATTCAATCTTGAACATCTTCTGTTAAAGAAAGTTAAATAAGAAGTATCAACATGTTGGGGGGGAAACTTGTTGGACTTTGTTGTCAAGTTGACTTCAACTTATAAAATCATAGGAGTTGGTAGAGACTACCCTGGACTACCTTAACTTTGATGCTTTTTAAAATCCAGGTCTTAATGAAGGATATAGAATGGGAGCCTGTGGAAAATAACCCCCCCCCCCCCCCATAATGAGCTGGATAGGGTGCTTCCTTAACCCTGTTGCTGACACCCAGGCTCCCTTGAAGGGAAGAAAGGAAAGATGCCCAGGGAAAAGGGGAGCCTTGTAAGTTTCCCATTGCTGGCAAAGGTCGGAAAAGAACCACATTTTTGGATGTATAATAAAGGTGCCCATTTGGCAGTGCACTTGTTTTCAGAAGGCACGCAAAAATGGATATGGGGGACTTCTCGTGTCCGGCAAGTAGAAATGGATAGCAGTTCTCCCGAAATGCAGAAGCCTACTGTGAAGTGTCACAGAAACAGAGCAATTACATATGGGATTCTAATTGTATTTTTAAATTTTTACTACACTTTCTTACATTGTTGAAGCACCGTTTTCACATGTGATCAGCTAAAATCGAGCTAAAATCGAGTCGCCTTCAGGCTGAGAGGGGTGGTATAGAAATATAGTAAATAAATAAATAAAATCTTGTAAGAACCATAGTTCAAGACTTCCAGACTATGTCACTGCTCAATATTATTATTATTTTAAAAATTACACAGGGAGGCATTCAAATGGATTGGCAAAAGCCAGCCTTCCATGGTGTACCGGAGATCTTGTGGCTGGGCCGCCCGGGAGGGGTAGAGACCCAGTTGCCGACGTTCGACGGCGTGGCTCTTCACCTGCAACCGTCAGTAAATAGCCTAGGGGTCCGGCTGGACGCCCAGCTGTCTATGGAGGTGCAGATTGCCTGCGCCTGCAAGATAGCTTTCTACCACCTACGACAGGCAAAACGTCTGGCTCCTTACCTCTCCCGCTGCGACCTGGCCACGGTGATCCAAGCCACGGTCATCTCGAGGCTCGATTACTGTAATGTGCTGTACATTGGCCTACCCTTGTCGGCGATCCGGAAACTCAAACTGGTGCAGAACGCTGCAGCACGTCTGCTCTCAGGAGCATCAAGATCTGCCCACGTGACTCCACTCTTGCGCGAGCTGCACTGGCTTCCTATTGAATTCCGGGTCACCTTCAAGGTGTTAGTTTTAACTTTCAAGGCCTTATATGGTTTGGGGCCAGTGTACCTGAGGGAGCGGCTTACCCCTTATGTGCCCAGGAGATCACTGTGCTCAGAGGGGCTCAATCTATTGGATGTGCCGGGCATTAAGGTCTATAGACTTGCTAGCACGCGGCAGAGGGCATTTGCCGTAGCTGGGCCAACCCTGTGGAACACCCTCCCCGAAGAGCTGCGAGCCATCCAGGACTTAATGCCGTTCAGTAGAGCCGTAAAGACCTGGCTATTCAGACAGGCATTTGCTCCATAACCAATGCCGTGTTATCAGCATCTTGTTGTGTCGCTGTGAGCATATTCCTACTGCCATTGCAGTTCTGCTGGAATCTGATTTTAACTGGGGGTTTTATCTGGTTTTATTGCATTTTATGTGGTTATCTGTTTTTAACTCTGTAAACCGCTCTGGGCTCCAGAGAGAGCGGTATATTAAGTCGAACGAATAAATAAATAAATAAATACCGTATTTACAAAATGTAAGAATCATTGTAATCAGGCGTGATGGGGTCAATAATAATCCTGACCGAATGTATCTAGTTTTAAAAAATACAGAATGCATAATGATTAAAACGGAGTATTTCCAAATGTGATAAGGTCCTAGATCAGGGGTCAGGAACCTATAGCTCGGGAGCCAGGTATGGCTCTTTTGATGATTGCATCTGGTTCGCAACAGCCTAGGAACTGTGGGAGTGGAAGTCCAAAACACCTGAATGGAGGGCCGAAGTTGGCCCAGGCCTAGTCTATATGTCGGGCTTGGGAAAGACAGACCTGCGCACGCAGCTCCTAACTTGCGAGGAGGCCTCTCGCGTGCACGTGCCTCTGTTCCCCCGGCGCCTGACAACTCAGCGCACCCATTGGTCAATGTGCTCATGAGGAAGCCGGCGGCACTGGCCTCCCATTGGTTGAGCGGTCTGTGTGTACACAGCCGCCTGTTCACCACTCTGAGGAGAAATGCTTAGAGGAAAGGGCCGTAGCTTAAAGCTTAGTTTCCCCCTGCTCCTCCGTTAATTTATTTATTTATTTATTTATTTATTTATTTATTTATTTATTTATTCGGCTTTTATGCCGCCACTCCCAAGTAGGCTCGGGGCGGCTTACAGCCAGGGACAAAACAATATACAATCAGCATAACACACTAAAATGCAATATAAAACGAGATAAAAATGCACAGTAAAACAGCATTAAAACACAATTAAAATAGTTCAAGCGGTCTGGCAGCGTTGTCAAGGGGTCCCGCTCTTTGACCTAGACCTGGAAAGCCAGCCGGAAAAGGTAAGTCTTACAAGCCCGCCTAAACGGGAGCAGGTCATGGATAGCCCGGGTAGCTGGCGGCAAGGCATTCCACAATGTCGGCGCTATGACCGAAAAGGCCCTTCGACGAGTGGCAGTTCTTTTGGCCACCTTAGCGGAGGGAACCGCTAACAGATTAGAGTCCTCCGAACGAAGTGATCTAGAAGGGAAATATGGGGTGAGACGGTCCCTCAGATACGCTGGCCCCAGGCCGTGTAAGGCCTTAAAGGTAAGAACCAACACTTTGAAGGCAATCCGGTGCTCAATGGGCAGCCAGTGCAGATCCTGCAAAATGGGTGTTATATGGCATCCTGCTGGGGAGCCAGACAGGAGCCGGGCGGCA
Source organism: Anolis apletophallus (assembly GCA_030556195.1). Taxonomy (NCBI): domain Eukaryota; kingdom Metazoa; phylum Chordata; class Lepidosauria; order Squamata; family Anolidae; genus Anolis; species Anolis apletophallus. The sequence continues at coordinate 25,746,400 of JARBWK010000016.1, forward strand.
GTGTTCTGCACCAGCCTGAGCTTCCGGGTTACCGACAGAGGAAGGCCAACGTAAAGAGCGTTACAGTAATCAAGCCTCGAGATGACCGTTAAGAGCCTTAAACGTATAAACTAGGGACTATGAAAATAGTTAAAACTGCCAAAACCATTTGCATGCACAACCTGAAGGTAATTCTACCCAATATTGGGTTGTTGTGAGTTTTCCAGGCTGTATAGCTATGTTCCAGAAGCATTCTCTCCGGACATTTTGCCTTTCTCGATACTCACCGTTGAATTCAGTCTTAAAATATATTATATATATTATATGGCTCTCACTGAAATAAATTTCCAAATATTTTGCTTTCATGGCTCTCTGAGTCAAAAAGGTTCCTGACCCCTGTCCTAGATGAATCAGTGGTCTGCATCTTCCAATGTTCCTGAATATAAGCCATTGGTTTTGTTGTTAAATCTGAAACCCTCAGCCCAGAATAGCAGTGATGTGATCCTGTGTATGCTGCATATTAGAGTTAGCTTCAAGCTGCTTCTATCTAACAGCTAAAATAAATTTTCAACACAGTTGGATTAAAAGCTCTCCTGTTTCTGTCCTTATCTCCCACCTGCCTCCCAATACTTGCAATTAAAACTGAACATATCTGCTCTAAATCTGAGTCTCACAACCCACAGGCCATGACCTAAAACCCTAAAAAGAGGGATAGCAAAACGAGGATTGCATACCTCTGTAGCTGTAGGGCATATAAAGAATTTACAACGAGGCCAGCAGGAATTCGAGATGCATATTAAAATTGAGCATTACTGTTCTAAAAGTAGCAGTGGATTCAATTAGCAGCTGCATCTTCTCAAGCTTATTTCACTACCTGGAGCCATAGAAACCAGATGACTCTCTCTCACCCGCAAGCATCTTCAAAAACTCAATCAAGTTAGCCTTCTCTCCCTCCCTGCTTTATGTGGGTCCAAGTATATGCAGGTCCAAGGAGCCTTCATGCAGTAGTGCACCACCCATCTTATTATCCATATCCGTAACAAGTTCCATTATTAAAGGAATCAAAAGAAACAATGGCCTCCCATGAGATCTCCTTGTTTGGTTCTGTATGCATACTGCTTCTCTAGATCAGGAGGAGCTGAATGTGGCTCACAGCCTACTTTTATGCCTTAAGTTATGAGAAGAAGGTGAAAAAATGACACTATAATTACATCACACTGCCCCAACCACATTTTTTTAGGAGAGAGAAGTTATAAACCCCTTTCATCCCTACACACAGGTTTTCCCTACCCTGTCCTTTAGTTTGCAGTCTATTTTATCATTTCACTTTGTATTGTAGAGATGGTGGGTGGTGGGTAGTCAAGGGGGAGTTTTGGTTGGGATCTGTTGTTTTCCGCTTCTTCTTTGTTATGTGTACTTGTATGACTAAACTGTTTTCTTCAAAATTTAGTTTATGTATGTCTAAAACTAATGCTCAAGATCCTGCAAGGAAAATTCCAGCAATACATGGAGAGATAGTTGCCAGATGTACAAGCTGGGTTTAGAAAAGGCAGAGGAATGAGGGACCAAATTGCCAATATCCGCTGGATAATGGAGAAAGGCAGGGAGTTTCAGAAAAACATCTGTTTCTGCTTTATTGACTATTCTAAAGCTTTTGACTGTTTTGGGTCATAATAAATTGTGGCAAGCTCTTGGTGGTATGGGCATAACAAATCACCTTGTCTCTCTCCTGAAGAATCTGTATGGTGACCAAGTAGCAACAGTAAGAACTGACCATGGAACAACAGACTGCTTCAAGATTGGGAAAGGAGTACGGCAGGGTTGTATACTCTCACCCAACCTATTCAACTTGTATGCAAAACACATCATGCTATTGTTTTGTTATTGTTTGTGATGTGCAGAGTTGTTTGCTGTTAACTGTATTATTCTGTTGTAAACCGCTCCAAGCCTTCGGGGAGTGGTGTTATATAAACTCGAATAATAAATAAATAAAATCATGCGATGTGTGCAAGGCTGGGGTTAAAATTGCTGGAAGAAACATTAACAACCTCAGATAATGCAGATGATAACACTTTGATGGCCAAAAGTGAGGAGGAGCTAAGGAGCCTTCAAACCAAGGAGAAAGAAGAAAGTGCAAAAGTTGGGTTGCAGTTAAACATCAGAAAAACCAAGATTATAGCAACCAGAGTGATTGATAACTGGCAAATAGAGGGAGAAAATGTGGAGGTAGAGACATACTTTGTATTTCTAGGTGCAAAGATTACTTCAGAGGCAGACTGCAGCCAAGAAATCAGAAGACATTTATTTCTTGGGAGGAGAGCAATGACCAATCTCGACAAAATAGTGAAGAGTAGAGACATCACACTGGCAACGAAGATCCACATGGTTAAGGCAATGGTATTCCCCATAGTTACCTATGGATGTGAGAGCTGGACCATAAGGAAGGCTGAGCAAAGGAAGATAGATGCTTTTGAATTATGGTGTTGGAGGAAAGTTCTGAGATTGTCTTGGACTGCGAAAAGATCCAACCAGTCCATACTTCCGGAAATAAAGCCCAACTGCTCATTGGAGGGAAGGATATTGGAGACAAAGATAAAGTATCTTGGCCACATAATGAGAAGACAGGAAAGCTTAGAGAAGAGAATGTTGCTGGGGAAAATGGAAGGAAAAAGGCAGAGGGGCCAACCAAGGGAAGATGGATGGATGGCATCCTTGAAGTGACTAGCTTGACCTTGAAGGAGCTGGGGGTGGTGATGGCCAACAGGGAGCTCTGGCATGGGCTGGTCCATGAGGTCACAAAGAGTCAGAAGAGACTGAACAAATGAACAACAAATGTCTAAAACTTAATAAACATTATTTTTTTAAAAAAAGTTTGGGAATCAGGTAAGTGCGTTGTAATATTCTACAAGCTGAAATACAGACATCATGGGTGTTGTAGATTAAAGCAACACAATGGCACAATGTGCATCTACCTCATTGATTCTCTTGGGTCTACATGATTTTCATATGGCATCTACCTAATCTTTGCCCCAAAAGATGACCAAGGCACTCACTGAAACAAATACATTGAATAGCTGTTCTTACATTAGCAATGGATCACTGCTTGTTTTCCTCTGTAAAGGAAAAATATTGAACCAGTATTCTGCTAAGGTGAATGCTTCATATGCATTAAATAGTGGCTAGAGACATGACTGAAGACAAGGAGTAATTCAGCTTTACATTGAGATACTCTTATCGTACCAAGAAAGTTCAAGTTGTGTTGATCTCATTGGCTACCCACAGGTTTGGATTAAGACGTGCTGAGACTGTGCAAATGTAGCTGGTGTATAAATCCAGTGCTGGCACACCATTGCATCAGATGTAGCTTAATTCTCAGTACTTAGCTGTTGGGTATCTCTTCTTTTCTTCTGCGCTCCAAAACTGGGACAATTAGAGAACATTAGGCCTAGTTTGCCTTAGGATGTGTCTCCACCCCTTTTGCTTCCCAGAAGCACAGACCTATTGGGCTGAACTCGCCAGTGAAACTGTGCATGTAATCTAAGAACGACTCGATAGGAATAAAAGAAAGTGGGTGACAAGAAAGCAAATCATTTAGCTTAGCCTCTGAGCTTGATGGAGCCTGATATAATTAACAAACTTGTGATATCTCTTGCAATTGTAATTCCAATTATTTGCTAGCTGAAGGCAAGCTTCTCTGCTCAGAGTTAGGAAATCATGTAAATAGCCTAATTAATATAATATGCCTTATGTTCCACTAAGAAAAAAACCAAAAACAAATATGTTGCTTTTATAAATAAATAAATAAATGGTGCATATATATATATATATATATATATATATATATATATTTAAAATAGCAGTCATTTTGCAAAGTAAACATTGAATATCGCAGGTCTTTTCCCTCGTCACTTCCAAGTAATGATTTAATAAAATTGTTATTGCTTCCTCTCCCCCTCCTAAACTCAACCCGACATTATAATACGATGGAAAATGTTTCCTTTGTAAAGATTACAAGAAGCCCTTTCATAGAATAGAGTTTTGCTACATGGACCACTCGAGGCAAAGAGATAACAGCAAAAGTCTCATCAGCATCTATCTATAGGTCTTTCGTTATCAAGAGACTTTGTCCTAACTTACAATAAATATTTTTTTAAAATCCCCCCATGTTTCTCTGTGATAGGAGGATACGCTAAATAACATTGTGTTTCTTCTTCTTTGGAATGAAGAGATTAAACTGTTTATAAAGCTTTAAAGGTTTACAAATCATCAGAACAGGACGTCGTATCGCTGTAAGCAATGCAGCAAGTGCAGCATTTTTCCGAGTGAAGCAGAGAGTGTTTGAGGATCGGGACATCCGTAGGGATACCTACCTAGTACCCTATGACTTCCCCTCACACCTTGATCCATGGCCCTCATCATGTCTCCTCTCAGACTTCTCTTCTGCAGGCTCAATATGCCCAGCTCTTTCAGCCACTCCTCATGGGGCTTGTTCTCCAGACCCTTTACCATTTCAGTCGCCCTCCTCTGGACACATTCCAGCTTGCCGACATCTCCCTTCAATTGCAGTGCCCAGAATAGGACACAGTATTCCAGGTGTGGTCTGACCAAGACAGAATAGAGGGGTAGCATGACTTCCATGAATAGAGGCACAAGACTCCTATTTATGCAAGAGTCTAGTGTCTATTGGCTTTTGTAGCTGCCACATGACATTGTTGACTCATGTTTAAGTTGTTGTCCACAAGTGTTTAACACATACATTTCTAGATCAGAATCTGAAACCCATGCTTGCTTAGCCTTGATATACCTTTAGTTTCCTCTCCGTTGGCACCCCCTTGTTGTGGGGGAGAGGTTTGCGTACCCTAATGAAGTTGTGAGCTATGCTGGTGGTACATAATAGCCACCGGTAGGGCCTCCCATACCAGACAGGTCACAATCGAAAGGTCTGACATAGAGCATCAAAGGGCAGGATGGGCTCTCTAGCCTTTTGGCAACCATCCTAAGAGAAGGAAAACTCTGATTTCAAACCCGGGCAAGATGGTGCTCGTCTCACCCTGTAAGGTCAACCATCTAAGAAAGGAAACTCGAACCAAACCTACGACCTGAGGACCTCGCTGCCACCGTCCCAGCTTGCTAGGCCCCAGCAGACGAACCTTTGGCTTAAAGGATGGGGCCAGTTCTGTGCATGTTACGCTCCACCAGAAGAGTCCATTGCACAGGCTCGAAGGACACATCCAACCTCCAAATCATCAACGCGCTTGTAGAAAGCGTGGGATGAGTCCTTCCTGAATCTTCCTTCGCGAAGAAAAGCCAAGGACCTTTAGTTTACACAATTTTGAAATATTTATAATTGCTGTCTGACCAACATGTTAAAAAACTTTTTCTTAGTCTTCTTTGAACTTGAAGGCCAATGGTTACGTGAGTCCTGCCAGCATTTCTCAACAAAAGTTTGCTGCCAAATATTCATCTGAATATTACAGGAATACAGTTAACTTTAAAAGCAAACATTCCCACATAAAAGTCTATGCCAAAGTGAATTGTTTGTTCTGTTCACAGAAGGGGAGGGAGGGAGGGAGGAAGCCCTCAATATGTCTTAGATGCAGTGAGCCATCTGCAGTCTAATCTCTAGATACTGCAGTGAAAAATAATTCAACAATGGTAATTTGACCATAATAATCATAATGAGCAGATCATGCCGAGTTTTATTTATTTACAATGTCTCTGAGGGCTCTTCTTTTGGGATCGTGTGGTGCCTTGAACAATTGATTTATGGTCTAATCCATCTGCAGTTAATCTGAGTGGGTGGCTTGGCTAATGCTGCAGCCACTTTCAGCATTTAGACCATCATTTAGCTGGACAAAAATATGTATAGATATCGATCTCTCTATCACACAACAAATCATAAAATTCTCCTCCTCCTTTTTCTATCCCTTCTAGAGATACCCACATTTTTTTTCCAGAGAGAACAAAATAATGCAGTAATTTGTGGGCAAAATTTCTGCACATAGCATATGCTGCTACAGAATATCTATGTGTTCTCTGTATGTGCATATGGGCACATGCTTTGGACTTTAACATCACATGTTAACATCACCGGGACTGTGGAGCAGCTGGCTGGGTGTCAGCTGCATTAAAAATCACTACTGACCAAAAGGTTATGAGTTCAAACCAGCCCGGGTCGTAGTGAGCTTCTGGCCAATTGTGTAGCTTGTTGTTGACCTTTGCAACCCAAAAGACAGTTTAGTTATTTATTTATTTATTATTTCGGCTTGATAGTCCGCCCTATCCGAAGCTCAGGACGGTTTACAGCACATAAAACATACCAAGTTAAAACACATAGAAATACACATAATAAAACCAATTAAAAATCCCACCCCCTACAGTAAAACCACAATAGATCAAGCACATAGCACTAGTGGCAGCGACGCGGCAGGGTGACAAGTTATAGCAGGCACCAGTTGCATCTGTCAAGTTGCATCTGTCAAGTAGGAAATTTAGGTACCACCTATGTGTGGGGAGGCTAATTTAACAAAATTTACTAGGCCATAAAAAATCTCCAGCAAAAGCATGCGGGGAATGCGGAAAGTACTTCATCAGTGTTGCAGATGGACAGTGAAGCAACAGCTCCCCTGGTGGCCAGAAGTTGGAATGTTAAATAGCCTCTGACTCTCTGTCTATATGTGTTGTGTGTCTATGGCACTGAATGTACATTGTAATCCGCCCTGAGTCCCATGTGGGGTGAGAAGGGTGGAATATAAATACTGTAAATAAATAAATAAATAAAAATTCAGGGACATTTTGAAAACTCCAAATATGGGAGGAAAGGTCTCAGATATAAATAAAGCAGTGTTTCTCAACACGTGGTCATGTCGTGGTGACCTCCAACCATAACATTATTTTCGTTACTTCTTCATAACTATAATATTGTTAATGTTATGAATGATAATGTAAATATCTGATATGTAGGATGTATTTTCATTCATTGGACCAAATCTGGCACAAATACCCAATATGCTCAAATTTCAATACTGGTGGGGTTGGGAGGGGGGATTGATTTTTGTCATTTGGGAGTTGTAGTTGCTGGGATTTATAGTTCACCTACAATCAAAAAGCATTCTGAACTCCACCAACAATTGAATTGAATCAAACTTGGCACAGAGAACTCCCATGATCAACAGAAAATACTGGAAGGGTTTGGTGAGCTTTGACCTTAAGTTTTGGAGTTGTAGTTCACCTATATCCAGGGAGTACTGTGGATTCAAACAATTATGGATCTAGACCAAACTTGGCATGGATATACTCAATATCCATGAGTGAAGAGAGGGGCTAGGAAGACAGTTCCATCTAATAATAATAATAATAATAATAATACACTTTATTTATATTCCCCTCTTCTCACCCTGAAGGGGACTCAGTGCGGATTACATTACACATACGGCAGACAGTCCCTGCCGGATTGACATACGATTACAATACAGTTGTGCAGACAAACAGACAAACAGGTGCACACACTTGTACAATTAGAAGGATCTTTCCATCTGGCTACATTCTGAAGGGTGCAGTCGCTCCATTACATCACAAGGGGGTGCTGTTGATTCATCCTCAGACGAGAGCCTGGTTCCGCATTCCACTTCGGCAGCCAATCTTCCTTATTTGTTGTTATTTGTTATAAGTCCTTAAAAATCCTTCCCCGCTGCGCGGTACCTATTTTATCTACTCACAGCTGGCTTTGTTTTCGATCTGCTAGGTAAACAGTTGACAGAGCTCACAGCTGAGTGTCCAAACCAGCCCGGGAATCGAACTTGCAACCTTCAGATTGCAACACAGCTGTTGTTACCACTGTGCGATCTCTCTTGTTTCCTGTATTGTGCTAATAATATAAATATGTATATATACATAACATTGATAATATTATCATGTAATACAATATAGTACTATACTATATACTATACTATAGTACAGTATAATGGTATTGTACAATATAGTAATATATAATACCAACTAGCTGTATCTGGCACACGTTGCTGTGCCCTATTTAGGAGATGCGAAAAAGTCTGAGTATGTAAGGGTTGGAAATGATGTTACTTACGGTCTTGGTGGGTGTGTCATTGTGGGTTGTTCTGGTGGATGGGATGTTGAAGTCCTGTGGAGTTATTGTGTGTTGTGTGTGAGTTGTGTTGTGGGTCTGTAGAGGTAGGCATCGCGAGGTAGGCTGTCATGTTGTGCGGGTGGTGTTTGTAAAGTGGAGGATTGGTGGTGTGTGTTTGGGATGGTGGTTGGAGAAGGGTTTGTGGTGTTGAGTGTGTAGTTTGTTGTTGTGAGTGAGCAGTGGTAGTGTGTTGTGGATATACGGTGTGTATGTGGGGTGTGTTAGTTGGTTATACTGTGCTGGTTTCTTTTTGGAAGTGGTATGTATGCGTTGTGTGTGTTGTGTGTCTGTTGTGTTGTGGGTCTGTAGAGGTAAGTATCGCTAGTTGTGTGGTTGTCATGTTGTGGGTTTGGTGTTAAATGAGTGTATTTTGGTGTGGGTGTCTTTTTCAGGGCCCGCTCCTTCTCTCTTCACCCTCTGCCATCAGAGGGCAGCAGCGGCGAGGCCAGCGCCCCCAAGCCTCGTCCTTCACCCTCCATCCTCCGGAGGGCAGCCTCAGTGGCGGGGAAGCTTCTCTCCCCCAGCGGAGAGCAGTGGCGGGCTGCGGGCTCCCGCAGCACCCAGGAGCCCTCCGCGTGGCCGCGGCTGCTCCCTGGCGGCCACCAACTTTCCTGGCGTCACTTCCGGCTGTGTGTGGGCGGGACTTCTGGTTGCCATTCTTTGGGCGCCAGTTTCCGTCCGGACCCTTTTTCTGCCGGACTGACTTCCGGCGGAGTCTTTTTGGCCGGACCGGAAGCGGTTCGGCCGGCATTTTGTTTTGTAGTTTTTGGGGGCTTTTTTCCCCTTTGTCAGTTTTGCCTCCCCGGAGAGCCCCAGAAGCGACCGAAGCGGCGGCGAGCGGCTGCCAGTCCCCCAGCGATGGAGGCAAAGGGAAAGCGGGGCTTCAGCAGCGATCGGTGACCTCGGCAGCGGAGGAGTGGGCGGCCAGAGCCAGGGGCGTGGCCTCCGCTGGGAAGCGGCGCCGGCATTTTGTGTGGGCCAATGTCGGCCAATGGGATTGATTGGCGGTGGTGGAGGATGCTGGAAAATGTAGGTTTTTTTCATTGCTGATTTGGGGGCCTTCTAGGTTTTGGGGGGGAAAGTTTCTTTGCTAAAAACCTTCCTTGCCTGAGGCCTATTTTTGTTGCCAAGTTTGGTGTCTCTGCCTTGGAAGGTTTCTCTGCCTATGGCAGTCTTTCGACGACGGGTCCTCCTTTATATATATAGATATTGCGCTATAGAATCATAGAGTTGTAAGAGACCTCATGAGCCATCCAGTCCAACCCCCTGCCCAGAAACAGGAAAATTGCACTCAAAGCACCCCCGACAGATGGCCATCCAGCCTCTGTTTAAAAGCCTCCAAAGAAGGAGCCTCCACCACATTCCGGGACAGAGAGTTCCACTGCTGAACAGCTGTCACAGTTGGGAAGTTCTTCCTAATGTTCAGATGGAATCCTTTCCTGTAGTTTGCTATGCTAATAATACAATATATTATATTTACATATTACTTGTAAGCCACTCTGAGTCCCCTTCAGGATGAGAAGGGCAGCATATAAATATCATAAATAAATAAATAAATAAATATGCCCAAATGTGAACACTAGGCTTATTTGATCAAGGAAAAAATGGTTCAATACTTATTTTGGATGTAGGGAGTGCTGGCGATTTGATTCTGAAGTGATTTCCTAATTTATTTTAAAAAGTCAAAATTTTCTGAAATTTCTGAAATTTCCAAATTGCTTTGTTAATGGCAAGTGCAATTGTGCAATGTGCAAAAAAAACTACAAACGGGGAGAGGCAAAACTTGGAGGATTTCCTCCTTCATTTTAGACCGCTACTTACAAAACTTGCCACAGTAGTAGAAATTATTAGCAAATTATAGGAGATTTCTAGTTTCCAAAAGTACAACATGAAACCCAAAGCAGACAAAGAGGGCTCCAAAGTGGTACGGTGTGGTTCCCCAAGGAAATTGTTAGCAGAAAATGGGCTTTCCAAAGTCCAAAGGAACTTTCTGGGATCCCAAAATCGAAAGTGTACCCCAAAGGGGATAGAGGTGTGTTGAAAGTAAAAATCACTGCTTCAAAAAGGAAAAATTAAAAGAGGCTATGGTAAAATTAAAAGAGGCTATGGTAAGACCGCTGCTGAAGAAGCCGAATCTAGACCCTTCGGCTCCCTCCAATTACCGGCCTGTTTCCAACTTGCCCTTCCTGGGCAAGGTGATTGAGAGGGCAGCAGCGGATCAGCTGCAGCAGTTCTTAGAAGACACAGCTGGATTTGATCCCTTCCAGTCCGGCTTCCGTATTGGGCACGGGACGGAGACTGTGCTTGTCGCCATTACAGACCAACTTCGCCGCCAGCTGGACCAGGGTGGATCGGCACTGCTCGTCTTGTTAGATCTGACAGCAGCGTTTGATACAGTAGACCATGCATTGTTGACCCACCGCCTATCCGCTTCCGGAGTCAGGGGGACTGCCCTTAAATGGGTGGCCTCCTTCCTCCGGGATCGGGGACAGCGTGTGGAGGGGGGCGGGATGGTCTCCAGGCGGCTCCCACTTAATTGTGGGGTCCCCAGGGGCCATTCTCTCCCCCTTATTATTCAACGTTTATATCGCCCCTGGGCCAGCTGGCCCGCGACTTTGGTCTGGAGTGTTATCAGTACGCTGATGACACCCAGCTTCTGCTGCGAATGGACGGCAGGCCGGATACCGTACCCGATTGTTTCCATCTGTGCCTCGAAGCCGTGACTGGTTGGCTGCGGGCCAGCCGGCTGAAGGTGAATCCGTCGAAGACGGAGATCCTATGGCCTGGTCGGCCTGGCCGGGATGAGTGCCGGTTGCCTACTCTGGACGGCGAGCAATTAAGCACGTCGTCAATTGTTAAGAGCTTGGGTGTTCAGTTCGACTCCTGCTGGCCATGGAGACCCAGGTCTCCGCGGTCAGCAGGGTGGCGTTCTACCACCTACGTCAGGCTAGGCGACTGGCCCCCTACCTGTCCAGGAATGACCTGGCTACAGTGATCCAAGCGACGGTCATCTCGAGACTAGACTACTGTAACGCCCTCTACGTTGGCCTTCCCTTGGCGACGATTCGGAAACTCAAGCTAGTGCAGAATGCTGCTGCTCGCCTGCTGGCAGGAGTGCCGATGAGGCAGCATATTACGCCCATCCTCCAGCAACTGCACTGGCTGCCAATTGAGTACCGAATCACCTTCAAGGTGCTGGTGTTGACCTTTAAGGCCTTGTACGGTCTAGGGCCTGCGTACCTCTTGGACCGCCTTGCCCCATACGATCCCCGAGATCACTCCGCTCAGCAGAGCAAAACTTGCTGGAGATTCCATCGATCCGCCTCTGCCGCCTATCATCAACTAGGCAGCGCTCTTTCTCTGTAGCAGCTCAATGGCCTGGAATGCCCTACCGGAGGAGGCTAGAGCCACACGGGAGCTCGCCCCCTTCCGCAGGGCCTGTAAGACCTTCCTTTTCAAGCAGGCCTTTGGTTGATATATAACGCCTCTTGCTTCCAATTTGACTTAGGACTCTGTGTCACAGTTTTTGTCACGTAGTGTAATTTTAACAATGTTTTAATGTTTAATGATGCTTTTAGTACCATTCCTGTTATTTTTTATGGTTATAGTATTGTTTTATTTTGTTCGTGAGTCGGCATGAGTGTTGCCTGCCGATCACTATGTATGTCTTGTAACCCGCCACGAGCCCTCGGGAAGAGGCGGAATAGAAATGCAAATAATAAATAAATAAATAAATAAATAAATAAAATAAAATGGCAGTGGTAGGCAAGAGAAGAGTACTGCTCTCAGCTGCCCTGCCCTTCTTCCCTCCCCACACACAAGGAAGCCTTGCAGGCAAGGGGCCTGCTTCCAGCCGGTTTCCCCAATTTGTTCCCAACCCTGTTGTTCCCTGCAAAGCGGTGGCGTGGCACCTTTCCCACCCAAGCTGCCTAGTCCCTTCCCATTCGTGTCCCCAGCTCGCAATGAGCCCACGAGGCATGCACGGGCTGTTTTAAAGGACAATGGCAGCCGTGCTGAAAACCCGCCTGTAAGAAACGCTACAATTGTCTGTAGGGACCATACGCACACGGCAACCACACGCACACGCCAACTTGATCCAACGAGATTTATTGCAGATATAATACCTTTGATGCCAGAACTGGCATCACAAGGAACAAACACAGCTTATATACAGAACACACCCCCATCACCTGTCCATCATCTCAAAGGCCCAACCCCCATGGCATGCAATGCCCAGCAGAGGTTGCATCATGTCCCCTCTGACTCAGCAGTCCCAACGTCCAGTGGATATTTCATCATATCCTGCCTGAGTCCACAATATACGAGCCAGTGCTGTTCATGCTGGTGTGGTGTGACCTAAGGCACATTTCCAGCTCTGTGCATGTCTCCAAGGCCACCACCTGGCAGAGATTATCTTGCTGGAAGGGTATGAGATAAGAGCAATATTAGCTCTATTCGACAGACCATTACACCGCCCCTCCTCACATGGTTTCCTATAATTGGCTAGAGGCAAGCATTCCAGCATACAAGCTGCTGCTTACCTCCAAATGCTGGGTCTTTTCTGATTTATTTATTTATTTATTTATTATTTGCATTTGTATTCCGCCTCTTCCCGAGGGCTCGTGGCGGGTTACAAGACATACATAGTGATCGGCAGGCAACACTCATGCCGACTCACGAACAAAATAAAACAATGCTATAACCATAAAAATAACAAAAATGATACTAAAAAACATCATTAAAACATTGTTAAAATTACACTAAGTGACAAAAAACGGTAACACAGAGTCATAAGTCGATTGAAAGCAAGAGGCGTTATATGTCAACCGAAGGCCTGCTTAAAAAGGAAGGTCTTACAGGCCCTGCGGAAGGGGGCGAGCTCCCGTATGGCTCTAGCCTCCTCCGGCAGGGCATTCCAGGCCGTTGGAGCTGCTACTGAGAAGGAGCGCTGCCTAGTTGATGATAGGCGGCAGAGGCGGATCGGTGGAATCTCCAGCAGGTTTTGCTCTGCTGAGCGGAGTGATCTCGGGGGATCGTATGGGGCAAGGCGGTCCAAGAGGTACGCAGGCCCTAGACCGTACAAGGCCTTAAAGGTCAACACCAGCACCTTGAAGGTGATTCGGTACTCAATTGGCAGCCAGTGCAGTTGCTGGAGGATGGGCGTAATGTGCTGCCTCACCGGCACTCCTGCCAGCAGGCGAGCAGCGGCATTCTGCACTAGCTTGAGTTTCCGAATCGTCGCCAAGGGAAGGCCAACGTAGAGGGCGTTACAGTAGTCTAGTCTCGAGATGACCGTCGCTTGGATCACCGTAGCCAGGTCATTCCTGGACAGGTAGGGGGCCAGTCGCCTAGCCTGACGTAGGTGGTAGAACGCCACCCTGCTGACCTTGCTTCAATTCACTCCTGAGTTGAAGCAAATATGGCGACAGTTGCTTCGAAATGGCAAGGATACTTCCGAGTTCCCAAATTGCTTCAAAATCGCTTCAAAAAGGAATTTGATCTGAATTTAAACCGAATTACAACGATTCTGACTGGACCTAACCATGCCTAGTGAACACTGCTGGAGTTTGGCATTTGAGAGTTGTAGTTGCTGGGATTAATAGTTCACCTACAATCAAAGAGCATTCTGAACCCCACCAACAATAGAATTGGGCCAATCTTCCCACACAGAACCGCCATGACCATCAGAAAATATTGTGTTTTCTGATGGTCTTTGGTGACCCCTCTGACACCCCCTCACACACACACACACACACACACCGGATCCCGACCCCCAGGTTGAGAAACACTGCCCTAAAGGCACCGGCTCCTGTTTGATCTTAGAAGCTAATGCAGGATTAGTTGTGGTTGGATGAGAGACTGTCAATGAATACGAGGTGCTGCAAGGAAGGAACTGGCAAAACTACCCATGAGTATTCCTTGCCTAACAAAATCCTATGAAATTTATGGGGTTATCATAAGCCAACCGGCCACTTGAAGGCATGTACCCAAACACAGAGTGCTGGACTGGAAGTATTAGGAGATCCCAAAGAAGTGCAAAATGCTTTCTTGCATCTTCAAAGCATAAGTGAGCAATCTGCAAAAATGGTTTGGTGGGACTGTTCAGGGTGATCGAGGTTTAGGGATTTCAAAAGAGCCTGGATGGCCCTTATTCCTTTTCTCATTGTTATCAACCACCACTTTTTGCACCAATTGATGCAACAACATTTACATACTGAGGACCATTTTCTTAAGAACCATTTTCCCTCTCCAAATTTTTTTTAATCAAACAGCTACCACTGTTCTGGTTGCTTCACTCTGGAATAATGTAATTTATATAAATATATAAACTGAATATTGTCAAAGTCAGCTTTTTCATTTCACATTCCACATCAGCTCCTCTCCCAGTTTATGCTTTTCCATCTTTCAGATCATAAAATCTTTTCCTAGCTTAACAAAAACAGTACTTTCAGTTAGATAATCATTTCACTTATGTATAAAAGGTTACACTTATTTAAAATATATGAGCCACCGCTGCAAAATAGAAGGAGAATCGTAAAGTACCTTCTTTGGAGATGCCTCTTTCCCTAGCTTCCCCCCCCCCCCCAAAGGCTTCACTGGTTTTTAAGACAGTCAGAACTTTAAGATTCAACGCCTTCATTCCTTCTGACTACAGTAAAAGTAATAAAAATATTTTATTACACAGAGTGTAAACATATTTAGCAAAAAGTTCAAAAGCTGGAAGTGTTGAAATGTCACCATTGACATACAAAGATTCTATCAACAGAAGGCTGGCCAAGAGATTTCAGTTTCCATATGCTCACTGGCTGGTCTACAGCCTGTATCATAGGAGGGTGGTTGAGCTGCCATACACTGAAAGAGCATATGGGGATCCTCTTTCTACACACACACTCACATGTGCATACAAACTTAATATAGGCACACACTGTTCACATTTGAGTGACACGTTGACAACAAGAACAAAGCTACCTGGTGTGTCTCTGGAATTCCTTACATTTCCTTTCAATGTATGGGAAGTGAAATAAGCTTGCAAGAAAAAGAAAACTTTAATTAAAAGAGGAATCCTATATCAACTGTTTGGTACCGCTATGGAGCTGTAGTTACTTGTAGACATGTGCTTTTTGGGGAAACCTTGTCCTGTTTCATGTCCCAATTTTTGTTGGGAGCCCTGATCCATTTTTTGTAAACCTCCCAAAATTGAGAGGGTTGTTTTTGGTTCTTTTGTTTCAGTGCCTGAAAACCAAACCATTTTGGGGAGGGGCCTTCCAACCCACTAGCTCATCATCTTACCTGGCACCTGCATCCTTCTTACCTGGAACCTGCTGTTTCTATTCTAGAGTAAGAGGGGCTCAGCTGTAGGCACCAGCAAACATGCACCCTTTCCGGGCCTACCTGCATGCCTTGCCACACTTGCACTCTCCTTGGAAAAAGTGTCTGTATATGCCAGATTGTGCAGACAAGCCCGGAAAGTGCACACACCTGCCAGTGCCTGCAGCCAAGTGCCTCTTACTCTAGAGTAATAGGTGGTTGGCTGCAGGCATGCTCTGGGTCTCACTGCACAAACATCCCGCCACACTCTCCAAGAGTGCGTGTGTGGCAGAGCATGCAGGTAGGCCCGGAGCCCCTCCACACATGCATTCTTTTTCCAAGGCAAGGAGGCAAGTTCAGATTCACTCAGGGACACAGCCAGGATTTTTATTCCGGGGGAGTTTGAGTGTGTGTGTGGGGGTGTGTGTGATAGCAAACCCTACTAGAGAGTAGAGCAAGGTTCAGTACAAACTAAAAAGCACTCTACAGCAAGCATAAGTATCAAATAACATTGGTGTATTCAAAGGAAAATGGAACACATTTAAATACAGTCATGCATACAGCTCTCAATGATATATCTTACTGTACTCCAACAACGATATGTCCCGCGATCGACGGATAATCCGTATTATATAATCCAAACACAAATGGGATGGGAACAATAGTCCAGAAAGCGGTGAAGGAGCCAGATAAATTCAAAGTAATTCAAAGGAGCCAAAGCAATCCATAAATGGGCGAATGCCACTCAATATAGTTCCATTAAAATCCGTAGGAAATCCAGCAATAGGACATCAAGGGCTTAAATCTGCACTTGGTGATACAGACATGTAGAAGAAACCGACGGGATGTTTATACACAGGTAAGTCGGTAACCAGAGTTCCGTTTCACTCCTAACGGGAGCTTCAAGGTTTCGGCATTCATTACATTTGCGGTCCTATCTGAAATAATAATATCGTATACATCAGATTAAAAGCTGGTACAGTGAAAATAACCTTAGAGGAAAATATACAATATATATATACTGGAGCAGGATTAGGTAAGGACATAACCTTGCAGCAAGGTAGCAAGGTGACCATAAAGGTAAGTCATAGCACAGACGCAAGTCTTTACATGGGTTAATTAATTGACCTTAATAGGTATTTAAACAGGTGTTATTACATTAGAAGGGAGCTGAGGCAGACGGGCTCGTTTAACCCTCTCGGAGTTTCTGAATTGAGTAAAATTATCAATTTACTTTCCATTTGACGTAATTCATGATTTATATTCATGTGAGGTTTTGGTTCTAGTTTCTCCAAGACTTAAAGCTTCAATTCGCATGGTTTGTGGCCCAGTTGTTTACAGTGTGCGTAGAACGGGATGTCCTCATTCCCAGAACGAATCCGACTTCGATGCTCAATAAATCTCTGGCAAACTTGTCTGGTCGTCATGCCCACATAGACCCTCGGGCAGCCACAAGTAATGGCGTACGTTACGTGAGTCGAGGCGCAGGTGGAAAAGGATTTGATACTTATGCTTGCTGCAGAGTGCTTTTTAATTTGATAGCAAACCCTAGCAAACCTTTTGTATCGTTATCCCAATACCCCCATGCATATGGGATATATTGAGCATGGTGATCAGATCATGATATGAATAAAGATAACAGTTTAAATAATGTACCAGTAAGGCCTTCTTGTGGACCACCCAGAGAATTTCGGAGGGTGAAGGGGGGGGGCAGAAGCCTCCAAGCCCCCGGGCTACATGCCTAGATTCTCATGAAAATAGGCTTTCATGTCGAGCAGATTTTTGTGACAGGAAAGGGCTTCTCGTTTTGTGCTTCTGAAGAAACGGAAGACACAAAATAAACAGTAGGAACAGTAGGAATGAATTTCACGCACATGTCTAGTTACCCAATTTAATTTTTTTGGTAAAAAGAAGCCATCTGGAAGAAAGGGGAAACTTTTGGCTTTGCAGCCAGACTTTTACTCAGGCCCCTTCTACACTGCCATATAATCTGGTTCAAAGCAGATAATCTGGGTTTTATGTGGCAGTCTAGAAGAGGTCTCAGTCTGCTTTCTAAAGGTGGCAATTACAATGGAATGGGAAAAGGTAACAGCAACAAACAGAAGGAAAGAGCATCTAAAACATGCTTAGAATACATGACACTGGCCGCAAAGTTGCTAGAGAAGCAGTTTCACATCATCACTGTGGAAGAGGACTGCTTCGATGAAACTTTAAGATTGGTTTGCAGTCACTTAACTACATCATGCAATGGGAAGATTCTATTTCATAGCTAGGAAGTCTGCACTGTGGTTTACAAGTCTCATGTGATAACACCTTTAGAGTACTAGAAGGCATTGCATTAATTAGTTATGAGTACATAAATTACTGTGGCCATGTAATTCTTACCCAGGAAAAGTTATAGCTGGCACATTCAACAACCTCCTGGGATGGAGATGGAACTAGGAATGCTTCCAGGCCATATGCATTTGGCTTTTACAGTACTAGATTAAGTTCTTAATCTGTGTATCTCTCCTACTATAGCATTAACACTGAACACCTCCCACGTACAAACCTCATCAAGAAATGGTAATTCGTTTCCCTATATGCTGAACGAAGCACATTTCAAGAGATTCTGTTATCTGAAAAGTAATCCAGTGCTACAAACAATCAATACAAAGACAACATTGGCATCATCTCATCTTCCTGCGCTAGCTTTTCTTGGCATAAGCCTGGGTCAAAGTACAATTCCCCAGTGCCTTTGATATTGGCTTCTAGTTTTTACCTTGCGGTGCTGAATGAGGTGCAAAGTCATGCAATGCAAGAAAGCAACCAATAAATGCTAGTGCGACAACACGCACCTTCAGATTAATTAATATTGCACATCACTTTTCCTTTATAAATCTTCTTCATGTTCAAGATATTGAAAAAGTAGCACTTGGACGGTTAGGTGATCCTTCAGAGTTCGAGGATAATTGTCTTCTAGATCTGGTGACTTGGCAGTGGGTCCGTAGGTGGCAGTGGAGCCCTATTCTTGATCTGCATGTTCTCCCACAGTGAGGATATCGGTTTCCAGATGGAAGGTGGTCCTGGTCAGGGTTGGCTTGATGTGCCTTCCTCTTGGCATGTTTCTCCCTTTCGCCCTCCATTTGTGCCTCTTCAAATTCTGCAGCACTGCTGGTCACAGCTGACTTCCAGTTAGAGCGCTCAAGGGCCAGATCTTCCCAGTTCTCAGTGTTTATGCCACAGTTTTTGAGGTTGGCTTTGAAAAGCCCATCTTTAAATCTTTTTTTTGTCCTCCAGCATTCTGTTTTCCATTCTTGAGTAGTAGTAGTAGTAGTAGTAGTAGTAGTACTTAAACTGCCTGTTATCAGGGTTTACAACTGAATTGGTTGCTTTTCATTAATGTTAAACTGTCAGAGGTAAAATATGTTTTAGGTCAATACAAGATATTCTCCCTGCGGCAGACAATACAATGCCTCCCTTTTATTCCGTGTACATAAGCTGACATGAATTGGACTTACATTAGCACTTATAACACAGTGTAATCTTCCACTACACTTAAGGACAGCATACGAGATTAAGAACTTCGGAACTGGTCATGTGGCATATGCAGCTCTAGCCTCCAGGAAGAATGGTTGTCAGGCTACTCATAGAATCAGGGTCGTAACCAGGATTTTGATGGGGGGGGGGGGGCTGAGTTTGATTCGAGAGGGGCTGAGTCTGAGTGAGAGAGGGTCTACCCTACCAAAATTTTTGTATTGTTATCCCAATACCCCTATGAATGTGGGATATATTGAGCATGGTGATCAGATCATGATATGAATAAACACAACAGTTTAAATAATGTACCAGTAAGGCCTTCTCACAGACCACCCTGAGAATTTCGGGGACGGACAGACACAGAAGCCCCCAAGCCCCCCCCCCCGGCTACATGCCTGCATAGAATAATAGTGTTGGAAGGTATTTTGTGGGCCATCCAGTCCAACCTCCTGCCAAGAAGCAGGAAAATCACATTCAAAGCACCCCTGACAAATGGCCATTTAGCCTCTGTTCAAAAACCTCCAAAGAAGAAGCCTTCACCACACTCCAAGGCAGAGAGTTCCACTGATGAACAGCTCTCATCATTAGGACGTGTTGCGGCCTGCGCTAAGCTTGGCCTGTTTGCATTGGGGGTGTATGATTATATCTTGTGTGTTTGCAGGATTGTCAAGCCTCCATTTTTGTTTCTGGGGTTCTTGGCAGTTTTGGCTGGGGTTATTGTTTTATCCTGGGTGGGAGGGGTTCATCTCCTTAGACTTTCCTGCCTAAATTTACCTCAGACCTTTCCATCCAATCAGCACCCTAGATTTTCCCGCCAATTTTTCTCCTCAGGGTTTCTCCCTAAGAGAAAGGCTATAAAAGGGAGGAAACCACTTTGTTACCTCAGTGACTACCAGGGACGTGTGACTGAGCCACGGGGTTGTCAGCTCCGGCCTGTCACCTCCTTTTAATGACCAAATACCGCCTTCAACCAGCCCTGGACTCATCATAGGAAGGACGTTCACCCTTCAATTTAAAGGAGTTCCGCGGCTGGGGTCTGTCCACCATCCGTGGCGGCTGACCAGAGAGAGAGAAGGAGAGGCGTTCACCATCTACCCCTCACAGACTGAAGAAGACGACCAAGTAAGACGGCGTAGGATTCTGCAAGCCCATGGACTTTGTAAAGGTTTTGGAGCCGGACACTTGCAGATTTGTGTCTTGTTAAATAAACCCAGTTACTTGTTTCATGAAGCTTGGTTCTGTGAAGTCTTTGGGGCCCTCTCTCCCCCTCAGAGGAAGGCAATCCGCATCCCCTGGGCATAGGATGTTTATAGCTATCTACGTGGTCACTCCATCCAAGCCCAGGCGGACCTGCATAGGACGTTCTTCCTAATGTTCAGGTGGAATCTCCTTTCTTTCCTGTAGTTTGAAGCCATTTTTCCGCATCGTAGTCTCCAGGGCAGCAGAAAACAAGCTTACCCCCTCCTTCCCTCACATCTTGTATCAAAAAACTGAGTCTCTGAGTAGAGTGGTGAAAGTTATCCATGGATCATAACGAAACTCATAATTTTGGCCCACAAACCTGCCCTTGATTCATACAAATATATGGTAATATTAATAGTTTTATAAGAATAAGAAAAACATTAACAATGGAAGCATATTGACATTTAACATTATTTATGTTCTTCGAAGAGTGTGAAGACTTACTGTATATGTTCAAATTGTTCTGTTTTGTTATTTATTGATTAATAGCCACACCCTGCCATGTGTTGCTGTGGTCCAGTCTGTATATATGTGTTTGGCATGTGCATTTATGTGGTTATGTGCATGCGTTGTAAAATGGGATTTTTGAGCTTTTAAAGTCTTTTCCGCTGTGTTTTTCAGTGTTTTTATGAGTGTTGGTCACTCGTTGGCCTGATAGGTGTATTGCGTCCAAATTTGGTGTCAATCGTCCAGTGGTTTTTGAGTTACGTTAATCCCACAAGCAAACATTACATTTTTATTTATATAGATTCAAACACTTTTATTTTGTTTTGCTAAATGATCCTAACTAGCTCCCTTAAGCAAAGGTGGAAGAGACGTTTAATAATGAAATGAATCGGTGAATAAAGCTGGGAGTGCTAGTGGGTTCGATAGGAGAATTTTGCTTGGATTTAGAACTGAAACAGTCAAGCAGAAATACCAGTTTACTGTGGACAAACAGAACACCTTTCTGATTTAGTTTGAATTACAAGCTGAGAACATAAATAATGTATACTAACTCTGTTCTTTTTAAATTGCCTTTAAAGTGATATCTTTAATACTTTAGCCTGAGGTGATTTGTCTCTACCAAGACTAGCTATATTGAATGTTTTTATATTACTTTATTTGAACAACCAGCCTGTGTCTTTTGACAAGAATGGAGTTGTTCTGGCTAGATGTGCATCTCTACTCAACTACTCCTCTGAGAAATCTAGTGAGAATAGGGACAGGTTGCCTTTATCTTTACACCTGTTCTTTAAATATGTCTATTACTTAGGAAAAGGCTGTTATCATTTCTCTTCCCATAACTTTGTGAGGCTCCTCCCTTCTCACAACTGAAGGGCAAGTTTATAATGCTTTTATTCTGTTTTATGTGCTTTTATCTGGTTTTTATCTTGTGAACCGCTCTGGGCTCCGGAGAGAGCGGTATACCAAATCGAATAAATAAATAAATAAATAAAGTTACCACCAAAACCATTGCCTCTTGAATTCTGAATCCAGTGCTTCATAGAACCCCAGTGACAGTCTGTACCTTGACATACTCACAGATTGGAGTATGTACAGCCCTAAATCCCATGATCTGATTCCAGATTATCTGTTTTGAACTAGGCTTGTGCACGGATTTGGATCTTTAATCATGATATATGTTTTGGTTTTTGTGTGTTCAGTAGAAAATTTCCTTTATGTACTTCTGTTTGGATATTGTTTATTGGAGGAGGATGATAAATACTACTACTACAACATGATGTACATGTGGAATCATGGTGGAGAACGTGATTTGTTTGCATTCCTGGTATGGTATCGTTGTAGAGGTTTTATAGCTGGTTATAATATGTCAATTAAGGAAGCTGAAAATTGCATTTTGTTGATCGTTTGGACTCATTCTCCAGATTTTGAAATGCAGTTCCTAGCTTGAAAATAAAAGACGTAGATGAAGTTGCAAACAATGTAAATTTCTTCCTTTTAGTAATAATAATCATAATTTAAAAATGGGACAAACATTTTCAGCCTCAAACAGGTTGTAAACAGATTAATCTGAACACCCATATGCTGTAGATTTAGGAAATCTGGGTTTAAATCTGTGGGCAAATCTGTACTGTTATAATCATTCATTCATCCAAATGCGCTTGCGATGAGAACTAGTCAAACGGGAACAACAGTTGCCACGCACACACAATTCTCAGTAGCTAACCTGGTGACTCCTCAACTGAGCATCTGTTGATTGAATAGTGTAAACAAAGATAAGTAAGTAATTTGAGCATTTACAGAAGAAAATCAGCTCAGTAAACAGATGCCAAGCTTAATGCAAATTAGTCAGTCAATCAAGCTAGGGGATCGTGACACTTGAAGGAACAGAAGACAAAAATCTACTCTTGGGATTTTGTCATCATTGATTCCCCAGCTCAGCTTAAGCATTCTCTCTGTGAGTCTGTACAATTCGCTCAAGTTCTGAGCTCCATTAATGAAGTAAACGAATTGGATTAATGGCAAACTCGAAAATGTGTGCTAGAAGTCCATATATACTATGTAGTGTCCCGCCCCCCCCCCCTCAATTGTGCCTTTTTCACTTTGGGTAGAAAGTGAAGTTTTAACTCAATATTTTTACTTGTTTGTGTCCCAAAAGTAGAGCCAGAAAGAAAGAAGGGAGGAAGGGAGGGACCTGAGTTATTGTCACCATCACCCACAAACACTTGTTGTAGTTAGATCTATCAGTGGAAGAAATGCAGCAAAAATGTCCCCAAATCTTAATGATCAGGATCCCCTCACTCTGTATGAGATTTTATATGAGCTAGCCAGTTGATAATTTATAGGTTTTAGTGGTTAGAATATTGAAGTGGGCCTTGGGAGATCTAGCTTCATGGCATTGCTGAGCCATGGAATTCTTTGGCAAGAAACTTCCTCCTAGGTTCTTGTGAGCCCTATATAAACGACTTCATATCTGTAATAATAGAAGTGCCTTTATGTGTGCAAATTAGGCTTGTACAATCCAGGTAAACCTTGACTCATTTCATGTCCTGGCTTTCAGTGGGGGACCCGATCCGTTTTTTGGGAGCCAAAATTGGGAAGGCAGATATCTGTTCTTGCTCTCCTGTGCCAAAAGATCCATTTTCTTTTCTTTTTAAAATCATCTTTTTAAAATCATGAGTATACATAAAATTTAGAGTTAATACATTGGGGGACGAGTTTGATGGGGATAGGATAGGGATAGCAAACAAAGAAAAATAATTTATTTATTTATTTATTTATTTTATTATTCGGGCTTCTATGCCGCCGACTCCCTGAGGCTCGCGGCGGCTTACAGGAGCCGAAGGGCACAGTAAAATACAGGCAATAAGCAGGTAAAAACAATTAAAAACAACAGCAGTATAGTAATTAATAACACAGTTAACACAATGAACAGCACATCATCCTCAGAAGAACGAATAGATGGCGGGGCATGGGCAGGACTTACTCACCAAAGGCCTGCTTAAACAGGTATGTTTTACAGGCCCGTCTAAACGGGAGCAAGTCCTTCATAGCCCGAGTTCCGGCCGGGAGGGCGTTCCACAGCGTAGGTGCTATGACAGAGAACGCCTCCGGCGGGTAGCAGTCAACCTTGCGAGTTTAGCTGAAGGTATCTCCAGGAGATTGGAGTCCTCAGACCGAAGTGATCTCGGAGGGCAATATGGGGTGAGACGGTCCCTCAAATACACTGGCCCCAGGCCGTGTAAGGCCTTAAAGGTGAGGACCAACACTTTGAAGGTGATCCGGTGCTCAATTGGCAGCCAGTGCAGATCCTGCAAAACACCTGTTATGTGGCGCCAGCTGGCGTGCCAGACAGGAGCCGGGCGGCAGTGTTCTGCACTAGCCTGAGCTTCCGGGTCACCGACAGAGGAAGGCCAACGTAGAGCGCGTTGCAGTAATACAGCCTTGAGATGACTGTGGCTTGGATCACCGTGGCCAGATCGTTCCGGGAGAGATAGGGGGCCAGCCTCCTTGCCTGTCGCATATGAAAAAAGAGATCTTGCTGACCGCAGAGACCTGGGCCTCCATGGTCAGCTGGGAGTCCAAATGGACCCCCAGGCTCTTTACGGAAGGCGATGGGCATAACACCGCACCATCCAGGCTCGGAAGCTGGACATTAACATCACCCGGGCGACCCAGCCACAACATCTCCGTCTTTGCCGGATTCACCCTCAACCTACTGGCTCGCAGCCATCCAGTAACGGCTTCGAGGCAGTGTTGGAAATTATCGGGGACAGAACCCGGCCTGCCCTCCATCTCAGAATGAGCTGGGTGTCGTCAGCGTACTGGTGACACTCCAGCCCATAACTCCGCACCAGCTGTGCAAGTGGCTGCATGTAGATGTTAAATAACAGAGGGGAGAGAATGGCCCCCTGGGGGACCCCACAGAGTAGTGGGGAGCCCTCGGAGACCACCTCGCCCCTCCTCACATGCTGAGACCGCTGGTGGAGGAAGGAGGGCAGCCATTTAAGGGCTGTCCCCCTCACTCCAGCCACGGCCAGGCGGTGGATCAATAGATTGTGGTCGACCGTGTCAAACGCTGCCGTGAGGTCCAATAACACGAGCAGCGCAGACCCGCCTTGGTCGAGCTGGCAGCGGAGTTGGTCTGTGATGGAGACCAGAACCGTCTCCGTCCCATGCCACGAACGGAAGCCGGACTGGAAGGGGTCTAGCCATTTGCATCATCTAAGAAGGACTGCAACTGCTCCGTTACTGCCCTCTCAACTACCTTCCCCAGGTACGAAAGGTTCGACACTGGTCGGTAGTTGGAGGGAACCGCCGGTCTAGTGACGGTTTCTTCAGTAATGGAGCTACCACCGCCTCTTTTAAGCACTCTGAAAGACTCCTTGCTCAAGGGAGCTGTTTACGATGTTCAACAGAGGCCCACGTAACCCCTCCAGGCACGATCTAACAAGCCAGGAGGGGCACGGGTCGAGGGAGCAGGTGGTAGGCCTAGTTGCAGCCACTATCTTATCAACAGCATCTGCGTCCAGTGGCCGAAACCGGTCGAGGGTGGGCCCAGCGGAGGGCCACGTGGTCTCAAGTTCTCTTACTGTGTCAACCGTGGCTGGAAGGTCCCGGCGGAGGCTTAGTATCTTGTCTGTGAAGAAGCTCTGGAAAGCACCGGCAGTGAGGGCCTGATCACTATTTTGGGACAGTAGGGACCGTCGTCAAAGACCGAATTACCTTGAACAATTGGGCCGGGCGTGAGCTAGCAGACGCTATTGAGGCGGAGAAGTACACATTTTTGGCCGCCTTGACAGCATGCTCATAAGCATCTTTGAATAGCTTATAAGCTGATACTGAGGCTCCGTCACAGAGTTTCCTCCACACGCGCTCTAGTCGTCTCCTCTCCCGCTTCATCGACCTAAGATCTGCTGTGTACCAAGGAGATCGATGTTTGCGGGTCGGAGAGGCCGCCTGGGGGCAATCTCGCCGAGAGCTCGAGCAAGAGAGGTGTTCCAGGAGTGAACCTGCTCATCGACTGAGACGCTGATAGACTCCAGATCCCTCAGAGCATTCAGGAACCTTTCGGGTTCCATAAATCTCTTCGGGCGAAACCAAATCCGTTTGGCGCCCTTGCATGGGGGCGGTTGCTCAACCCGGATCCTTAGAGCACAGTGGTCCGACCATGGAACCTCTATTACGGAGGCTAGGTCCACTTGAACCCCCGCGCTGAAAAGCAAGTCGAGGGTGTGCCCGGCCGAATGTGTGGGTCCCGAGCTACAGAGGGAGAGGCCTAATGTCGCCATGCTCGAGATTAGGTCCGTGGCTGCAGATGGAGCAGAGGCTGCGTCGGCGTGGACATTGAAGTCCCCCAGGACAATAAGCCTGGGAAACCTCAATGCCCACTCTGACACAGTCTCCAGCAGCCGCGTCAGGCTTTCTGTCGGTGCGCTAGGCGCACGGTACACCAGCAGGACGGCCAAGCTCTCCTGGGACTCCCACACCAGGCCAGCACTTTC
This sequence comes from Anolis apletophallus, assembly GCA_030556195.1. Taxonomy (NCBI): domain Eukaryota; kingdom Metazoa; phylum Chordata; class Lepidosauria; order Squamata; family Anolidae; genus Anolis; species Anolis apletophallus. The sequence goes on from JARBWK010000016.1 coordinate 25,772,542, forward strand.
AAGCCCTGAGGTGGTCAGCGCAGGGATCGCTCTAAGGTGTAATCCATCGCGGGAGAGTATTGCCACCCCACCCCCCGTCCCCGTCCCTATTCTGGTGCGTGGCAACGTAGTCAGGGGATAATTTCCTGAGGCAGGTGTTGTCGCCAGCCTGGAGCCACGTGTCGGTGACGCAGAATAGGTCTGCTTTTTCATCCTCACAGAACTCCCTGATGGTGGCGGACTTGTTCCGGACAGATCTAGCATTTACCAGCACCAGAGAGGAAGGGGAGATAGCTGGAAGTCTATCATCAGCGTGCCTGGGAATAAATCTTTTATATCCTAATCTTCTCTACCTCCATAGAGGGACTCAGATCGGCTAACAGCAAAAATTCAATCCCAAAATACAGCCTAAAAACATCATACAAGCAATAAAAGATTAACATACAAATAGATTAAAATACATATAAGCCAAGTCTCCAAGATAAAAACATGTCCAGTTTGGTCCACATACATAATCGGTAACTTTAGTATTTTGCCAGTCTCAGCCATTATTCCGGGAATGCTTCCTTCCATAGCCAGGATTTCACTAGCTTCCTGAAGGTCAGGAGGGAGGGGGCAGAACAGTTTTGAGGGAGTTACACAGCCAAAGGGCCACCACAGAAATGGCCCTGTCACTCGTCCCACCAGACGCGATTGCAAATGTGGTGGGACCGAGAGCAGGGCCCCTCCAGAAGTTCTGGAGAGAGAAAAAAGGTGGGGATTGTATGAATAGGGTTGGGGGTGTTGTTTATCTCCCGGTCCACTCCACAGGAAGTTTATTTGTGTCTTCGCCCTTTCTTTCTTTCTTTCTTCTTCTTCTTCTTCTTGGTGTTCTTGCAGCATTTCATCTATTTTGTTTTCTCTACTCAGTTTTCCCCTTTCTATAAATTATCACCTTCTTCCCCTAATTACTCTACCAATATGGAATGTATAAGTTTCTTTTCCTGGAGATATTATTTCAGTGGTGACCAATCTGTCTTTTTTCTGTCTTTCTGCTCTTGGAGTAAGAATGCTAGAGAGTCCATATTCTTATAGTCCATGATTTTTGTAATCCATGTGTCGATTGTCAGGATTTGTTTTAAGTGCCATCTCTGAGCTAATAATGCCCTTGTAAGGTAATATTACCGTACAACAGCCAACAGATCAATTTAGATCAGCCCATTTGGGGGCGGATTCCTATGTTCCCCTTCCCATCATTTCAGGTATTTAAACTGTTTCTTCTCTAGAGGAGAGGAGCTCGGCTGCAGGCAAACATGCACACTTTCTGGGCCTGCACAGCACACATGCACTCTTTCCAAGGCAAAGAGGCAAGTTCTGTTTCAGAGGAAGCTGTAGGCAGGTGAGCATGCTTTCTAGACCTGTACACCAAAAACACAATCATTGCAAGGCAAGGAGGCTGCTCATGAAAAGCAGTCGAGGAGCTGGGATTGGTTCCTACTTGCTTTCATGTCGAGTTGATTTTCATTCCGGGAAGGACGCTTCCCATCATGTACTCCCAAAGATAACAAAGTAACGAAAGAACAGATGTAACTAAAGAAAGCGGATCCACGCACAACTCTAATGCACATATGAACATGCAAATCTGCAAAAAGAACCAAGAATATAAAATCTAGATATCTCAAACTTGGCATAGGTATTAAGGGACTTTGATGTGTTCTTCCGGGTGAGTTTTTAATTGGTCTACTGAGTTTACAGGGATCCAGCCTATTACAACATCCAGGGACTGTTCCAGCACCTGGACAGCTCCATTGGATTCTGACAGCAAGGAGACATAGGTTCAAATGTCTTCATGTCTTAAGGGAACCATAGGAGCATTCTTGAAAAATCTGTCAGTTCAGTACATTGAAAGAAAAGACAAATCAATGAGTCCAAGAGCAAATTAAGCCAGAAATGTCCTTAGAACTCAACATAAATAAACGGTTACTGTTGTACTTTGGGCATATCATGAGAAAACTCATCGGAAAATATAATAATGTTGGTAAGATGAAAGACAGTAGGACATGTGAAAGACTCATCATAGAATCACAGAATCATAGAGTTGGAAGAGACCTCAAGGGCCATCCAGTCCAGCCCCCTGCCAAAAAGCAGGAAAATTGCATTCAAAGTACCCCCCAACAGATGGCCATCTAGCCTCTGTTTAAAAGCTTCCAAAGAAGGAGCCTCCACCACACTCCGAGGCAGAGAGTTCCACTGATGAACAGCTCCCACAGTCAGGAAGTTCTTCCTCATGTTCAAGTGGAGTCTCTTTTCCTTTAGTTTGAAGCCATTGTTCTGTGTCCTAGTCTCCAGGGCAGCAGAAAACAGGCTTGCTCCCTTCTCCCTAGCACTTCCCCTCACATATTTATACATAGCCACCATGTCTCCTCTCAGCTTTCTCTTCCTCAGGCTAAACATGCCCAACTCTTTAAGCCGCTCCTCATAGGACTTGTTCTCCAGACCCTTGATCATTTAGTTGCCCTCCTCTGGACACATCACAGGTGGGTACAGTCAAACAAGAAAGCCTCAATCCCAAGTATGCAAGATCTGAGCAAGGCAGGTGCTAACTGGGTTTGGTGGTCTCCCATTTATAGAGCCACCATAAGTCAAAATTAATGTAAAGGTTATTAACAATAACAACAATAGCAACAAGGCTTTAAATGAAGATCTCTACAGTAAGTCCAACTCTATCCATTATAATCTCTGCCAGGAAATCTCTAAATTGAGCTGTTAAAAGTTGAATGATAAATCTACAAGAAGCTAGCAAGTTGCTGCATATGTTGGAGGAACATTTCCAGTCTTGTTGCCTGTGTCTCTGTACATAGTGATAAATTATAAATAAAACTACTATTCTGGCAGGCAGCAGAATTTAAAAGAACTGAAGTGAACTGATCATCAATAGTAATTAGGCCATACTTCTTTTCCGTAATTAATCTATTAATAATGCCCTTTCCTGCCTACGCAGTGGGCGGGGAAAGGTTGTTAGCTTCTCCCACGAAGGGAGATGATTGGTTCCATGGTATGGAACTTTCCAGGGAATGGGCGGAGGCTGCCTAGCACGTTGGGGCAGCCTCCTGCGCCATTCTGGCTCCAGGCGTTGAGGGAAGAACACCTAGGAGTTGCTACGGGAGTCAGGTCGGTAGGGAGGCGGTGAGGGAGCCAGCATGGAAGGCTTGGACTTCATGCAGCCCTGGCTCCTCGCCCCCAGACAGCCTCCGCACATCTTGTGGTTCTTCCCCTCTCCCAACCCCCCCCCTTTTTTTCCTTACCTGATCGTTCGGGGTGGAAGGTTTGGGTGGCAGCAATTTTCTTCTTCGGTTCCTCCGCTGGGATTGGGCCCACTTGGGAGGCCTATGCCGGCGGTGGGCAGCTGCTTCAGGGCAGCCTGTTGTGCTGCTGCGGTGGGCGCTATTGCCCCTCCGTGGTCTTGTTTCCCCGCCGGGTTTGGGCCTCGGCTGGGGCCTGCGCCGGCGGGTGGGCAGCAGCTGAGCCGCAGGGAGGTGCGCCTCGGCGCCTCTCCCCCCCCCCTCCGCCGGGATCGGGATCGGGCCCGGGCTAGGGCCTAGCCGGCGGAGGGTAGTTTCCTGCGGCGCGTTTGGGCGCGCTGCGCCGTCAGCGCGCCGCGGTTCTTTCGGCGCCCCCCCCCCTCTGGTTTGGGCCTGCACCAGGCCCGCTTCCTTGCTGCCTCCCTGCCTCGTGGCGTTGCGCTGGCCTCCGAGGCTGCCCTTGGGGGCGGGCGCTGCGACGCCATTTTGGGAAGGTCAATGACCGCTGTGGGCGGGGTTTTCGGGCGCCATCTTGGGTGGCTGCCCCGAGGGGCCGGAGTTTTGGCGGCCATCTTGAGAAGGGCCCGGCGGCCATTTTGAGAAGGTCGGGACTGCATGGGAGGGGCCCCGGTGGCCATTTTGAGAAAGGCCCGGTGGCCATTTTGAGAAGGTCAAAATTATAAATAAAAATAAAAGAAAAAAAAAGAAAAAAAGAAAAAGGAATAAAACAATGATTAAGTAATGAATTATATAAAATAATAATAAAAAAACAGTGGTGGATAATTCTAAAGATAAAAGGAATAAGTATATAGGAAAAACAATATATAATAATGAGATATAATGAAACAATAAAATGGACAGGAGTAAGGGGAGGGGTGCACTGAACGGGGCGCATGCGTTCACCGGTATCCCCAGCCTTTAATTAATATATATATATATATATATATATATATATATATAAAACAATAACAAATGACAAAACAATGTGAGTAGAGCAATGGGTATCGCTCATGACACCCTTTGATTTTATAAGTATATGATTTGGATGATGACTGTTTTACGACACAGTATTTAGGGGCTAGGACGCTGGTGTATGGTCCCCTTTTTTTTTTTGGCCACGCCAATTATATGTTATAATTAACCCTTTCATGTGGCCTTTTTTTCATTCTAGGATGTCTCAGCGAAAGAATTTGGGTGGCCCTAAGGGAAGGGCCCAGCAAAGCAGGCCGCGACAAAGCGCCATCCACCTCCGGAATTATCATCGTCGGAGGACGAGGGCGTTTCAGTGGAGGAGCTGCAGGCCTTTGCGGCATGGATGCAGAACATCGAACGTCGAACCGGTTTGTCCAGCCCAAAGACCAGCAGCAGGCCGGTTCGTTGGGCTAACACTAAAAGTGTGTTTAAAGATCTTTTGTCTCGTATGTCTTTCGTAGAGACCAATATAGCCGCAGGAGGACCAATGGCGCAGGCGGTCCCGGTGGTAATGGCTGTTCCAGAAGCCCACGCTGAGGTGACCATATCGGAGGTGCAGCCCGCAGTCCAGAGTCCACCACTACCCATGATGATGCCACGGGCTACCTGTAGCCCCGTCGGATCACCGCCACCGGCAGCGGGGGAACCGGCTGCCCAGGCCGGGCCATGCAGTGTCAGTCCATTGGGATTCATCCCTGATGTCGTGGCCGGGCCTTCTTCATCGGAGAAGCCGACCACCTCCCAAGGTACCTCCACCACACTTTCTTGGCCCTGGGACCAGGTCCTGGCGCCCAGCACCATACAGGGTCAGTTAATAGGAGCGGAGGTGACTTCTTTAACAGATAGCACTCCAGTGGTTCCTACACAGGTAACAATAGACGTGCCCACAAGTACCAAGACCACAGGGGTCGGCACCTCCTCTCACTCCGATACACAGGGGATAGTTACATTGGAGTCAGCTAGGACGGGGGAGGCCAACCAGTTTTGGGGAACCAGCAAGTGGCCACCACAGGCCACACCAACGCAGACCTCTCTAGCGTTGGGTTCACATTTGACAGACAAAACAATTGAAAAAATTTTGAGAAACGAGTACATAGACTTGTTTTCACTATACTACAAAGACCGAGAACGTAAAGAAAAGGAGGAGCTCGACGAGGAAGCTAAGCGGGCTCTTAAGAAGAGAAAGGTAGACCAGACGTGGGAAAACTGGTTGTCATGTTTTACAATTTACTCGTCCCTACTTGTAGAGGCCCATCCGGCTAGGGCCCAGGCTTTGTTTGTTTATCAAAACATAATTCAGTCTGCGTATGTCGATGGCCCACCTAACGCGTGGCTGATTTACGATAATCGCTTCCGCAATAAGGTGGCTAGCCGGCCTAATATCCGCTGGGACCTTATCGACCAACAAATTTGGATGGAGGTGATGAACCCCACGAGGTCGCCCACCATTGAAAAAACTGATAGTGGTCATACATTGAAGAACAAGGGTTGGCAGCCCTTTCGACAGGGGGCTCCCCAGTTACAGGCCCAGCGACAAAAGCCCATGTGCTGGGAGTACGCGGCCCAGGGAGCCTGCTCACGTAGGGGCTGCACCTTTCAGCATGCTTGTTCCATCTGTGGTGGCACACACCCAACAAAAAATTGCTCGAGGGTGCGCTCCTTCAGAAGCTGGAATAGAGATGGTCAACCCAACAGGAGACAGGCACCTCAAACCTCTATTTCCAAAGGGCCCCAGCCCAATCAGGGTTGATAAGCTCAAAGTGTGGCTGAGGGACTACCCGGATAGGTCATCGGCTCATTATTTATTAGAGGGTTTTTCAAAAGGTTTCAGGATCCCTGCACAGGGCCCCCGTACCCACTTTATGGCACCTAATCTAAAATCCACGTGTGGAATGGAACTATTAGTACAGCAAAAAATCGATAAAGAGGTTAGGGAAGGTAGGGTCCTGGGTCCATTTAGTTCGCCCCCAACCCCCTTATTACGTATCTCTCCTCTGGGGATTGTTCCGAAGAAGGTTAAAGGGGAATATCGACTCATTCACCACCTATCTTATCCCAAAGGTGGGTCGGTGAACGATGCGATTCCCGCTGACCAATGTTCGGTACAATATACGTCCTTTGACGCAGCGGTTCGCTTGATACGACGCTTCGGCCTTGGGGCGGAGCTGGCCAAATGCGACATTAAGTCTGCGTTTAGGTTGCTACCCGTACATCCACTGGACTTTGAGTTGCTCGGTTTCCAATTTCAGGGCCTTTTTACATGGATCGAGCTCTTCCCATGGGATGCTCGGTGTCATGCGCTGCTTTTGAGAAGTTTAGTACGTTTTTAGAGTGGGCAATTAAAAAGAAATCGGCTTGTAGAGGGGTGGTACACTACCTCGATGATTTTCTTTTTTATTGGGGCGGCGGGATCCGCGAAATGTGTTAAATTGCTTGAGTCCTTCCAACAGTTGGCACATGACCTGGGGGTACCACTAGCAGAGGAAAAGACAGAGGGCCCCCACACAACACTAACCTTTTTGGGAATAGAACTCGATACCATCCACCAATACTCTAGGCTGCCTCCTGATAAGTTACTAGAACTAAGATGCAAGGTTCAGAGCTTTATGCTCCAGAAAAAGGCAACATTGAGGGAGTTTCAGTCCATTATTGGGTGCTTGAACTTTGCATGCAAGGTTGTGGCCCCAGGGAGGCCTTTTCTGCGCCGGATGTGTGATGCTATATCAGGTATAACATCACCCCATCACCACATCAGAGTTACTCAGGCCATTAGGGCGGATTTTGCAACATGGTTGGAATTTTTATCTGAGTTTAACGGGGTTTCATTTTGGAGACAGGAGTTAATGTTGAAGGATGCACTTCAGGTGGGATCTGACGCTTCAGGCGCAGTTGGCTTCGGAGTTTTCTTCGAGGGTCACTGGTGTGCTGAAAGGTGGCCCCAGTTATGGCACACCCAGGGGCTTACTACCGATTTGACATTTCTCGAATTCTTTCCCATACTGGTAGCGGTCACTTTGTGGTCTGACAGATTTGCCAACTCGGTGGTACACTTTTGGTGTGACAATTTGTCAACAGTTCACGTCATCAATACATTAACGTCCAAATCACCCAGGGTGATGGGGGCCCTTAGACATTTTACTCTACATTGCCTAAAGTTTAACATCATGTTTCGAGCCTTTCACATCACTGGCCTCGATAATACCATAGCTGACGCTCTATCTCGCATGCAGATGGAGCGATTCAGGCTGCTCGCACCCAACGCAGACGTCCGGCCGAACGCATGCCAGGCCATCTTTGGCAGGTTGGAGTGACGAGGCTTTGAATGGTATGGCTTGGGCGTTGGCTCCGAGTTCTCAGAAATTATATTCAAGGGCCGTTCGGGAATTTAGAGAATTTAGGCAGCAGTACTGTTTACCCGAGGTTAGTCCGCTTCCTTACGAGCATTTAGTTCAATTTTGTGTCTACCTCCGCAGGAGTGGTTTGTCCCCAGGATCTATTAGGTCTAAATTGGCTGGGTTAGCCTATTGGTTGAAGGCTCAGGGCTTACCGGATACCACCAATGACTTTCGGATCCACAAGATCGTGTTGGGATGGTCACGTCAGCGGGGCCCGTCCCAGGACGATCGAGAACCTTTGACCCCCACAATCTTGAAAGGTTTAAAACAAAGTTGGCCGGGAATTTGTCAGTCCTATTATGAACAGGTTTTGTTTCATGCTGCAGCTCTAACAGCCTTTTTTGCAGCGCTGCGGGTTAGTGAGTTAGTTGCATTTTCCAAGGAGGACAGAACCCATCGTGCATTGTTAGATTCAGATATACAGATGGGTTCAGATTGTGTCCTCATTTTGATTAGATCTTCCAAAACAGACCAGAGAGCTGTGGGCAATAGGATAAGGTTAACAAGGTGTAGCGATTTAGATTTATGTCCGGTGTCGGCTCTAACGCAATTTATAGCAATGCGTCCCAAGTGTGCTGGATACCTCTTTTGCCATCAGAATGGGTCCCCTTTAACAAAATATCAGTTTTGGACAATAACAAAGAGGGCATTGGATCGACTAGGCTTAGGGCACCATAAATTTGGCACGCACTCATTTAGAATTGGAGCAGCTTCCTCGGCATCTCAATTGGGTCTACAACCTAATATTATAAAGAAGATAGGTAGATGGAAGTCCGATGTTTTTAAACGTTATATTCGTACCCCGATGTTTTAACAAGTTTTTCTCGTTTCAGACACATGGATGGGGGCGCGGAGGCGGAGGATCCTTATATGTGGACACAGTTATATCCACTGGGCTGAAAGACATGCGTTGAGGTCCTCCTTTGGCCAAAATTTAGGTTTGGGCAGTGTTGCCACAGTCCAATGGAAGGGCATTCGTGGCCTTCATTGGGCGGGTTTGATCCCTTTATTGTTAGGTAATGAGAGCGAACCCCCTCCTGATGTTCTGGTCCTCCATGTGGGAGGGAATGATGTTGGCTTACTCCAGGGTAAGGCCTTGTTTTTGCAAGCTAGAAAGGATATTTTTAAGTTATGGCGGGCTTGGCCGCTAGTTCATATTGTTTGGTCGGCGATCATACCGCGCCTCAAGTGGCGAGGAGGCGGTGACGTGCGACAGATGGAGAGAGCCAGGAAGCGGGTCAACAGAGCGATGCGTTCGATGCTTCGGCGTGGTAGGGGATCCTACATTGCTCATGACCTAATTAGGGGTGAGAACCCACATTTCTATAGGGTTGATGGTGTCCATTTGTCTGACACGGCAAATGTTCAATTCCTTTTAGATTTACAGTTGGGCATTAGGTTGGTGTTGAGGGATGTTGTGGGTGATGGAGACTGAATGGACATTCGTCTCCAATCTGTGGCGTAAATAGTTTAGGGTTAGCCATAGACCCATATTCTCACATGCACTCCTCAAGTCGGGACGGGCCAGTGCACAAATACACTTACCAAGACTGCGGTCGGGGGTAAAGGGGGATGCATTGGTCCTGAGACTTTGAGAGTTCTGTTGAATATTGTTTGAGATGTTTGATTGTGTTCTTCCTTGAGAGGTGACAAGTTCTGGTGTGATAGGGGAATCAGGAGAATTTCCCGTTGCTACATATAGTTCCCTTGACACCTGAGTTTTAGTCAAGCTAAGCATAAATAGGTAACTTTAAAATAAAAGTTGCCCTAATTTGATCCAACTACTGTTGTCTGTCTCGTTATTTCGGGGGTTAGAAGATAATGCCCTTTCCCTGCCTACGCAGTGGGCGGGGAAAGGTTGTTAGCTTCTCCCACGAAGGGAGATGATTGGTTCCATGGTATGGAACTTTCCAGGGAATGGGAGGAGGCTGCCTGGCACGTTGGGGCAGCCTCCTGCGCCATTCTGGCTCAGGCGTTGACCCACCACTCCCGCCCGGTTACAGTATATTGGTCGCCTTAGGGGCCGGGTAGGAATTTTTTCCCCTTCTATGTTTAAAAAAAAAAAAAAGAAAGAAACAAAAGACAAAATATATATACAAGGGGGGGTTTTTGCCTACCCTGTATTGTTACTGGGACTTTTTCCAGGATGGTGGTTCTATAAATAGGATAGCGTAAATAGTTTAGGGTTAGCCATAGACCCATATTCTCACATGCACTCCTCAAGTCGGGACGGGCCAGTGCACAAATACACTTACCAAGACTGCGGTCGGGGGTAAAGGGGGATGCATTGGTCCTGAGACTTTGAGAGTTCTGTTGAATATTGTTTGAGATGTTTGATTGTGTTCTTCCTTGAGAGGTGACAAGTTCTGGTGTGATAGGGGAATCAGGAGAATTTCCCGTTGCTACATATAGTTCCCTTGACACCTGAGTTTTAGTCAAGCTAAGCATAAATAGGTAACTTTAAAATAAAAGTTGCCCTAATTTGATCCAACTACTGTTGTCTGTCTCGTTATTTCGGGGTTAGAAGATAAAAAAGCAACACCAAAGTTCACATTTATTTTCATAAACGAACTGTCTGAATATATGTATACAGACCTTTCCATTTTAAATAATGCTTATTTTTACATGCACTTTGAGAAATGTCAGATGCACATGCAGTCTGAAGAATAGTTGTTCCATCCTCTCTCTCACTTTCCAAAACCCAGTTTCCATAAACAAAAAACCCTGTCCCAGATCCAGTCCATTTTTCAAAACTAAAACTTAGCTCTGACAATTCCTGGTTTTGTTAGTTTTAGTGCTTTTTTGGCAATCTATTCAGCCCTTAAACATTCCCAGTGGCAGAAAATTCACCCCTGAGCTTGATGCAGTTTTCTCACCAATACAGAATATGAACAAATTTGAGAGAGAGGAAACAATTAGGAGCACATAGAGGCCTCCAAATGCAATCTATTCATTTGCTATAGATGCGCAATAGGTGTAAAGACCCATCTTTTTTCTGCAAAACTGGTAGTTGTACTAGTATTTGTAGATGTAGTAGTACTAGCAGCAGCATTAGCCACTTCACTAAGGACAGAAAGGAAGTTGTAAAACAACTACTGCAAATTCTCCTTTCCCCCTTAAATGACCTCATTAAGAGCCCAGAAACAAAGTGGTAATGAGAGCATGTATTCTCCTGGAAAGTATGTGCCAGGAGAGGATTTATCTTTCCGTGCAGTTATGTTGCTGGTATAGTTTGGAAATCCCAACTTAATAATAAATAATAAAACAAATACACTAGTGGGGGTTCATGGCATGGACATAAATATCAAATAGTTATCAAAAATATTTCAAGATTTAAGACATGGAGATTGTAAAAGAAACACTAACAATAAAAATGCATTAAAATGATGAAGACTAAAGTAGATTGTGCTATAGATAACCTGTTATTGATAACTATTACTGATAATGTGAAATGCATTTTTAAGAGTTCATATCATTGCATGTATTCAGGGCAGAGTGGGACTGTGCTCTATATATATATATATATATATATATATATATATATATATATATATATATATATGAAGGACAGCCCATTCCCATATCAATTATTCTAAAACCAGCCTAATCATATATTGATCAATCCTGTGAAGTTGTCTCCACCAAGTACAACCTATGAGCTTTAACCATGTATTTCTTTGATTTATGTAGTCCATTTGAACTTAGAAAGTGGGGATTTGTACATCTGTGGTCAAAATTTGTGAAAAGGTTTTGACTGAATACCCTGGATATAGCAACAAATCTGATAATTTTCGAAGCTTTGCTGAATATCCAGCAAAGGAGTTAACTTCAAATAGCAGAACATCATTTTTTATGTTAGTCGTCTGATCATATAAAATGAATTTTCCCCATGTGATGCAATTTAGGAATAGGAAGACAGTCCAGTTGACGGAAGCAGAGGTTGTAGCTCAGTGTCAAAGAACACAGCTAGCGAGCTCAAGCTGCCAGGTTAAATCTGTTGAATTTCCACTTTAAAAGGATCACTGATAGCAAGGTTGTGAAAGGTCTCTGCCTCTGTCCTGAGGGATTCAATGCCCATCACAGTAGGGCAGTTTCATTTGTGTCATGAATGAAAATGTTCATAGCCTTATCAAGGCATTCGGTACTGAGTACTAGGCTTGTGCATGGATTCGTTTTGGACGTTTGTTTTTGGCTTGTTTGGAAGGCCATAAGAGCATGGGCTCTGCCGCCATTTTTTTACAGGCTGCAATAGAACAGTGGCTGTTGAAAACCATCTGCTTTCAGTTTGTTTCAGTTACACCTGGAATGCCAGGAGGAAGGCTGCCACTAGAAGGAAAAAGATCACGTGGAAGCAAGGTTTCTTAAGTCCTCCTTTCTCTCTTCATTTGGAAGCAGCAAGGAGATTGAAGTTCAAGGGAGGAAGCAACATTATAAGGCACCAGTTCTCCTTTCCAGTGCCTCCAAATCAAGAGAGAAGGGAGGGTTTATTAAAGGAAGCCCAGGGTAGGATACTTCCAAGTCTATCCCCCTTCCTTCCCTGGCAAATGGGAAGCCCCCTTAAAATGCCTTGGAAAACTGCCTCTTGCAGGGAGAAAGTTGCACCCACCTGCATCTCCTGTCTCCTCTGGAGTAGAGACAGTTTAAACGAAGCATCAAACCCACGTTTCCTCTACAGACAGAAGGGAAAGGATTGCAGTATCTCCACTCTGATGCTTTTAATCCAGGTCTTAATGAAGGATATAAGGATAAACAATGCCTAAAATGATGGGAAGGGGAGTCTGTGAAGTCAATGGGCTGGATAGAAAATGAATCTTTTGGCTTCCCGGATCGAAAACAGATTTCTGTCCTCCCGAATTTGGAAGGCCTCCGAAAAATGTATCGGGACCTCCACCAAAATCCGGGACACCAAAACATATAGCAGTTTACCTGGATTGCACAAGCCTGCTTGATACTACATGCAGGAAGGGGCATCAGGAATACACAGGGTGATTCTAAACCCAGACACATCACACTCATGGGACATTTCAGAGAAATCTCACAAAACAGTTCACACATCTCTTGACACAAGTGGCTAAACATCCATAAACATAGAAAGCAGACAAACAGACACACTTTAGTCAGTGTATTCACTTCAATTCATTCTGTAATTATAGGCTATGAGGAAAAATGCAGATAGTGTCGTTCTCATAAGGCAAGCACTATAAACCCTGATTTTGATCTGGTTGATCCAGACGAGTTGAGCTTGATTGGACCTTGAAACTGAATTGAAATTCTGCCTGACATGTATGGGGAACCTACATTTGAAGTAACATTTGTTCCCATGAATTTACTAAAAAATGAAGATACGATAGGCAGTTGCTGTTTCAAAAGCTTAACAATGAGTTCGGTGGTTCCTAGACTTTTGAGGGTGATTTTCCTACTACCTACTGTCTTCTATAAGTGATACTTCTGAGAAGGTGTTGTTTTTTCCTCCCTGGAATCAGGCGGTTCTCCTCCTTAGGAGCTCATGTCAAGTCTAATGCATGTATATCCACATCAATCAGGGGCCACAGAGACACTACCATATAATGCAGTTTAACTGCATGGAACTGGATTGTATGAGTCTTCACTCCCATATAATGCAGATCAATGTAGTCAAACTGCATTCTGAAACTGTATTATGTGGCAGTCTAGATGAGGCTTAGGAGAAGCAACCCACAGGGCATCCTTTTTCCCACTACAAAAGACTTGATCCCAAACATTTATAAAATATGAGAAAATATGCAGTCCAGTGGATTTTCAAAATGTTTGGCTTAAGTTGCATCTTGGGTAGTGTTGTGCTACAGTCTTCATAAACCAGATAACTCCAGTTTTTGCTTAGTGTACAAATTGCAATACAACTATTATGCCCCCTCGCCTCATTTTAACAATTTAGTGAAGCATCCACGACCACTTACTCCCCCCCCCACACACACACACTAACAAACGGTAGTAGCACACTAATATAGTTTTCTGTCTCAAACACCCTGCATCCCATTTCTGTCTCTTCCAAATGTTTAACTTACCGTGATTTTTTTTACAGAATTTAGTTGGAAGACCATTATTTCTGGGTACAAACAATATTTCTTCCCCACTGCAAACTGTCATTTTTTTTAAAGAATAGTTTTTATTAAATTTCAGATTAAAAACAATCACAAATATATACAGAAAGAGGGACATCGTACATCCGAGGGTATTAAGTTACCCTCCGTCGGAGTAGTAAAGAATAGAAATAGTTACAGTAGGGTGTCGAGAAGAAAAGTGAAGCAAGGAGAGCGAGGCAGGAGGGGAAGGGGGATAGGGGATAGAAAAGGGTGATCTGTGCAAAGAAAGGAAATTTGAAAGGGCAAGACAATTTCTTGATGCGAAATGCATCCTTCTTGTTATCATCTCTTCTTCTTCCTGGGACACATGGGGAGATGGAAAACAGATACATCATATGTTCAACTAATACTTCCTTAATTAAACATCTATATATCCTTCAAATCCAAATCCAAATTACATTCTTTTTTACAGTATTTTTTAAATGCCTTGTACTTATTTCCATCATTTACATTCAGCCCATCTTTATTTCTTAATCTTTTGCAAACTGTCATTTTCATAGTCAGAAGAGAAAAGTAAGTAATTAGATAAATAATAAACATACATATCTATGGTGGACAGCAAATTCAGCAACTTGGTAGTTTAACCCGCTGCTCCACCAGGGGGCCTATCTCCCTGCCAAAGCGGTACCTATTTATCTACCTGCATTGATGTTTTCGAACTGTTGGGTGAGCAGAATTCCAAGGTAAACTCCAAGGGTAATAATATGTCTGAATTCCATTTCAGGTGTATCCTATATGACACTGGCATATTGCTAATTCCAACTGGCTCTGTATTATTAGGATGCCATTTATTTAGCAAACAATTCCTGATTGTCAGAAGCTACTCATCTTACTTTGTTTAATGAAAATAAAATTTTAGCAGTGTTTATGTGTGTGATAACAAAACATCTGCAATGAATGAAGAATGTGTATTTTTTCTGTCTCAGGAGTGACTTGAGAAACTGCAAGTCACTTCTGGTGTGAGAGAATTGGCTGTCTGCAAGGATTCGAACCTCTGACCTGTCGGTCTTCAGTCTTGTCGGCACAAGGGTTTAACCCATTGTGCTACTGGGGCCTCCATAATGTGTAATTATGGTTTCTTTTTGTGACGACAATGATGATGATGATGATTATTCAAAGTGTGTTTTGTGTCCCCACTTCCCATGAGTGAATGCGCAGTCCAACTTTATTTTGCATTGCATATCTCTGATGAGCTTTTCATGGCATTTTCTACACATCAGAGCCTACAGTTTTGAAGGCAAAAGAAAATCCCAATGCTAGTCTCTCTGCTAGTCTCAGTTTAAGGTAGGCACTTTTTGCTGAATATTTAGCAGCCTGCTAAACCCATTGATCTCTTTGATATAGTCTCTTGGATTCCACAGTAGGACTTATAATTAACAATGCAGATGAGTAGCTATAGGCAAGATCTTTGTGTGTTGATATGTTCACTTTCTCTCTCATTTTCAGAGAGCTAATCAGATTTGCATACTTTTCCATTGCCAAGACCTTTACTGCCATCTATAAAAGTTGTTTTTTTAAAAGGAAATATCTCAAGCGCAACAGCAACTTTTGCTCAATTGTTCATGGGTTTGGCTCATTCACACTTTAATTGTTAAATGAAGACAGGCATTATTGGAAGAGACAGACGCTTCAGAACACAAGTGCTATCTCTTCTGCTTTTTTGAAGATAGTGAGAAATTAAAATAATGTAAAAAATTATTAAATGCAAATGGGAGCAAATAGGCGAGTGCATCACATAATGAGTGGTTGCCGGAAAGGAGGAAAACTTTGGTATACAAAGTTTCCCCCTCCAAAAGCAAAACAACAAACTAAAAAAGAGATATCCACACTTTAGACGACATGTGAAGCAACAGTATGGTCATTATGGTTAACTGCAAAAAGCACAGTGCCAAACATCACACGCCTGTGAAGATGCAAGGAGGGATTTTAAAGGCATCCAGTTATCAGTCAAATGGAGCTTTAGATGAAGACTCCAGCAGAGAACAAATGAAGTCTTTGGAAGGTAGCACTGGAGTAATCTTGTCACACACATTTTGGTTTAGATGTGCTATAAAAAAGACCGATATATCTGTGAATGACATCATACTTTACTGAACTGGGGAGGGGAGGGAGTGTGGCAACTGGTTCCATAAATGAATTCCAGTGCCCATATCTAATATAATCTGGCACTTTTAAAATTTTCTTTCGTTTCTCCTTTTGGGGTACAATGTGATCAAATGTGATTTTATTTGATTTTAACTGGGGGTTTTATCTGGTTTTATTGCATTTTATGTGGTCATCTGTTTTTAACTCTGTAAACCGCTCTGGGCTCCAGAGAGAGCGGTATATTAAGTCGAACGAATAAATAAATAAATACTGTAAATAAATAAATAAATGTGACGCAGCTTATCTGTGATGGCAACCAACACCGTCTCCATCTCATGCTTCCGTTCAGGGCATGGGATGGAGACGGTGTTGGTTGCCATCACAGATAAGCTGCGTTGCCAATTTGATCATGGTGGATCGGCACTGCTCGTGTTATTGGACCTCACGGTAGCGCTCGATACTCTCGATTTTGATCTTTTGACCCACCGTCTGGCTACGGCTGGGGTGAGGGGGACAGTTCTTAATTGGCTGTCCTCTTTCCTCCGGAACCGGTTCCAGCGAGTGAGAAGGGGTGAGGTTGTCTCAGGGGGTGCCCCTCTCCATTGTGGGGTCCCTCAGGGGCAATCCTTTCCCCTCTATTATTTAACATCTATGTCCGACCACTTGCTCGGTTGGTACACAGCTTCGGGCTGGAGTGTCACCAATACGCGGATGACACCCAGCTCGTTCTGGGGATGGAGGGCCGACCCGACTCCGTACCCAATAATTTCCATCACTGCCTAGATGCCGTCACTGGATGGCTGCGAGCCAGTAGGTTGAAGGTGAATCCGGCTAAGACGGAGATCCTGTGGCTGGGCCGTCCTGGGGCGAGTGGGATCCAGCTTCCTACCCTGGATGGGGCGACTCTTCGCCCGTCATTATCGGTCAAAACTCTAGGAGTCACGCTTGACTCCCATCTGACGATGGAAAAACACGTCTCCACCGTCAGCGGAACAGCATTCCATCATCTCCGGCAGGTGAGGAAGTTGGCTCCCTACTTGTCCCGGCACGACCTAGCCACAGTGGTCCAAGCCACGGTCATCTCAAGACTGGACCACTGTAATGTTCTCTTTGTTGGCCTTCCTCTGTCGGTGATTCGGAAGCTTAAGCTGGTGCAGAACGCCGCAGCCCGGCTTGTGGCAGGTCTTCCATCTCACTGCCACATTACGCCGATGCTGCGGGAACTGCACTGGCTCCCAATTGAGCACCGAATCACCTTCAAAGTGATGGTTTTAACCTTTAAGGCCTTGAATGGTCTGGGGGCGGTGTATCTAAGGGACCGCCTCTCCCCATATAGTCCTCTAAGACCACTGAGATCTGAATCACTGAACCTCTTGGCGGTACCAAGCCATGCTGCCTTCCATCTGACCACAACCCGGAGGAGAGCTTTCAGCGTGATCGCTCCGGTGTTGTGGAATGCTCTCCCTCCTGCCATTTGCACGATGCCCACTTTACTGGCCTTTCGTAAGGCCTGTATAAGGCTCCATGTTTTGGCCAAGAGCTGTGATCCTATGTAATAGACAGGCATCACTGCCGGTTTTTAACTGTGGATGCATACATCCAACCATGTTTTAATATGTGTCATGTATGGTTTTATTATGTTGTACTGTGTTTTTATCGATTGTATCATTTTTAACTGTTGTGAGTCGCCCCGAGCCACTTGGAAGGGGCGACCAAGAAATCCAAATAATAAATAAATAAATAAATGTGATTTGATTGTTTTTACACTGTTGATGCATGTCAAGATTGTATTTGCAAGTCACCTTGAATCCCAATTCTGGGGAACGGGTAATTTAGAAATGAATAGCATCAATCACCATGATTGATTATTGTTAATTATAGTCACCATTATTGTCTCAAAGGTTTTGTCAATCTCTTTAAAGTCATGTTATTGTGAGCCAGTGTGTTGGAGTGAACAAAATAGCCATAAGCAACTGTAGTCCTGTAATGGGGACTATAGTTCCTATAGACTAGGCTTGAACCCAGATCCGTTTTTAGCTGTTTTCTTTGGTGAATCCAGCTTTTTCAGTTTTTCCGGGTACCCAGCCCTCACAGATTCCCTTCCATAACGGGACCATGTGGCAGCTGATCTCGACTCCTCCTTATTGGCATCACAGTTGATTTTTTAAAAATTATTTTCCTTTTTTTTCTTGATTCTTTTTATTTAGTGGGACTGACTGGGAGTTGGGAACATATGGGACATGTGGGTGAGGTGTGTGCATGTACACATTTGGGGGGCTTGAAAGAGTCACCCTTTTAGCTTTTTCCTCCTTCCCTCCCTCCCATTCAAATACTTCTAAAAGATAACAACAATAATAATAAATCCCAGCAAACAAAAAGAGAATCCTCATTCTCTGTAAAATACGACCACCTAATTACCTCTCCTCTAAAGTAGAAAGTAGAAACATCTTTAAGTATTTAATCTGCTCTTCCTTCCCTGGACCTTGGATAAAATGCCTTGGAAAGCTGTGTGATGTGCTGTAGGGAAAGAAAGCACGAAAGAACATGCCTGGCTGCATCACCTCTCCTCTAGAGTAGAAACAGCTTTCCTCTACAGACAGAAGGGAAAGGATCAGAGAAAGAGTGGCATCTTAACTCTTATGCTTTTTTAAATCCAGGTCTTAATGAAGGATGTAGAAGTGGAGCCTCTGGGAAGCCCCCCCCCCCCCAGGGCAATGGGCTGAATAGGATACTTTTTATACCTCATTGCTGACACCCGGGGGGGGGGGGACTCCCAGGAAGGGTGTGTTATTAACCCCTTGGTGACACCGAGGCTCTCTTGAATGAAAAAAAAAAGGAAAAGGTCCCAGAAAAAGAAAGGGGAGTCTAGTAAGTTCCTCATTGCTGCCAATGGGCCAGATCTAGCTGCATTTTTTTGGCTACGGACGGAAAATGGCTATTTGGCTACCCACACATTTTCAAAAGGCATACAAAAACAGATACGGGAATCTACCGGTATTTGGACAGCAGAAATGGAACAAGATTTAGCCAAAATGCATAAGCCTGCCATAGACTGCTGGAGTCAAAAACTGCTGGAAGAAACATGAACAACTTTAGATATGCAAATAATAATAATAATAATAATTTCTACCCCACCACCATCTCCCCAATGGGGACTCGGGGCGGTTTACATGAGGCCATGCCCAATAGTGCATTACAATAAAATCAAATCAAAAGCATAAAACAAAACATAACAATAAAATAAATAAGGCATAAAATAATACTTTATTTATATTCCACCCTTCTCACCCCAAAGGGGACTCAGGGCAGATCACAGCACACATACAAGGTAAACATTCAATGCTGCTTGGTATAGACAGACAGTGCACAGACAGACAGAACAGAAAGGAGGTGTGTTGTTTTGATGCCATGGAAGGTTGAGTGCTGTTGCTCCATCCTCTATGACTTCCTTCTTCCTTTTGGTCGCCCAGCATTTTCTGATCTTTGTTTATGGCATTGTATAACACCTCCCCTGCTTTTTAGCGGTACCTTATATCTCTAATTACAGCTAAAGCTGTTTTCAAACTGCTTAGGTAAACAGTGAGCAGGGCTGACAATCGGCTGCTCACGCCGACTTGGGGCTTTGAACTTGCAACCTTTCGGTTGGTAGATGTTATCATTGCTGGTGATTTACCAGTTGTGCTAAACCTCTGGCCACTTTGATGGCTGAAAGCTAGGAGGAGCTGTGGAGCACTGAGCTGTGTGATGTAGAAGTGCATCTTTGATATTTGGCAAGAAGGAATGGTGTCCTGCTGCTGCTCCTGGAGAAGTTACAGGGTGGGGCCAGCAGAGGATACCTTTTGGGGTATTATTTTAAAGTGATCTTAATTCTAAAAAGAAATGAAATTCCTAAAAATTAGGGGATTACCCAAACGTTATGAAACTAACAGTGGTTGATACGGCCTCCAGGTGTGGTCGTTTTCATCCAGATAGCTCTAAAAATAAGAAGGGGAGCTGGGAACCCCACCCCTCCCTTGCCACCAATGGGCCAGATCTAGCCATGGTTTTTTTTAAATTTTTGGCTGCAGAACAAAATGGCTATTTGACTATTTTATTTTATTTATTTATTGCATTTATATCCCACCCTTCTGACAGGGGACTCAGGGCAGTTCACAACAATGGCAAAATTTGATTTATTTATTTATTTATTTATTTATTCGTTCGACTTAATATACCGCTCTCTCTGGAGCCCAGAGCGGTTTACAGAGTTAAAAACAGATAACCACATAAAATGCAATAAAACCAGATAAAACCCCCGTTAAAATCAAATGACATTGAGTACATATAAAAATAAAACAACGTATACTTTAAAATCCCAGAATTAAAACATATAACTTACAACAATGTCTTAAAATCACACAGTCCAAAAGCATATTCCAGGGGGCATTCCAATTGTCACTTGCATTGTTCATTATTGCATGGGAGGCACACGAAAATGGCTCTGAGTCTTCCGAAATTCAGCCAGCAGAAATAGACCGACGATCAGCCAAAATCCATAAGCCTAATAACTAGGGAAAGAAAGCCCAATGAAAACATAGGCCATTTCCAGGCAATACCAGAAACCAGGAATTCATCTGTAAAGTAGGAGGTTAGTGATAGTTGCAATAGCAAGCCATATGTGCTTTACAGCAAAGGCACATTTTTGCTTAGCACATCATAGCTTAATGGAGAAAGAACAGGTCAAGAAGCTGCTGAGGGTGGTGCATGGAGTACAGCTATATCCACTAATAATCAGATGAATGCTGAAAATTGTTGGTTAATTATCTGCATTTTGTTTAAATGTTTCCAATTCCAATTTTCCCTTAGTGTGAAAGCCCCCCATTAAGCTTTTGCTGAAAAGTTAATACCTCCTACTGAGTAATCTGTTTTAAACTGTCCTTGATGATTCTAATGTGAGACGGCTGAATGTATCTTCAAGCAATTCATTGTGAGGACAGCTGTACCAAGTGAACCTAATTCACTTTTAAATTCTCCCTTTATTGATTCAGCTCTTTAATTAACATTTGACTTTTTACCCATTTTTGAAAAAAAAAGTCAGAATGAAACCTTAAAATAATTACCCATATCAATGCTGTTAAAGTCCACATTTCCACATCTCCCTTTATAATGTGCTGATGAACACACATAAGAAGTAAATCTGTATAGATTTCTCTCCTGTTGCCGTACGTTTGCCTCAGTAAATAATTATTTGATGGTTGGTAAATACCTTTAAGCACCATTTCTCCCGCCCTCATTACAATAAAAAGGTTGGCAAGGTTGGCCAAATTACTTTTCAGTCATAAAAGGCAAGTCAGAGGAAGCCCATCTCCCCACAGGGTTTTGTTAAACAATTATGTACAGGAAACCTGTAAAATATATCAGAAGCATAGGTACAAAGGCTAGGGAACTATGATGAATGAGGAGACTGTTTCTGCTCAATGGGTTTCAAAGTCCACAACGTTTCATTAAAAAATGTGGACCGCACAACATCTGGCATTCTCCTAACTAGGTCCTGGAGGTGCGCCAAAACTGGGTTGTTGTAGGTTTTTCGGGCTGTATTGCCATGTTCTCGAAGCATTCTCTCCTGACATTTCATCTGTATCTCTGGCAAGCATCCTCAGAGGTTGCGGGGTCTGTTGGAAACTAGGAAAATAGACATACAGTATATAAACCCAATTTTCCTAGATTCCAACAGACCTCACAACCTCTGAGAATGCCTGCCGTAGATGCAGGTAAAACATCAGGAGAGAAAGCTTCGAGAACATGGCCATACAGCCTGAAAAACCTATAGCAACCCAGTGATTTCGGCCATGAAAGCCTTCGACAATACATTGCACCAAAACCTTTGGAAAAGAGATATACCCAAAAAACTTGACCACTCCTACAGTATATTGATGCAACATCATGCTGCTAAAATATTGTGATCTGACATTGGAAGTACAAATAACTCAGCTCAAGTGGGAAACAACAATGAGAAGATAAAACTAGGAATGCTACCATTCATAATAATGTGGACAATATATTCCTGGATTACTAAAGTGAATAAGATGGAGAACATATGTATATCTTCAGTCGCAATCTATGAGGGCGGGTCAATAAGTCTGTGACTTTTTGAATGAAACACAGGTTTTTGGATAAAAAATCATTTTATTTTTCAACGTAGTCTCCTTTGAGCTCTATACACTTTGTCCAAAGTTTCTTCAATTTTCTATCCCTCAAAAAAAAAAGATTTGTAGAGGTCATCAAAATAGGTATCTGTTTGTGAGATGATTTCATCGTTGGAGTCCAATCTCTTTCCGCCGAGCCATTTCTTCAGGTTTCGAAACAAGAAATAGTCACTCGAGGCTAAATCTGGAGAATAGGGCAGATGAGGGAGCAATTTGTATCCCAATTCATGAATTGTTGCCATGGAAACTGCACATGTGTGCACCCTTGCATTGTGGTCAATTGTGAGCAAATGCGGCACCCATCTTGCAGAAAGCTTTCTCATACCCAAGTGATCATTTAAAATTGAAACCACTGAACCATGTGAGATGCCTATGGCTTCCACAATCTCTCGCGCTTTCAATCTCTGATGGTTTGAGTGATGGTTTTTTCCCAGCAAAAAATAATGCTTAATGAGCACACAAAATTCACTTTTTTCCATTTTTTCCATTACCCGCCCTCGTAGTTGGCCACCACAACGACAGAATGACACTATATTTTAGGGTTGTGATTTTACGGTAAACCTTGACCCATTTCATGCCCCACCTTTTGGTGGGGGCCCCAATCTAATTTTGGGAATCTCCCGAAATTGGGACAGCAAATATCTGTTTTCGCTCTGGGGTGCCAAAAGAACAGTTTCCTATCAGCCCATTATGGGGGGGGGGAGGCTTCCCAGGTTCCCCTTCTCATCATTTTAAGCACTGAAGTTGTTTTACTCTAGAGGAGAGGTGCTCAGTTGCAGGTAGCTGTGTGCTTTAAGAGGGGCTCTTACTTACTTCTACACTAGAGGAGAGGTGCTCAGCTGCAGGCAGGTGTGCATGCTTTGTGGGCCTGCATGCCATACATGCACACTCTCTCTTTCCAAGGCAAGGGGGCAAAAGGCAAGTTCTCATTCTTACTGTAGAGGGAGCACTCGGCTGCAGGCAGGGCACATGCTTTCTGGGCCTGCACGCCACATACAAACACACTCTTTTTCCAAGGCAAGGAATAGAACTCCTCGTGCACACACAAAAAAAAGTCAGGATCTTTTGTGTGGAGCTGATTTTCATACCAGGAGGGGCCTTCCTGTTACGTGCTCCCGAAGGGAACAAAAGTAATGAAACAAAGGAAACAGTTCTGCGCACAATTCTACTATATATGTCTGACAAAACATGCTGTTTACTTCATTGAAGGTATAGCAAAATAACCCCTTCTTATTCCTTTGTTTGTTTGCTTGTTTGGATTAAGATTTGAAATTAATGAAATTATTTTCACCATAGGCACCATTGTTCTAAAGAATGCTTCCATTTAGGTATATTATTATCACATCTAAGTAACTAGTAGATGTTTGTGCATGGCACAGCACATTTCAGCATGCTTTGTTGTGGAGGGTTTGCATGCATTTGTCTATTTTTAGCAATAGTGTACACAACTAGGTTCTCCATATCCTCTCAGCTCCTGACTGCACAATATCCCAAAGAGGAAAAATGTGCTCTGACGTGCATACTGAATTACACTAGCTCTCCCTTTCACTTACTTGGTCTCACAAGCTCCAAACAATCTTGTTCATTTCTGGATAGATGAACCTCCTGCCTCTGGAAAGACAGAATGGCTCTATATAGGTCTGCAACTTAAGTATCATCCAGAGCCAGCAAAAGTGACCTTCCTCATACTTAATAGAAGGTGAATATTATGGGGATGTGGGTAATGAGCTTTCGTTCTCTAGTAATATCCAAATAATGAAACCCAGCATATTTACCAAAGTTTTAATAAGAGAAAACAATTGACAAAGTATATCAAATGTATATAATTATTCGTAGCCTTAGAATGAGAAAGCATGGAGGGAAAGCAGCCCAAGAAGCCACAATTCTTACAATAATGGGTAGAGGGAGATGCAAAGTAGCAGACAGTATTATCACAATTTAATTTCAAACCAGTACTGGAAAAAGTGCAGATGATTAGATAGGAAATCCAGAAACCAGTTTAAGGATGGCGAGCACATAAACCACAGAGAGCTGATACATGTTAAGGGCTTTCCTTTCACATGCTTTTGTGGGAATTTGTCTGGCCACCACAATTTGAGCTGCCAGTAATTAAATTGTCAGTATGGATGAATCCCATATCTCCAGATATGAGCCTGTCTAAGCTTTAAGATCTGCATGTGAGGACCTTCTATCAAAGCTAGCTTCACCACAGCCATGGTTGGTAAGGATACAAGAAAGGGTCTTCTTAAGCCCCTTCTATAATGCCATAAAATACAAATTATCTGCTTTGAACTGTAATATATGGCAGCGTAGACTCAGATAATGTGAATTATCTATTTCAATAACTTTGGTTATATGGCAGTGTAGAACAAGCCTTAATGACGACCTCTAGGTTGCAGAACTCCTTTCCCTGCTTTTGCTCCACTAGCAAGTAAATATTTGTTTCCTATTCAAGGAAGCATTGATTTCTAATATGAGATAGTAGCTTGTAATATGGGGTGGGAGTTGTGTTTTAATCTATATATATATATAAAGGAAGAGTCCCAAACAGAGAAGACCGTCCCAAACAGAGAAACCTTACAACACAGAGACACCAAACTTGCCAACAGAAATAGACCTCAGACAAGGTAGGTTTGTAGCAAAGAAACTCCCCCCAAACCTAAAAGGCCCCCAAAACAACGAGTAAAAAAACTACATTTCTCAGCATCCTTTGGGGCTGCCAACAACTCTCCCAGCCTCTACATTCTGACAACATGATTGGCTGCCAATAAGGGCGGATTTGCATAACTCCTGTACTGGCCAGCCAACATGAACATTCCGACCCATAATAAACTGTCAGAGGAGGATAAGGCAAAGGGCTGAGGCACAAACACAAACACCCAATTCACTTCCCACAGAAAATTTACACCCCTACAAATCACAGACCATGCCCAAAATTGACAGTAAGGCTTCATTAACTTAATTTCCCTGACTAGGCCTCACGTAATGGGATGCTGTTTACACTCTGAATTGACAGTAAGTCTTCATTAACTTGATTTTCCCGACTAGGCCTCAGCTCATGGGACATTGTGTATGGCCTGAATTGACAATAAGGCTTCATTAACTTGATTTTCCTGACTAGGCCTCAGCTCATGGGACATTGTGTATGGCCTGAATTTACAGTAATCTACCTTGGCACACAGAGCCCCTATGACCCACACTACATTCTACTGCAGTTTGGAGGAGGGTGGACCATGGATGATGGGATTTGATGCACCTCCATGGATTATGGGATTTGTAGTACTTTCAAACCCTTCATTCCCCACAGACTACTGTGGCCCAGAACCAAGACCGATAAAGACCCAACTTGGCACACAGTGCCCCCATGACCCACACTCCATCCAACTGCAGTTTAGAGGAGGGCACACCATGGATGATGGGATTTCAAGTACCTCCACTCACTTCCAAAGTAACCCACCCACACAAGCATCAACCTCTACATCAACACAGCAGACGGAAAGACAAAAAACATTGTATATCCACAAGCTATTCAGAACGCCAGCAACACCACACACCAAGAACTCCACAGGACTTCAACATCCCACCCACCAGAACAACCCACAACGACACAGCCATGACCCTACCAAGACCATCACTAACATCAATTCCAACCCTTACATACTCAGACTTTCTCGCATCTCCTAAATAGGGCACAGCAACGCGTGCCAGGTACAGCTAGTTTTAGTATGTTTTAAATGTGGTTCTAAAGCTGACTCATTTGAATATTGAGAGAGTTGTTGTTATTTTTGCATTTTTTTCAAGAGGTTGTAAGGTTAGAGGTAAAGGTTTTCCCCTAGTAATAGAGAGAAGGTTTTCCTCTGATATTAAGTCCAGTCGTGTCTGTCTCTGGGACTCCTCTCCATTTCTAAGCTGAAGAGTCAACATTGTCCATAGACACTAGGGTTGGTCTCTGCAGTTTAAAATTATTTGAAATCGGATTAAATTCATATAAAAAGTTAATTTAATTGTTTTTTGAACATAATTTCCTTACCGAACCTGGGGGCCGCCATTTTTCTTAATTATTGTAATTAGATCATATCTTCCCCTCTCAGTAGAGATTCTTCTAACAGAAATATCTATGTCCTCCAAAATTACTTTTCAGGGTAACTTACACAGTACACACACACACACCAGAGTCCTGTCCCTGCCTTCTGTCTGGTCGAGAGAAGCATGCTAAAGCATTGCCAAAACCGCAGACAGGAGCAATGGATGGCAGAGGGAATGGATCGATCCATTGCCTCTGCCATCCATTGCTCATGTCTGCAGTTTTGGCAAACCTTTAGCATGCTTTCCCCTGCTTCCCCCGACCAGACAAAAGGCAGCGATAGGACTCTGGTGTGTGTGTGTGTACTGTGTAAGTTACCCTGGAAGAAGTCCAGGCTGCAGCTCTCGCTGGGGGAGAGAATGCCATCAATCAGGCCAGCTGAGTCAGCAGATCAACAAGGGTGGTTCCCGCAAAGGAAGTAGACAAGCAAAGCGTTCCACAATCGGCTTGGGGTGATGCCTCCACCGATACCTGTTAATGCATCACCCCAAGCCGATTGTGGAACTCTCTGCTTGTCTACTTCCTTTGCGGGAACCACACTTGTTGATCCGCTGGCTCAGCTGGCCTGATTGATGGCATTCTCTCCCCCAGCCAGCGCTGCAGTCTGGGCTTCTTCCACGTTTTTTCCTATTGAGATCACTCCCGAGTGGATTACAACACATGTAATTGTGGATTACAAGTAACTGACCCCTATTCCTGCAAAGATTACCTGATATTATGAGTGGATAGACTACTACCCTTGCGGAAACCATCCCTGTAGACTTGCTTGCATTCCCCTCACACCTGCCGATACATTGTGATTGCACCAGCCTCCTCCTCCTCCTCCTCCTCCTCCTTTTTGCTACTTCCAAGAATACCCCCCCTCCCTCCTATTTGGAGTCCCATCTAGAATTCAGTGTGGTTTATTCCAGTTTTGGCCTACAACTCCCAGAAATCCCAGCCAGTTTACCAGCTGTTAGGATTTTTGGGAGTTGTAGGCCAAAACCATCTGGGGACCCCAGGTTGAGAACCACCGTGTTAGAAGAAACTCATATCTTTGCATTTCATTTGCACTAATTGATTATTTGTTGATATAGCTTCATTAGCTTGAGACTGTGTCGGAGTGGGCATTGAGGTTCCCCAGGCTGATTGTCCTGGGGGACTTCAATGTCCACGCCGACACAGCCTCTGTTCCATCTGCAGCCGCAGACCTAATTTCGACCATGACGACATTGGGCCTCTCCCTCTGTAATTCGGGGCCCACACACTCGGCTGGTCACACCCTCGATTTGGTCTTCAGTGCGGGGGTCCAAATGGACCTAGCCTCCGTAATAGAGGTTCCATGGTCGGACCACTGCGCTCTGAAGATCCGGGTAGAGCAACCACCACCCCCATGCAAGGGCGCCGAACAGATTTTGGTTCGCCCGAAGAGACTTATGGAACCCGAAAGGTTCCTGAATGCTCTGAGGGATCTGGAGTCTATCAGCGTCTCAGTCGATGAGCAAGTCCTATCTTGGAATACCTCACTATCTAAAGCTCTCGACGAGATTGCCCCTAGGCGCCCTCTCCGACCCCGCAAGCATCGATCTCCCTGGTATACGGAAGATCTTAGGTCGATGAAGCGGAAAAGGAGACGGCTGGAGAGCGTGTGGAGGGAACTCCGTGACGGAGCCTCACTATCAGCCTATAAGCTATTTAAAAAAGCTTATGAGCGTGCTGTAAAGGCGCCAAAATACACGTATCTCACCACCTTGATAGCGTCTGCCAACTCACACCCGGCCCAATTGTTTAAAGTAATTCGATCCTTGACAACGGTCCCTACCGTCCCAAAAAATAATGATCAGGCCCTTACCGCCGGTGCTTTTCAGAGTTTCTTCGCAGACAAGATACTGAGCCTCCGCCGGGACCTCCCTGCCACGGTTGATACAGTAAGGGAGCTCGAGACCCCGTGGCCCTCCGCTGGGCCCACCCTCGACCGGTTTCGGCCACTGGACGCAGATGTTGTTGATAAGATTGTGGCTGCAACCAGGCCTACCACCTGCTCCCTCGACCCGTGCCCCTCCTGGCTTGTTAGATCTTGTCTGGAGGGGTTACGTGGGCCTCTGTTGAACATCATAAATACCTCCCTTGAGCAAGGAGTGTTTCCAGAGTGCTTAAAAGAGGCGGTGGTAGCCCCATTGCTGAAAAAACCGTCATTAGACCCTGCGGTTCCCTCCAACTACCGACAAGTGTCGAATCTCTCGTACCTGGGGAAGGTAGTTGAGAGGGCAGCAATGGAGCAGTTGCAGTCCTTCTTAGATGATGCAACATGGCTAGACCACTTCCAGTCCGGCTTCCGTTCGGGGCACGGGACGGAGACGGTCCTGGTCTCCATCACAGACCAACTCCGTTGCCAGCTCGACCAAGGCGGGTCTGTACTGCTCGTGTTATTGGACCTCACGGCAGCGTTCGACATGGTCAACCACAATCTTTTGATCCACCGCCTCGCCATGGCTGGGGTGAGGGGGACAGCCCTGAAATGGCTGACCTCCTTCCTCCACTAGCGGTTTTAGCGAGTGAGGAGGGGTGAGGTGGTCTCCGAGGGCTCCCCATTAGTTTGTGGAGTTCCGCAGGGGGCCATTCTTTCCCCTCTGTTATTTAACATCTATATGCAGCCACTTGCACAGCTGGTACAGAGTTTCGGGCTTGAGTACGCTGATGACACTCAGCTCATTCTGAGGATGGAGGGCAGGCCTGGATCTGTCCCTGATAATTTCCAGCATTGCTTCGAAGCCATTACTGGATGGCTGTGAGCCAGTAGGTTGAGGGTGAATCCAGCGAAGATGGAGATTTTGTGGCTGGGCCGCCCGGGTGATGGGGATGTCCAGCTTCCGACCCTGGACAGTGTGGCGTTATGCCCATCGCCTTCTGTAAAGAGCTTTATTGAATGGTACAATTTTGTGAAGAACCAATTTTCTGATTTGACTGTTAAACAAGTTCAATCTGATAGAGGAGGTGAATTTGTGAATGAAAGACTTAAGAATTTTTTTAAGGATAAAGGAATTTGGCATAGGAAAACAAATCCGTGTGTATCAAAAGAAAATGGAATTGCGGAGCGTCGCTTAGGTGTAATTCAAACCATGGTAAAATCAATGCTTGAGGATGCACAAATGTCCAAAGGTTTTTGGGCAGAAGCAGCTAATACTGCCAATTACGTGCTGAATAGGTTATGGACCTCAAGTGTAATTGAAATCTCATTCTATTTGTTTTATGGAAGACATCCAAAGGTGGATCATTTTCAAGTATTTGGTGCGCATGCAAATGTCTTAATTCCTATACAGCAAAGAGACAAAAGAGATCAGCATTGGGTAAAGATGCAATTTATTGGATATGAAGGTGGAACGAAAGGCTATAGATTCTGGAATGGCTCTTCTCCAGGGAAGAAGATCACAGTCTCCAGATCTGTAAAGTTCGAAAAATAATACTCATTGGGATAGAATTCATGCGAACACTGAAGTGTTCATAACCCCAAGTGTTTCTAGAGTAAAGAATGAATCTGAAGTTGTAGAGGTATTAGATGAGGCAAATGTGGAAGAAAGCAAGGAACAATCTGAAGAAAGTAATTTTCATGATTTTTGCGCCACAAACTCTGACTTAGTGTCCAAATCTGTAACAGAGGTTGATGGACATTGTCAAGAGGAGATTAGGGATGTGGAGGAGACTAAGGATGAGATTCCTAGGAGATCCACACGTATTACTAAAGGAATTCCACCAGCCAAGTACCAAGTCACGCAAATAGGAAATATAGAGTGGAAAGATCCTAATTCTTACTCTGAAGCATTGCGTAGACCGAAAAATGAACGTGATTGTTGGGTAAAAGCAATGAAGAAGGAATTTGATTCACTTCATTCTTTAAATGTTTTAGAACAAGCAGATGTAACCAAAGATGTAAAGGTAATTGGTTGCAAGTGTGTATTTAAAAGGAAAACACAAGAATATGGCTGATATGTTTACAAAAGCATTGACTAATTGTAAATTAAATGTATTTTTGTAAGAAGATATTCTTATCATAAGTAATGTGTGTACTTGTGTTGCTCATGAAGGAGGAGTGTCAGATTATTGCATTTTAATAGCAATTCATGAGTCAGCACAAGATATATTTTCGCAGTTTGAGATGACCTGCAGTGTGACATGTTTGGCACCAGATGGCGCTGTCTCAAGACTGCTAAATGGAACCTTGAGGAATGTCAGTTACAAAGTGACAGTTGGGATTTAATATCTGTGAGGAAAGGATGTTTAGAAAGGTAGCTGTGCTGGCTGTTGTTTTTCGATGTTTTGCCAGTTATTGTTAAATACAATTCAATACAAAGTTATATATTTACCTTGTGAATTGAATGAGAGTTTCATTATTCACACGAACAGAGACTTTTTTTTTTGGGCCGATGGGGAATTAAACTTCTATATTTCTGTTGCCTATCCGCTGTGACATAAATACTCGACGCCGAAGAAATTGCACTCCAGAAGTGAAGGCAAATGTTTCCCCCTTGATTTGCCTGTGATGTCAGCCCTGTTTTCCTGCTGTGCGCATGCGCTGGAATAAGAACTAATAACGAATTTCGTTATTAATTACATATCAATTAAGATTTTTTTGGAAAATTTTTTGTAAGCATTTCTATTACTAATTAAACCCCCCCCCCATTGTATTTTAGAACCATTTTTAATGGATCAACCAAGCCTAATAGACACCTCCAAGTTCATGTGGCTGGCATGACTGCAAGGAGGGCTGTTACCTTCCCGTTGAAGCAGTACCTATTGATCTACTCACATTTGCATGTTTTCAAACTGCTAGCTGGGGCTGACATTGGAAGCTCATTCCACTTTTCGGATTCGAACCTGTGACCTTTTGGTCAACAAGTTTAGCAGCTCAGTGGTTTAACCCACTGTGCCACTGGGGACTTACAACCAAGAGGTTGTAAGTCACCTTGGATCCTGTGCTGGGGGAAAGGAGGGATAATTAATTAATTAATTAAATAATAAGGTAAATAGTAAAATAGATCAAATTCTATTTAAAACTTCTCTAGGCCCACTGATCCTCTTTCTAAAGTACTTGAGAAAGTGCATGAAATTATGATCCTAACTTCCAAGAAGTTTTTTGAAAGAAATAAAAATATGGAGAAGATGAAAAATCTGAAATATATATGTGGAAATATATGTAGATAAAGAGTGAGGGATGGACAGTAGGGCTTTACAATTTGGCTGGATCCCAATCCATTTTTGATATCCAAATTTCAGCGGGTACCCTGATTGGCTAATGGGAAAAAAACATATTTGGCTTGGCAACCGAAAAATAGAACCCATTGGTGGCAATGGGAAACTTACAAAGCTGGGTTTAAGGATAGCATAAGAAGTCACCCTTCCTGGGATCCTTTCCCTTCTGTATTTCAAGGAGATCTGGATTCAAGGCTAAGGCTTAAGAAAACATAATTTCTCTTCTGGTGGCTGTCTCCCTTCCTGCACTCCACGTGTAGCTACTAGAAACCGAAAGCAGCCATTTTTCAGCAGCCACTGAAATGTTGCAGCTGGAAAAAAAATGATGGCAGAGCCCATGCCGTTATGGATGTCTGAACCAGCCGAACCAGCCGAAGACTGTTTTTGAAAACGGATCCGTGCACAACCCTAATGAATAGTTAAACCTATTTGATATTCCTTTAAAACATAAAATCTTGCCATTTAAAAATCAAGCCCAAGAACTGTAGGATCACAGAGGTTAGGAATTACCTTGGAGATCATTGAGGTTAATTTACTATTAAACGCATGATTTCAAATTTAAGATCCCACAGCAACATAGTTAACCTACAGCTAAGTGCTCTGGATGTAAACATACAAAGAATACCAATTGTTATGAGAGTTTTGGAAGGTACTGGGTGGCGCCACTGTTAAAATCTCGATTCAGCTGTAAGGCTCATGCTCATGGCTTTATAGGCCAATGGCTATTTCTCAGCCAAAGTAACATAATAGGGTTTCGAGAGGATAAAAGCAAGTAGAATATAAGAGGACAGTAAAGCCTTATACTAATAATAAAACTGACAGCTGGACGCAAATCTCTGTGGAGCCCAGCCTACATTTCAACTCCAGAAAAGTGATTCTGGCCACTGTTACTAGCTAAAAGGTATTATAGTCAGGAAGCACAGGAGATAGGTGTCAAACACAATTCCCACTAGATTTGGAAAGGAAATGTGCCTAAGGCTGCTGCCCTGGTCCTGAATTAACAATTAACAATTTCATGCTGTAGGGCAGCGAAGGGGCTGAAACCATTCAGAAATGGTTGGACACCGACACATCTGTCAATGAGAAGTGCTGATGGGAACAATAATAAAAGTGTATCTGGGTGGCCACAGATACCACATCACATCTTTAAGCAGTCGTCTTCTAGGTAGAGTTCCTCCTGACATGTTTCATGACATACCACCACCAACCACCAGTTGATGGTGATTGGTGGTGGCAGGCCTAGACGTTGGCGATGAAAGGTTTAATGTAAGTCTTAGTTCTAAAGGGTTGAGTAATCTATAAGTAAGAGTTCACAGGTGAAAGCAATTAAGGGTGGAAGCATACAAGAGATAGGTTGCATCTGGGTGTTTCTGGATATAATGAGCTAACCTTGGGACTGATCTTTGGGAGAAAAGTATTTGTTTTATCTTGGTGGTAGATACTGCTGATTTTCGCCCAGGTTTCTGGATTTTTGGTGTCCTGACCTGTCTTCCAAACCCTGGAACCTTGAATCTTTGGACTGGCTTTTGACTACAGTATAGACTCTTGATCCCTGGACTTTGCTCACTGAACTCTCGGCATTTGACCACTGGACCGGACCCTTTGACTATGGTGTAGCGTTTGCTATCAGTTTTTGTTTTATATTCTGTGGCTGAGTGCTATCTTTATGTTTTATATTTGGGACTATTAAAACAGACAGGAAGTAAGTGCTGCTTCAATTAAACTGTTTGATACAAACTGGGTGTTTGTTTGATTCACCTCTGCCTGAAGACTGGCAGAGCCCTGGCATCATGACACCTCCAGAGCAAAACTTCAGCTTGCTTTGTATAAATCTCTAAATGCACAAAGAAAGAACCAGCAGCAGTGGCCAGGTTAATAACAGGGGCAAATTACAGGGAGCGGTCAACCCCCCTGTTTAAGGAGCTCCATTGACTGCAGTTTATTTTCCGGTCCCAATTCAAGGTACAGGTTATCATCTATAAAGCCTTTAACGGTTTGGGACCTGCCTACCTTTGTGACCATATCTCCCTCCATGTATCTACCAGATCCTTTTGATCTTTGGGGGAGGCTCTTCCCTCACCCCTACCACTGTTTCAGTCCCACCTTGTGGGAACAAGGGAGAGAGCCTTTTCCTCAGTGGCCCCCCGTCTATGGAACTGCCAGATGAGATTAGGCAAGCCCCTACTTTAGAAAGTTTCAAGACAAACCTTAAGGCCTGGCTGTTCCGTTGTGCTTTTGGAGATTAATCATATAATCTCATGCTACCATTCACCCTCAATATTGTCTCTGAGTGCACACCTCCCCCCCCCCCCGCCCGCCCCTTACATGAAGGTCCTTTTCTCGACCCCATTTTGAAAGAGTTTTCTCCCTCACTAATAATTCGCTCCACTGCTATCTCGCTCCTTGTTTTTATCCCCATTCTTTCTATTTTAATGTGTACATGCGGCCTGTTCATTGTTCTGTGTCATGATTGGTTATATTCTATTGTAATTTTATATTGGTTGTATTATTTTTATAGTTTATATTCTATGTAATTGATTATGTTATTTTTATGATTGACTTTATTTTGTGTTGTGTTGTTGGGCTTGGCCTCATGTAAGCCGCCCCGAGTCCCCATTGGGGAGATGGTGGCAGGGTACAAATAAAGATTATTATTATTATTAGCTGCTGATATCATCCCTTTACAAGCCTGAACAAATGTTGAATATCTCTTTTTTCCAGACGAGGCCATTTACTGCTACGTATTAGATGTTTCTGCACAACCGTATCACATATGAAAGCCATGGCTTTTAATGGAACTATTAACAGGAGGTTGGCTTTCACCAGCTACAGCCAGTAGTACAAAACAGTGTAATATCAAATAATAATAATTGCACATCATTTACTCAAATGCTGCCATTATTATGGGAGTGTAATTAGTCAGGTTGTAATCTATGGCTAAAGGAGCACTGTTCCCTTTGATGCTTTACTGTTCAGTGCTCTGGCCTCATGAATAGTTCTATGAGCGATTGATTACTGATTAGCTAGATGACATCTGCACAATTATAGAAGGGTAAAATCAAACTAAAAACAAAAAACAAAACAGAAGCCTGAAACCATTAAATTGCAGGATTGTTAGTCTGAGAGAGAAGCGGAGAAAGCCAAGCGGGGGGAGCACAATCCACCAAGCAAATGTGGAGGAGAATGCTGATGGAGCTGTCCTAGTTATCAGAGTTTCTGGAAAAGAAGACTGCTTCATGGGAAAGTTCTTGGGTTATTTTTTCCAGACAGCGGTTCTTGGTCAGTGTATCTAAAGGACCTGTATTCCCTTTTGTTCATATGCTGTGCCTTCTTATAAAGCGTATACTGCCCTCTTATCTGAGGTTGTCATGGAATCTTTCACTAATGAACCCTTCAGATCCAGGCCCTGTTTCTCCTTGTGGCAGGAATTCAGTATTAATAAGGAAGAGCAGCAACCTTTCCTTGTTCATCATTTTCTCCTTCCCTAATAGCACCAGGAAATTTTGCCTCCCTGAAAATTGAGTTATTTGGTACTTGAGGAGACATGTGGTGGAGCACCGCATTGGGGAAACCCTAATAGCGCCAGTAAGTTTTGCCTCCCCGAAAATTGGGTCATTTGATACTTGAAGAGACATGTGGTGGAGCACAGCATTTGGGGAATCCTAATAGCACCAGTAAGTTTTGCCTCCCTGAAAATGGGGTCATTTGGTACTTGAGGAGACATGTGGTAGAGCACAGCATTTGGGAAAATCTTAATAGTGCCAGTAAGTTTTGCCTCCCCATTTTTATGAACAAACAGCCTTTCTAAAATTCAACAAAGCAGTTCCTTGAAATCTCACCTGCAACATTATGAACATTACAATACATGGTTCTTATGAGAGCCTGCTATATCTTTGAATCTAGGCCAACACTTTAATAGCTCTTGAAATCTGGAACCAGCCCTGATCAAATGAATGTCTATACAGAAGTGGATGACAGTGGAGCCATTTTAGGAATATAGATCACATTTGCTAGTAGTCTTGTGTCTGGAGGCTGAACAAAAGAGCTGCATTTGATCTCACCAGAGCTTATCTAACCTAGAATCAACCTAGTTTAATTCACATTCTGGGGGGTTTGTTCCATCTCAGGAGTGACTTGAGAAACTGCAAGCCACTTCTGGTGTTGTCCAGTGGGGGGCTTCTCTCATATCCCTGCATTAGAAGCTGGAGCTGGCAGAAGGGAGCTCATTGCACTCCCTGGATTCAAGCCTTTTGGTCAGCAGTCCTGCTGGCACAAGGGTTTAACCCATTCACACATTCTGGTCAATCAAAGACTTGTTGAAAGTTTTTTTTCACATAGTGATTCCTATTCCTTGTTGGCCTCCATTTCGTATGACGTTGGATATGTTTTCCCCATGGATCGTTCTGACTATTTTTCCAAGTTTGATCTCAGACAGTATTCAGAACCAGACAGCCTCTGACCCAGGGGTGGGCAATTACCGGCCCTCCAGGTGTTTTGGACTTCAACTCCCAGAAATCCTAAAAGCTGGTAAACTGGCTAGGATTTCTGGGAGTTGAAGTCCAAAACACCTGGAGGGCTGGTAATTGCCCACCCCTGTTCTAACCTGTGACCTCTAGGTTTCAGGAGATTAGCAACTTTGATACAACAGAACGTATCTTCTGATACCATCATGATTGCTTGGACTTTACACTTGGAATTTGCCCTGTCTGGAATAGGAGAAGGTATGAGGGTCTACAACAGGCTAAGCTTAGACAGATGGCTTTCAGGCAGTGTGTCTTGGTGTATAAATTTGATTTTTAGATGGTGCCAATGTTCGCAACACACTGAGCAATCTATTATGACAGTGAATATCAATGAAACTGATCAGGCATGCAGTATTCATTTATAACATTTAGTCAAGGAAAACATTTCTCCACTTACCAACTGGTTGGCAATGATTGATTGACTGGTTTGTGCATCAGTTCATTTTTTAAAAAAATTCAGCCTAGCCTTTTGTAACTTCACAGTTTGGCATCCTGCCAATATAGTGATTTAATCCTTTGCTGCCTAAATCTTCGCCTGCCATCAAGGTGTTTGTCCGGGCACAAATCCCTTCGCTTCGAACATCTGTACACTAAGGACAGAATTACAGCTTTTGCTCATTGAATGTGATTGATCCATTGAATGTGGCGAGTTGTTTCTGGCATCAGAAAACAATAAGAGGCAGTGGCATCTTCTTTTGATGAGGCATCTAGTGAGTAAATCTTCCAGTCTTGTTCTCTTTGCTGACCAGCTTAAGGAAATGTAAGGTGGAGCTGCCTTTAGACCAGGTATGAGCAAACTTGGGCCCTCTAGGTGTTTTGGACTTCAACTCCCACAATTCCTAACAGCCTACCGGGATGTGAATGGGACGGGACTAGGCAGCTTGGGTGGGAAAGGTGCCATGCCACCGCTTTGCAAGGGAACAACATACCTTGGGAATCTAGTAAAATGCCCCCCAATGTTTTCCTGAATGGGCCAGGATTTGGAGGACAAAAGGAAAGGGGAAAGGAAGAGAGATAAGGAAAGAAGAGAAGGGAAGGGAGAAAAACAGCAGGAAAAATGTTAGTTTAAACCAGTGTGGATGGATTTCTTTCCTTTCCTTTCTCTCCTGCATCAGTTTAAACGAATCCACGTCAGTTTCAACCAGTGTGGATGGGATGGATCTATATCAGTTTCAACCAGTGTGCATGGATTCCTTTTCTTTTCCAGCAGTTTTAACCAGAGTGGATGCATTTCTTCCCTTTGCTCCCCCCTTTTTTCTGGAGTAAAACAACTACTTTCAAAGTAAAGACCACCCAATGAAGCAGGAAATAACAATTTGAAACTATCAACTAAGGATTCAGAAGTCTCAGAAATTTCGAAAAGTTTTGAACTTTTTTTTCTGTGAAAATCAGAATTGACTTTAGCTCCAAATCACCAGGGCTCCCTACATCCGAAACGAGTTTTGAACCATTTTTTTTGGATCACACAAGCCTAGTGATAATCTATCTCTCTTGCAGTCAAGGCTATGAAGAGTAGCCTTCCTGGTTCTTGAATAAACATCTTTACTACAGGTCTCTGTTGGCTGATGATATACAAAGACTATTACAAGAGTGACTTCCTGACCTTCAACTCAGCTCCCCCATCTACCTAGCAGACCAAAAACAGTAATGTGAGTAGATGAATAGGAACCACATTAAGTGGAGAGGTATATTAGGCAGGGTGTTTCAGAGGAACGTTTATGAACAAAGAAAGCTCTTCGGCAAGGAGATGGAGCAACAGCACCCCCTGTGGCCAGAACTGAGCACAGCCTCAAAAAGATGACGAATGATGAGAAAAAGCCCATTTTGTCTGTCTTGTCATTGTATAGTCAGCATTGAATGTTTGCCATATATGTGTTCTATGATCAACCCTGAGTCTCCTCAGAATATAAGTACTGTAAATAAATAAATCAGGCAATTGGTGCCATCCTGCCATACCGCTACCATTCTCCATGTACCAGCTATGTCTGGCTATGATTTTATGTGACTGTTTTAAGATGTAATTTTATGTTTTTAATCATGTGTTTTGTATGCTGTTTTATATGCTGTTTTTATATGTTGTAAACCGCCCTGAGCCTCGGGAAGGGTGTTTTATCAAATCAAAATAAATAATAATAAATAATAATAATAACCCACTTTCTTCTGGTGCACCCCAGCATGAAACAAAAAATACCAGGAAGGTAAACGAAATATGAAGTGTGCCATTATAAGGTTTGAGCATGAGACTACAACTCTGGAGACCATGGTTTGAATACCTGCTCAGCCATGAAATGACTGGGTGATTTTGAGCAAGCCACACACTCTCAGAGGATAGACAAATGCAACTTTTCTCTAAAGAGGAAAGGAAAACCTTATAATAGATCCAAATTTGGGTTATCATGAGTCTGAAATGACTCAAAGACACACAACAAGAACACAACAAACCTGAACATGTCAATTTTGCACCAGAACACTGTCCCCAGTGGGAAACCATATCAGATTAGTAAGGATGAGGTCATATCCTTGCTTCCATCTTTCTTGTGTTATTCTTGGATTTTTACACATCCTCCTACAAGAAAGTGCCAACATCCAACAGTTATCATTAGCTTTGGCAGGCTCACTCTACTTTTTAGACAGATGGGTCGTGGGTCCAGCGGGAGCCCCATGACATTGCTAACATCTCTGTACTTGGGCACCAGCTGGTATATCATTTGGTAATGTTTGGGGGATGTGGAAGAGGAAGCAAAGAGTGAGCAGATCATGGGGGGTATGTGACGAGGGACTAATGATTTATCATAGAACCAACTTTGCGAAGGCGGAGGGGGATAGATTATTTGGAAGCCTCTTGAAAGAGATAGAGAAGAGAAGGAAACTCATTAATGTGGAGGTTGGAATATTCATTGAATGCATAATGTGCCAAAGTCAATAGCTGCCAAGTATTTGACCTCAATAAAGAAATGAATTATGACCCACCTCTTTGCAGTGCTTTATGAAAACAATGTCAGACTATTATGATCAGGATCTATCTAAAACATTTCAAAGCTCTGGTTTTGCTGTGGTCTCTCTCTCCTCCTCCTCCTCCTCCTCCTTTGTGATTTGGAAGCTGGAAGGAGTAAAATCATGGACTTGCGGGACTAGGGAACTGTCCAGCTAAGACTGAACAGAAAGGAGGATGCTTACCTCAGTTACTGGATGATCAAGGCTGTTGATCACTAGGATACAAATCAAGGAGTTGGGTTTTGAACTAGCTGAGCAACCAGCAATGCGTTCTGCCCAACTATTTCCCTTTTTGATCCATCAAAGCACTGACATCTAGAGAGAAATGAACTGATCCCAACTTTATTCACTGAGTTATGAATGAACACTGAGTTAAAATGAAATTTCCTTAAAATATAATAGAACAATAAAACAAAAATAATTGTGATGGCATTTTCCTTATTTTCCTGGACCTTTTCGAAATGTTAAAACTAAACATGCAAGAGGCTTGACCGTTAAAGAAAAAGATTATTTATTTATCATAGTAGACATGAACCAAGGGTAAAGTTGTGATGTATTAAAACAAAAAACAAAGTTTAAATAACTTGGCATTATACTAGATTTCCTTTGACCAATAGCTGGCCACTTGGAGTGCCTCTGGTGTTGCTATAAGAAGGTTCTCCATTGTGCATATGGCAGCGCTCAGGTTGCATTGTAATAGGTGGTCTTCTCCACACTCACACTTTGTGGCACCATTTCTTAAGGTTGGCTCTGCATCTCGTGGTGCCAGAGTGCAGCCTGTTCAGAGCCTTCCAAGTCGCCCAGTCTTCTATGTGCCCAGGGGGGAGTCTCTCATTCGGTATCAGCCATGGCCTGCCACTTTTGCACTCTCGCTTGCTAAGGTGTTCCTGTGAGTATCCAGAAGCAATCAGTTTTTAAAAGTGGTGACTAAAAAGCTTCTGATTCTGGGCACTCACAGAAACACCTCAGAAATCAAGAGTCCAAAAGTGGCAGGCTAAAACCCGGAACCTCAATCACTAGCTGATACTGGATGAGAAACTCACCCCTGGGCACACAGAAGCCTGGGCAATTTGGAAAGCACTGAACAGACAATGCTCAGGTACCACGAGATGCAGAGCTAACCTAAGGAAAAGGGGTTACAAAGTGGAATCCACGACATGCAAGTGTGGAGAAGAGCAAACCACAGACTACTTACTACAATGCAGCCCTGCCACATGAACATTGGAGGACCTCCTCACAGTGAAACCAGAAGCACTCCAAGTGGCCAGCTTCTGCTCAAAGGAAATCTAGTATAATGTCAAGTTTTTAACTTTGTTTGTGTTTCAAATGTATTATAACTGTATTCTCAATTCGCATCTGACATGATAAATACCAAAAGATTTTCTCACACATGCAAAAAACGTTGTGGAAATACTTTTACTTTACTTTCATATTTGTGACAATGAAATGAACCAGAAGGGGAAAGAACACAGTGAAAGAGAGCACTGGAGAGACAGAGAAAAATCACTTGGAAGGCAAAGGAGAGAGGAAGAGTGATTCACTCCATTGCAAAAAAACCCCCAAAACAACACACTGGGATGGGGAGGAAGGAAGGAATTTTGTATAGGATTTAATATCTGGTTCATTCTAAATACAATGTTTAACTGAAGAGAAAAAAATAGTTTGGTTGCTGACAGTGTGTTTCAGAAATCTCACTGCTATCCTTTGGAGCAGATGTGTGCTTCCTTACTTCATCTTCTTCCTTCTTTTTTACTAGTCTACAATGTTGCCTTAGAGGCTAGTTTGGGCAGCTGGGCTTTGTGATTTTTCTATTCTTTCTAAAAGGAAATGAACTGCTGCCATTTAATCTCTCTGATGCTTTTCCAGTGGATCCAACAGTCACTCAGAGATATGTTGCGGTTGTTATCTGGGAAGCTTGTTGCAAACAAAGAAATAAACAAAACCCACGGCTGCTATCCATCCACCCCGGTGGTACATGGCTGAGCTACGCAGCCCATGCATTACATGTTAAAATAGAAAAGGCTTGGAAATTGGCTACTTATTGTTGCATACAAGCAACTTGAAAATCATGTTTCCTTTATGCTGGGGAAATTGAAGAGCCATGATTCAGTTCACCTTCTGACAGTTAATAGATGCATCAACATGAATGGGGAAGAAATGAAAACCTTCTCAGAATACAGTCTTTCATTTAGAGAGTTATGTTGCTGTTTCAGTCTGCAGAAGACCATAAGAACTGTTTACATACTTAGCATAATGATGTATTAGTATTATGCTAATAATATAGTATGTTTTTATGTAGATATGACATGTAAGCCACTCTGAGTCCCCTTCGGGGTGAGAAGGGCAGCATATAAATGTCGCAAATAAATAAATAAATAAATAAAAATAATAAATAAATAATAAATAGCCTATTTAGACAAAGGGAAGGATGTCATCCTTCTACAGGTTCAGCAATCAATGTCATACACAGAAACATACTGTATATTTGCCAATTTCCCGTAAATTTCCTTCTGCATTAGGACTATAGTGTTCTCAAGGATTGACCTATTAATTCAGAAGAGATTGCAAATGCATGGCATGAAATATTTGGAGACAAAGTATCTCTATCTATAGCAGTGGTTCTCAACCTTCCTAATGCTGTGACCCTTAATACAGTTCCATATGTTGTGGTGACCCCCAACCATAATATTATTTTCGTTGCTACTGCATAACTCTCATTTTGATACTGTTATGAATTATAATGTAAATATCTGATATGCAGGATGTATTTTCATTCATTGGATCAAATACCCAATAGGCCCACATTTGAATACATACTGATGGAGTTTGGGGGGGGGGGGTGTTTTTGTCATTTAGAAGTTGCAGTTGCTGGGATTTATAGCTACAATCAAAGAGCATTCTGAACTCTACCAATGAAGGAATTAAACCAAACTTGGCACACAGAACTCCTACAACCAACAGAAAATACTGGAAGAGTTTGGTGGGCGCTGAGTTTTGGAGTTGTACTTCACCTTCATCCAGAGAACACTGTAGACTCAAACCATGATGGATCTAGACCAAACTTGGCACAAATACTCAATATGCCCAAACGTAAACACTGGTGGAATTTTAGAAAAACAGACCTTGACATTTGGGGGTTGTATTTGCTTGGATTTATGGTTCACCTACAATCAAAGATCATTCTAAACCACACCAACAATAGAATTGGGCCAAACTTCCCACATAGAACCCCTATGACCAAGAGAAAATATGTTGGTCTTTCGTGACCCCTCTGACAGCCCCTCATGACCCCCCCCCCAAGTGTCCTGACCCCCAGGTTGAGAAACACTGATCTACAGGCAGTCTCTCTTTCCCACCTCTATCTCTGGTCCATGTACAGTTCCAGCAGGATATTGTTGGTTTTTAATAGGACAAGATCTGCCTCTTTTGATGTCCTAGTTCCATGTTTTCTATGTTACATGGGCATCTTCTCCCACTGATCAGAGTGTGTGCAAGGAGTGATGCACACATTAAAAACTCTCCATACCCAGAGATTCAAATATCAATGACTTGAAGACTTTAAAAAAAATACCCAAAAAGTTTTAGAGTACTGAAATACCATTTTTAATAGAATGGCAGTTAACATAACTGTGATCATCTTGCTTCTTTATTCTATTGATCTTTATTCAAGATCACCATCATTATTGGGCTTGTGCATTCCTGGTAAACTATGACCAATCTTCCAGATTTCAGTGAGGCCCCCATCCATTTTTTGGGAGCCTCCCAAATTCAGGAGGACAGATATCTGTTTTCACTCCGGAGGTCTGAAAGATTTTCTATCCAGCCCATTATTTGGGGGCTTCCCTTCTCATTGTTTTAGACATTTAAGCTGTTTATACTCTAGAGGAGAGGTGTTGCAGTCAGGCGTGCATGCTTTCTCTCCTGGGACTGCACCATGCCACACCACACACTCTTTCCAAGGCATTTAAATGAGGCTTCTTAAAGTTGTTTCTGTTCTAGAGAAGATGCATTGTAGGCAGATGTGCACTTTCTCTCCCTGGCCTGCATGCACACTTTCCAAGGAATTTAAAGGAGGCAAGTTCTTAAGACTGTAGTGTTTCTACTCTAGAAGAGAGGCACTGCAGGCAGGCACATGCACTTTAAGAAGGATTCTTACCTGTTTCTAATCTAGAAGAAAGGCATTGCATGCAGACACACACACTTTAAGGAGGCTTAAAGCTGTTTCTACTCTAGAGGAGAAAAAGGCAGGCATGAGCTTTCTCTCAGGGACCAGAACCCTGGCACACATTCTTTCCATCCAAGGTGTGATGAGGTGGGTTATTTGTGTGTTAATACATGTGTTATATCAGGGCTGCCCAACAGGCGGCCCGGGGGCCGTACACGGCTCCCCAGCCTGTTGGACATGGCCCCCGCTGTGCCCCGGCCGCCATTTTTAAATTTAAAAAAATAGAATTTTTTTAAATGGCGGCCGGGGGGGGAGGCGGGGCAGGGAAAAGGAAGGGAGCCAGCTCCTCCTCCCTG
The DNA here is from genome assembly GCA_030556195.1 of Anolis apletophallus. Classification (NCBI taxonomy): domain Eukaryota; kingdom Metazoa; phylum Chordata; class Lepidosauria; order Squamata; family Anolidae; genus Anolis; species Anolis apletophallus. The sequence goes on from JARBWK010000016.1 coordinate 25,815,909, forward strand.
CACCGCCCCCTCCGTCCCTCTCTCCGCGCCGCCGCTGCGAGATCGCAGCGGCGGGGAGGAGGAGTCAGGGCAGGGAGAAGGAAGGGAGCCAGCTCCTCCTCCCTGCACTGCCCTCTTCTTCCCTCTCTCGCCGGCGCCTATACAAACCACTTTGCATCGGCGCTGGTGAGAGAGGGACAAGGGGCGGTGCAGGGAGGAGGAAGAGAGCTAGCTCCTCCTCCCTGCACTGCCCTCTTCTTCCCTCTCTCGCCGACGCCAATGCAACCAGTTTGCATCGGCGCCGGTGAAAGAGGGACAAGGGTCGGTGCAGGGAGGAGGAGCCAGCTCTCTTCCTCCTCCCTGCCCCGCATCCTCCTTCCCTCCCTTCCCACCACGGCGGGCGGCGATCTCCGGCCGCGGCGGCGGGGAGAGAGGGGCGAGCCGCGGGAAGCCTCTTCCCTCGGCTCGCCCCTTCCTCCTAAAGCCGTGACATGCCGGCTTCCTCAGAAGGGCGATTTCGGCTGCTTCGCCCTTCTTTTTTTCTTTTTTTTAAAGATTTTATTTACATACAAAAACAACTTACAATGTAGACAGAATACAAAACAGTGAACATTTTACATACACATAACCCACCACCAAGGCCTGAACAGGTATCCTTTATTTTGCCATATCTTTATAAATCAACCCTTAAACTAAATGTCAAATCCAAAATTCCTGACCAACAGGGTTATATTGCATTCTATTTTCACTCTCTAAAGTGTATTTAATAAAAACCGACCAGTATGCTTCAAAATCTGATCTATTAGTTTCCCCCCTGAATAACTTCATTTCCATTGTTAGTTTATCATTTAAGGCTACGTTCCATACCTCCCTATACCAAGCTTCCAGTGTAAGATTAGTTATTATTTTCCAATTCCTTGCTATTATAATTCTTGCCACAGTGAATAAAATAATCATCAACTCTTTCTTTTCCTTTTCTAAATTCAACATTGTGGCATCCATTAGCAATGCTAACCTAGCATCCGAGTAATATTTAGCCCTATAATATTGCTTATTTCGATAAATATAGCCTTCCAAAAATTCTTCACTTGGGGCATTCCCACCATAAATGAAAATATGTCCCTTTGTGCATGCCACATCTCCAGCAGAGGTTGCTTTGCTTGCTGTCCATCTGATGTTGTTTGACCGTGTGGTATACCATCTCCATATAACTTTAAATACATTTTCTTTTAATCTTGTTGATAAATTCTTAGCCACTCTCCACTTAGAACCCTTTTCCAATCGAAATCTGTCAGAGGCCCTAGGTCTCCTTCCCAGACCTTTTCAAACAGCTTCAGCCCTGTTTCTTCGCCAATTAATCCATTATATATTTTCCCAATTAATCCTTTCCCTGTTATTTCTTGGGTTTTAAGTTTGCTTAACCATTCCTCATATTTATTCAATGCTCTACATCTGGGATTTTTACTTAAGAAGTCCCTTTTCCAGTTATACAGCTGTTGTCTCTCAAACCAGTTCAGAGCACCTTGTTCTTCTAACTTATTGAACTTGCCCATTGAATTTTGTATCCATTCTTTCCAGGAAAGAGCAGTTTCCACCTCCACTGATTTTTTATATTTAAGTTTAATTCTCAGGTCTTCTGGGAAATTCTCCAGTAACACTATTGGGGTTAAGGGGAAAATTTCTGGAAATACCTTGCTTTTTAACTTAACCCATATCTCCATAACGTCTTTAGCCAGGTTATTTTTGCACTCCTTAATTTCTTTACCTGTTTTTGCCCTATAAAACATTTCCACATAATCTCTTTGCCAACATTTCCCTTCCAGTTCCTGCCAGATTAATTTTGGTTCCGAGAGCAGCCTAAACACTCCCTTTATAATGTGTGCCTGGTGGTAGGTTTTTAGTTCTGGTATTCCTAGTCCCCCTAATTTCGGGGGGGAGGGACGGGAGGAGGAGGAGGCGGGGCAGGGAAAAGGAAGGGAGCCAGCTCCTCCTCCCTGCACCGCCCCCTCCGTCCCTCTCTCCGCGCCGCTGCTGCGAGATCGCAGCGGCGGGGAGGAGGAGGAGTCAGGGCAGGGAGAAGGAAGGGAGCCAGCTCCTCCTCCCTGCACTGCCCTCTTCTTCCCTCTCTCGCCAGCGCCTATACAAACCACTTTGCATCGGCGCTGGTGAGAGAGGGACAAGGGGCGGTGCAGGGAGGAGGAAGAGAGCTAGCTCCTCCTCCCTGCACTGCCCTCTTCTTTCTCTCGCCCGGCGCCAATGCAACCAGTTTGCATTGGCGCCGGTGAAAGAGGGACAAGGGTCGGTGCAGGGAGGAGGAGCCAGCTCTCTTCCTCCTCCCTGCCCCGCATCCTCCTTCCCTCCTTCCCACCACGGCGGGCGGCGATCTCCGGTCGCGGCGGGGGGAGAGGGGCGAGCCGCGGAAGCCTCTTCCTCGGCTCGCCCCTTCTCCTAAAGCCGTGACATGCCGGCTTCCTCAGAAGGGCGATTTCGGCTGCTTCGCCCTTCTGAGGAAGTCGGCATGTCACGGCTTTAGGAGGAAGGGGCGAGCCGAGGGGAGAGGCTCCCCATGGCTCGCCCCTCTCTCCCCGCCGCCGCGGCCGGAGATCGCCGCCCGCCGCGGTGGGAAGGGAGGGAAGGAGGATGCAGCCGGCTTCCTCTGTAGCCCCTCCTGCTTCTCCCCGCTCGCACCGTTTCTCGGATCCCGGGCGGCAGGCGTGAGCGGGGAGAAGCAGGAGTGGCTACGGAGGAAGCCGGCTGCCTTCTTCCTCTGCAGCCACTCCTGCTTCTCCCTGCTTGCGCCTGCCGCCCGGGATCCGAGGAGCGGTGCGAGTGGGGAGAATCAGGAGGGGCTACAGAGAAAGCTGGCTGCCTTCTTCCTCTATAGCCCCTCCTCCTTCTCCCCGCTCATCCCTGCCACCCGAGATCCGAGGAGCGGTACGAGCGGGGGGAAAGAGGGGCTAAGTGAGCGAGCGGCCCCGCCCCCGCCCCGCCCCCCACGAGCGGCCCCGCCCCCCGCTCACTGATCACCTCCGACCCCCCAGGTGATCAGTGACACTTCTTCCGGCCCTTGGGTCGGAAGAAGTTGGACAGCCCTGTGTTATATGTTGATCACATGTTTGGCTATGTGTTTAAAAGGGCAGTCTTTAAAAGCCACAGAGAGTAGGCAGTAGAATGTTCGCGGCAGCAAGCCTCAAATAGAAGCTGTTGCCATGACAACAAAAGCCACTCAAGCTTTAGAATGTTCGCAGTTTGAAATGACAGTTGGGATTTGGCAGTTGGTGAAGAGCAAGCTGTCTGTTAGAGCTGCAAGTGTGCAGTTCAGCTCTGTGTGTGGGGTTTAGGGAAACCCAAGTGTGGGACAGGTTTTGTAGGTAAAGCCACAGTCGGTTATTTACCTGAGTAAGCAGTTAAGTAATAGAACTGCTGGTAACTGTGTAACTGTGTCAGGGGAAGTTATACCCCAGTGTCAGGGGAAGTTATACCCCAGTGTTAAATTGTTTGGAACTTCAAGTGTATACCTCTTCAGAGCTTTCTGAAACCACCTAAGCATTGTACCCGTTTGTGAAATAAATTGTTAAACACTTTCAACACAACATCTGTGGAAGTCGTTTATTAATAAAGACCCTCACATCTAGTGGTCAAGACAGGATAAATGGTGGCAGCAAGTTAAAGAGAAGAAAAGCCTTGATAATTGGTGGCAGTGGTCAGTTGTCAGTTTAAATCCAACGGTGCTCGACGCTAGCTGTCAGTGGCAGTCGAACACTATTACAACTGGTGCCCTGCCACGGTTTAAAAATTAGCACGTCTTCACACAAGGCAATTTAAGGAGGCTTCCCCACTTCCAGGTAAGGAAGAGCAAAGGCTTCCTGGAACTATCCTCCCTGGGCTTCCTTAAAAATCTCCTCTTTTTGCCTGGCACACTTCAATCTCTTTTCTGTTTTGGATTTAGTGCTTTCTTACAGTTGTTTCTACTAGTTTCTACTATAGAGGAGAGGTAACTTGTAGTAGTTTTCAAGAAATGAGGGGTTTTCTTTTTCTTTTTCTTTGTTGGGATTCAAGATTAAACTGTAATGCAAAATGGGGAAGAGGAGCTAAGACTGGGAATCCATAATGTCTGGGCCCTTACTATTCCGTGCACCCAAACAAACTGAAGGAGCTGAATGGCCAAAGGAAATTGCTAAAAATGGATCTGTGCTTAACTCTAATAATTATATGTGTGTATGTGTGTGTGCCTGGGATCAAACCTATGGAAATTAACTGGTATGAGGCAGATCTGTTTTACATCCAGGATTTAACACAGATAAGAGATTACAAAAACCTGAAATAACAGCAATCCAGAAAGTTTGTGCCTGTCCGCATGAGTGCCTGCCTTATTGCAATCAATCCTTTAAAGCTCCTCAAAAGAAACCCAAGAGTCCTTTATCAGTGATTGAAAGAGATTCAATTTAGCCTCATCTAATTCCTTATCTAATTATTTGACATGCCATGCAGCTTGAAAGCTAATTGACATTGTGTCATTTTCAGTTTCTTACAATGAAACTGTAGAAAGTTGCCCTTCCTATTTGGCATCTTGCTTGAATCACTTTGCCGAAGAAATAAGTAATCTAACTTTAATGGAGTGCCTTATTGCCAGAAGTATGAGACCTTTGGACATTACTAGTATAGACATGAAGGCAAGCAATTGGTTCCCTCCTGAGGATTTAGAAGGGGCACAAGAGGGACCACCAGTATTTGCAGTACAGTAAATCCCTTCCTTTTCTTGAAAGGAAATTAATATCTGCTTGGTATATCTGCTAAGCTATGGCATATAATTTCATTATTGATGGACTTAGAATCCTTAACCTGATATCACTCCGAAGGCTCAAAGCAGGTAATAATATTTTTAAACACTTAATAAAAAAAACCCACCCTGAAAAATGAAATATATTCAAAAAGAAGTCACAGCACATCCGAGCTACTAAATATTTGCTCATATCAAGAAGTTTTCTGTGGAAATTATTCAAGTCAGGGGATTTTTTTCCATGTGGTTTAGATTGGGAAGCTAGTCCACCAATCTAAACCATGTGAAAAGAAAAAGTTTTGCAGAAGTTCTGTTTTATGGGTTGGTTGGTTGGCTTTCCACATGAAAACCACCACAGAAATTTGTAATCCTATAGATCAGGTATGGACAAACCCAAGCACAGGGGCTAGATGTGGCCCCTTGGACTCTTTTCTCAGACCCTTCTCTCTCTCACCATCCTCTCCTTCCATCCTTCACTCTTTCCTTCCTCCCTCCCCCCCCCCTCCCTCCTTGCCTTCCACTCTTTCATCTTTCCCTCTTTCCTCTCTCCTTCTGTCTTCCCCTCTTTCTCCTTCCTTCCTTCCTTCCTTCCTTCCTTCCTTCCTTCCTTCCTTCCTTCCTTCTTTCCTTCCTTCTCTCTTTTCTCCCTCCCTCTTTCTCCCTCCCTCCACTCCCTTCCATCCTTTCATCCTTCCTTCTCTTTCCTTCCACCTTCCCTTCTATCCTTCTCTCCCTCCCCTTCTTCCTTCTTTTTCCTTCCTCCTTCCCTTCCACCCTTCCTTCCTTCCCTCTTTCCTCGCTCTTTCCCTTCCCTCCCTCCCTTCTTTCCTCCTTCTCTCTTTCCTTCCTCCTTCCCTTCCCTCCCTTCGATCCATCCACCCATCCATCACCAAACAGCCAGTCCTCTTCGCAGGGAGTGCTAGCATGCAGCCCCCCAAGTTAGAAAGTTTGCTCATACCTGCTATAGACAGTAGATTTCTAAACTTTTCCACAAATGGCTCCTTTCTGTGCAACCATTTTTTTTACTAGAACCTGGGGATATGAATGCAATTTTCCTGCTTCTTGGCGGAATGGGATTGGACTGGATGGCCCACAAGGTCTTTTCCAACTCTATGATTCTATATAGGTATATAAAATGGGTATAAATACTGTATAAAATAAGTATAACAAGCAAATGTTTATTAATACCAAATCAGTGAGCAAGGCTCACTAAACAGGCTGATTTCTTTTTTATGAAATGTAATCTTTTTTAAAAAGGTATTTCGATTGTTTCCATTATTGCTAGGCTAGGTCTTTCTTAGCTGAACCTGTTGTTCAACTTGATCTCTGATGAATTTCACCTTATTTATTTATTTATTTATTATTCATTTTTGTATTCCGCTCCTCCCTGCAGGCTCGGGGCGGATCACAACAAAAATACATGGGCGGCATGTTGCAACATATCAGCATGCGGCCTTACAAGTAATAAAAACATAAAAACATAAAACCACAATTAAGACAGGTTACATTATCAAGACACGGGTTAAGAGGATATATATCATGGTTTTTTGGTCCAGTGTGCCTAATTAAAGGCCAGCCCGAAGAGGGCCGTCTTGCACGCCCTCCGGAACTCGGGTGCTGTCCGGGAGGGCGTTCCAGAGCAACCTTGTCAGTTTTGGCTCAGTGTTCTATTTTCCAATTTCATTGATATACTATCCTTACTGCAGTTGTCAAATAAATAAAAAGAATGTCTTTGAGTCCAATTCAAGGTCCATATATGTTAAACCTAGTAAGAAGTATTCTGGTTTCATTTAAATTTTTATTTTTAGTATCGTCTGGCATGTCTCCTATAAAGCTTTCCAATAGTTTCTGGCTTTTTTATAGGTCCACTACATGTGGTAAAATGTGCCTTTGTGTGCACTGCATTTCCAGTATTTATGTTTCAGTCAATTGTATTTCATATGATGTTTTGTTTTATGTTCTGTTTTTGGGCGTGTAAGCCGCCTCGAGTCCCTTCGGGGAGATGGTGGCGGGATACAAGAATAAAGTTGTTGTTGTTGTTGTTATTATTATTATTATTATTATTAGAAACACAACAAGATGAGTCCACATCGGACACTCTGCTGGCTGTTGTATTGGATCACATGTCAGACACGTCCCAAGTGTCTAGGACTGTGTGACGTATTGGCGAATAATGCGTGCAGATCCCAGTAAGGTGGCTTTCTACAGCTGGCAGATGGTAATTTTATCAGCGCTGATTGTGTTTAAGTGCAAGCTAATGTCTTTAAGCACTGCACCCAGTGTGCCAATCACCACTGGGACCTCCTTGACTGGCTTGTGCCAGAGTCTTTGCAGTTTGATCTTTAAATCCTTGTATCATGTCAGCTTTTCCAGTTGTTTCTCTTCAATCTTGCTGTCACCTGGGATTGCAACATCATCATTATTAAACACTGTGCAAAGGATTCATGTAAATATTTAAAACAGCCTCTAGATGGCAATCACAAAGCTGTTGTCAATTTTTTGGGACCCCAACATTGAGCTAAGGGGACCTCATTTAGGGTTGGGACCCACAGCTTTAAATGCAGCGGGCTAAAGGATGGGAGGGCTGGAAGAAATGAAAGTATGCCTGGCAGAGATTTAGATTCCACTAATGCAATCTCAGCCACAGATACATGTTTTGTAGAAATGTCTGTGGATTGTCAAATATTTCAGTGTGTCTGAGAAAGTAGATAATCATCTGTGAAAATTCAGGAAAAAATGTTACTTTCAAAAGAGTCAAAAAACCTCTTCCTGTACACCTCTTTCTTTCTTTCGGCTTATAAATAATGAAGTTATTCCTTCAGTGTCAATTAATACCCCAGTTTGTAGGCACAGGAACCGAGTGCAAGAGCCTTTAGCACAGAAGGAAACAAGCTTCAGATCTAAGAAGGGGCGAAATCACTGTCCAAAGGCAGTAATAGGCTACTACCAAAGTCTTGATGTCTAGTGGAAGTGAGCTTATAAGGATGAAATTCTAAGATACTTGGCAATTAATTATAAGTAATCACATGTTTCACTTTTAAGAATTGGCATGTGGGAGAGAAGAACAAAATTTCTGCCTTTGAGTGATTTAGAAAGGCTGTAATTGTTTGTGGGGGGAAAGACATAAGAACTAGCAGCTCCAATTTCCAGTCTCAATACTTTTCTGTCCAATTACAAAAGTGGTTCAAAGGTTGCAAAGGGTGAGCTGCAAGTTTCTGCTTAGATGGTTTTCTCTTTAAATCCCACACTCAAACAGCCAAGGTGATGACTGAGAAACCCTTGTGGTGATTTTTGTTGTTGTTACCATGGCGACTGTGCAAATTCGGCAGTTTTGTTGCAAAATTGCTGTTCTCCAGATCTAATTCATGACAACATCTTTCCAAGGTGCTCCTGCATGTAGCCATAATATGTTGGACCATTCAGATAAATGGTTGATCCTCCTGAAAGATCATTTTATAACAGTTGATTTCCAACATGTTTCCCAGAACCATTGACATAGTTCCTCCAATTAAATTCCCACCCCCAAAACAAAGAGTATAGAGAAGGCATGGACAAACTAAGGCCTGAGTCTTGGATGTGGACCCTTGGGTACTTACCTCAGGCCCTCCTCATTTTCCCTGTCCTCTTGACATAAGGACACTGTGGTCCTCTATGTTCTTATGCCACTTAGATGAGGAAGGAAGGCATGCAGCAGCCAAGAACCTTCTGGAGGAGTGCTCTCAGCCACCACATGTCTTGCCCTCCTCCCGGCAGAAGGACAGTGTGAGTGGCTCCATACTTATGCTAGGATGACAGCTCAAAGAAGGCATATGGCAGCTGAGAGCCACCTGGAGCCCTCTCATCTTCAGCCTGTCTCACCCTCTTCCTGACATAATGCCAAGAGGACAGCCCAAGGATCGAGGGAGGAGGCATGGGGGGAGGGAGGATAAGGGCAGTCGCCACATGTCCCAACCTTTTCGCATAAGGATGGGGCGAGCAGCCCCGTCCTTCTCCTGGGAGGACAACCTGGGGATGACCCAGGCCCTGCCCTCTCCTGGTCCCACCCTCTCCCAAGCCTTACCCATGATGGACCTAACTCGCCCAGTGTGTGAATGGCTCACATTCATCCCAGTCCTGCCCTTCTGGCTTGATCCTCAAGACAAAAAAGTTTGCTCATGCCTGTTATAGAGTATATTGTATAGTTTGAGGGAAGTCATGGTGCCGTTCTTGTCTGATTTGGTTAGACCTCCACCTGGAATAATGCTGTGCCCAATTCTGGACACCACAGTTTAAAACAGTGTTTCCCAACCTTTTTTGAGCCGCGGCACACTTTTTACATTTGCTAAATCCTGGGGCATACCACCAACCAAAATGACACAAACTGACACTCTAACACAGTCATATATATAGTTAATATGTTTTTAAATGTATTTATACACTCAGTGTGAAACCTGGGCCTGTTTCGATGAACACAACATAGATATCCTGGCAGGAATGGCAGAAAGACACAAACTTCCAACACAGAACTCCCATAACCAAGAGAAAATGCTATAAGAGTTTTGTGGGCATTGACCTTGAGTTTTGGAGTTGTAGTTCACCTATATCCAGAGAGCACTGTGGACTCAAACAATGTTGGATCAGGACCAAACTTGGCATGAATACTCAATATGCCCAAATATGAACGCAGATGGAGTTCAGGGGAAATAGACCTTGACATTTGGGAGTTGTAGTTGCTGGGATTTATAGTTCTCCTACAATCAAAGAGCATTGTGAACCCCACTAATAATAGAACTGGGCCAAACTTCCCACACAGAACCCCCAGGAGGCAAGAGGCAAATTAATACACAGTCTTTGGCAGCAATTTCTATTTTTATTCATTACCAGTTTTATTTCTTTGCTCCTCTTGTGGTTGTTCTGAATCTTTGAGAGTTCCCATAAAGCCAAATGGGCACTTTGCCATCAATATTCAGACGACACCTTGTTAGCTCATTTAAAATTAAGACACACATATTTTGTTCTAATTGAGACAAGCACTGAGAAATTATTGCCGAGAGACAAGGGTAGAATTGAAAAGATGAACACCTGGAAAGTGATGGATGGAGAGCCAAGATAAAGTCTTGTCCCTGCCTCGATTATTAGAAATTGTCTGATTAGTTTTACTCTTCTCTGATGCAAGGATGAAATTCCAGGTGTCAGGCTTTAGCAAGACAATTAGCACATGCAAGATTCCAAACATGATTATTAGGTATTAATCAAGGCATGGAATAATGGAAGTTGAACTAATGAAACTCTGTGGATGCAGGCCAACTCCACTAAGGGAAATTTATTTATGGATATACAAGGGGAATGAAGTATGTGCCTTTACTTCCTTATTTTTCTTTTGAATCTAACTCTTGTCAAGTAATCGATATCTCTGAATATGCAACACTACATTGTCTTCTATCATGGGGTCAGATAAGCCATAGGTCTATTGAATCCAGTATTTTGTATGCTGACCGGCACTAGGTCTTGAGGATTTCAAAGTGGACCCTTTTCAAGTACCATCTGGAAAAAACTCAAGGTTGCTCCTGCATGGTCATCATGAACTCTACCATCTCCTGGTCTGAGTCTAAAATCTGAAATACAAATCCACTAAGGGCCCTTTCTCACAGTCCTATATCCCAGAATATCAAGGCAGAAAATCCCATAATATCTGCTTTGAACTGGGTTATCTGAGTCCACACTCAGATAATGTGGGATTTTCTGCTTTGATGTTCTGGGATATAGGGCTGTGTGGAAGGGCCCTTAGTGGATTTATATTTCAGCAGCCAAGGAAAACAGCACTGAAGGAAAGACCTCTGCTCCTATTGCTTCCCCCCACCTCAAATGAGCGGGAGGAAGGCGCTTTGCTCTCTTCCAGTGCAGGGAAAGCTTGTAAAATATTCCCGGCTGGGATTTGAAAAGGACAGGGCCCATATATACATATGTGGTGGCAATATAAATATGTAAATAATTTAGGGGGAGGGAGTATTTAGAGAAATATAGGATATAATGAACATTAAAATATAAAGAAGTCCCAGTATAGTTTTATTATCATTATATAATAATAAACAATTGGAAAAAAAGAATAAAGATGTGATAACAAACTTATTAACAATAGCAAGACTGTTTATAGCAAGGAATTGGAAAGGAGAACTAAATATACAATTAGAGGAGTGGTACAAGTATGGAAATTGGCAATAAATGATAAGCTGACAGGCATATTAAAAGTTAAAAGAGGTATATGGAAACAAAGTGATTTTGATGATGTATGGAGAAAATTTATAGAAAAAGGATTTTAAAAATCAAAGAAGAAAAGTTATCTCCACAAGAAGAATTGAAATTTTGGACAGATGATATGTAAAAGCTGTGGCTTGGGTAGGAGGGGGGAGAGCACAGTGGTGACTGATATAAATATGTAAAAGCAGAAAAGGGCTTTTACAGAAAAGGGCTCCCACGGAAGGGAGCCGAAGGTTCTTGAACCTTCCAGGCAGAGGGCGTGGTTTCAAAAGTGAAGCTGAAGCTGAAGCTTTGGAGAGCGAAGACCTTCAGGGAAGACTCTCTACCGAGGTCTGTATTGAGGCCTGGGAGCGGGGGGGCATTCCCCCCTCTCCCTCCCTCCCCCGCCCTGTTGGCGTTACTACCAGAGCTGGGCTGTGGCCCCTCCGGTTGCCCGCAGGACCCGCTTCGGGGATTCTTGAGGGCCTTGGGGGTTTTTTTTGGCGGAGGGATCAGGGAGTAGAGGGCCTCGGGGTGGGCTTCTTCCTCTCCACCGACACCGCCGTGCAGTGCTCGGCTGGCGGGTGAGATTTTGGGTGAGGTAATTTCGTCCCATCCGCCCTTCTCTTGTCCGCCGGCCGCGAGGGCCTCGGTTTGTGTGGTGTGGGGTTTGGGGAATGGTGGGGCTTAGGGATGCCCCTCTCCCTTCCCTGCGCCACTGCGGCTGCCCTGCGGGCAGCGCTTCATCTGGGGGGTTTTCCCCTCCTTCTCCCCTCCGCCAACCCCACTATCTGTGTGGGTGGGCGAGGGAGAGTGGTCAAGCCGTGGGGCTTTCGCTTTACCCGCGCGCCACCGCCGCCGCCCCACGAGGGGCAACTTTTTTCCCCTTTTCTTTTTCCGGAGGGTTTTTTCCCCTCGCCTCCCTCCGCACCTTGCTTTTGGGGTGGTTGGGAGCATCGGGGCCCCTCGGCTTGTGGATGTGGGTGGCTCCCCCCGCCCTCTCTCCCCCCTCCCCTCACGGTGCTTGACCAGGCGCAGCCCTCTGTGGGGATGGGTGCGGGAGATCCGCTGCGGGGAGTGGTAGCCACAGTCGCGATAGGCTGTTTGGCATTATCCCCCCCTCCTCTCCACGCCAATGGCGCCCCTATGCCAAAGGCTGGGGGCATGGCCTGGCCGCTGGCACCAACTCAGGCACCTTGGAGGCTCACCTCGTGGTCGGGAGCCTGGAGGAGGGGCCTCTTTATCTGCGCCATCTTGGCCACATGGCTGGCCCCGGTGGGGGTCGCCATTTTGTGTTGATGCTGCTTGGTCCTGACTGGCCGCCATCTTGTATGATGGGCCACTCCCCCCGCCCCCCTCTCCTTATTTCCCTCCCATTCCACATTGGTTGATGGGTTGGCATAAGGTTACAGACCCACAGTTATCAGCCAAGGTGGATGGGATTTATTAATAGGCATTTTTACCAGATGATACTTCTATAGTTGAGCACAGTGAGCTATGCTAAATCAATTAAACCAATCAATTCTAATGAGATACATATGGTGCTATATTTTATTGTTATAGTAATAGTGGTAATTTTAATAATAATATGATATTAATAAGGCATAATAATAATCATAATAAAATAAATATATAAATTATAAAATAAACATAAATTTAAATTAGTGGTTAGATAAAAAGTGTGAGGATTATACAACAGGGATGGATTATATATTAAGCGCGAGTTGGGTTTGGTTACCCATTTATGGTTTGCCCATTGCCCACCCTATTGTGGGGAGGCCTCTTCGGTGGGCCTTTTTTCTACCTTGGTTTTGAGTTAAATTAAATTTTATGATGCATGTTTATTACAGATGGCACCGAAGAAAAATGTCAGGGGACCCAAGGGCAAGGGCCCCGCGAAGAAGTCAGCTGGAAAACGCCCGGCACCCCCTGCTGAATCATCTTCAGAAGAAGAGGGCATCCCGGCGGCCATGTTGGCAGCCGTACTAGCTAGGGTGGAGAATTTGGAGAACAGGGCGGGATTACTGGTCTTTAGAGCCAGGCCCCGAGCAACACGGCACAACAAAAAAGAACTTTTTGAAATGTTGCTTTCTCGTATTTCTGATTTGGAAGCGGGTGCAGCCAGTCAGGTTAATGAACCAACCGGGGTGTCTGACCAGCCCCAAGCAGAAGCTTCGGGGGGCGAACAGCAGGAGTCCACACCATCAGAGGACACTTCGGCATCACAGCTGCCTCTAGCGGTCCCGGTTCTGCCTTCACCTGTAGAGCAGGCCTGCTCTCCACCCCCCCTGGTGGTGCCTTCGACTTCTGCAGGTAAAGACGCTGCCATGGTCTGGCCTTGGGATAAAATCCAGGCATCACACACCACCACACAACATGACACATCTGCACCAGCGGTAATCCTGTCATCTACAAAAGTGGGATACACACCCGATAACACCCCTAGGATAGTAGCTAAGGATCCTATTTCACTTGAAGTTGCTAGGACTAGCGATGAAAGAGGTTTCTGGGGCACAGACAAGTGGACCCTGCCGGTAACGGTGGCGGGTTCAGCGGCTTCGCTGGGATCACACTTAGCCCAGAAGACGTTAGATAAAATTCTGCGTAACGAATACGTAGACAATTTCTCCCTCTACTTTAGAGAATTAGAGAAAAAAGAGAAGGAGGACCTTGATGAGGAGAGTAAGGAATTGGTTAAGAAGCGTAGAGTGGAGCAAAACTGGGACAATTGGCTGGCGTGTTACACAATATACGCCACCATAATTATAGATGCCTCCCCTTACAGGGCCAAGTCCCTGTTTAAATATCAAAATATAATTTATGGGGCGAAGGTAAACTTTTCAGGCCAGGCATGGATGCTTTATGACAAGCGCTTCAGGAGCGAAGCAGCTTGTCAGCCTGCCAAGCGTTGGGACCTCATCGACAGTCAACTGTGGGTGGAGGTCATGAATTCCACCAGAATAATTCCAGACGAGAAGGCTGACAGCGGCCATACAATTCAGAATTCACGGGGAATGCAGCCTTTCGCCAGGGCACTGCGCCCAAACAGACGCAGAAGCAAAGACAAATGTGTTGGGAGTACGCAGTACAGGGGACCTGCTCTAAAAAGAACTGTGTTTTTCAACACGCATGTACCATATGCCTCGGCAATCACTTGGCCAGAAGCTGCTTTAGAGGCAAGGCAGGTAGAGCTTCCCCTCGCGATTCTCAATTCAAAAGAACCTCAGATCAACCTACTCTCCCAAAATGGGCCCAGCCCAATAAAGTTAGGGCCTCTCGGACAGTGGCTGAAGTTCTGTCCGGAAAGTGGCTGAAGTTCTGGGATACAAATGCATGTATCCCAAATGCATTTTAACCTAAACAAGTGTAAAGTCATGCACATAGGGGCAAAGAACCCCAAATACACTTATCAACTGATGGGATCAAAGCTTTCTGAGACAAACCAGGACAGGGACCTTGGGGTTTTGGTGGACAGCTCAATGAAGATGTCAACCCAGTGCGCTGCAGCAGCGAAAAAAGCAAATTCTATGCTTGGCATGATCAGGAAGGGAATCAAAAATAGGTCGGCAAATGTTGTATTGCCTCTCTACAAATCTATTGTGAGGCCACATCTGGAGTACTGTGTACAATTCTGGTCACCGCACCTCAAGAAGGATATAACGGAACTGGAAAAGGTACAAAGAAGGGTGACAAAAATGATCAAAGGGATGGAGCAGCTCCCTTATGAAATCAGGTTGCAACGCCTTGGTCTTTTCAGCCTTGAAAGACGGCGTTTAAGAGGTGACTTGATCGAAGTGTATAAAATCATGCATGGGATAGAAAAGGTAAATAAAGAAAAAATATTTTCTCTGTCACACAACACTAGGACTAGGGGGCACTCCCTAAAGCTCCAAGGTAGGAAAGTTAGGACTAATAAAGGGAAATATTTCTTCACCCAGAGGGTCATTGGGTTATGGAACTCACTTCCAGAGGAGGTTGTGACAGCTGTCAGCCTGGACAGTTTCAAGGCAGGATTAGACAGATTCATGGATACCAAGGGAATCAGTAGTTACTGAAATGGACATCCAAGTGCCACCTCTGTGTTGATGGAGGCAGGCAGGATTTTCCCCGGGTACTGGTTGTGGGGGGTCGGGAGCAGGTGAGGGTCTTACCCTCCTTTCTGCTAGAGATCCCTGTGTACAACTAGTGGGCCACTGTGTGACACAGAATGCTGGACTAGATGGGCTGAGGCCCGATTCAGCATGGCTCTTCTTATGTTCTTATGTTCTTATGTTCTATCCTAACCGGGCCGCTGCAAGTTATTTGCTTCACAGCTTCTCATTTGGCTTTCGTATCCCAACCCAGGGTCCGCATGCACCACGGTTGTCTTCAAATTTAAAATCCATAATTGGCATAGAGACCGTGGTTAAACAGAAAATTCAAAAGGAGGTTGATGAAGGCAGGTTGTTGGGGCCATTCACTGCCCCTCCCACACCCAAGTTACGAGTTCCCCCCTTGGGGATTGTCCCCAAAAAAGCCTCTGGTGAGTATCGCCTCATTCATCACCTGTCATACCCTCGGGGTGACTCGGTGAATGATGCGATACCGGATGACTTGTGCTCTGTACTGTATACTTCATTTGATTCGGCTATTAGACTCATTCGGCGTTTCGATTGCTCCCGATCCATCCGCTAGACTTTGAGTTGTTAGGCATTTGTTTTGAGGGTCTTTTTATGTGGATAGGGCCCTGCCTATGGGCTGTGCCATTTCATGTGCTGCTTTTGAAACCTTCAGCACCTTTTTGGAATGGGCACTAAAAACTAAATCAGGCTTATGAGGAGTAGTCCATTATTTGGATGACTTTTTGTTTGTGGGGACCCCTGGGTCTGGCGAGTGTGGGGCCCTAATGCAGTTTTTTTGAACAACTTACTACTTAATTAGGAGTGTGTTTGGCTCACGAAAAGACTGAGGGACCCACTACAGTTTGAACATTTCTTGGAATTGAATTGGACACCATCAACCAGTATTCCAGGTTGCCGCCAGAAAAAGTGGCGGGCCTGATGGCTAGAGTCAAGCAATTCTTAGAGAGAGGAAAGGCCACCCTGAAAGAATTCCAAGAGCTAATAGGGCACCTAAATTTTGCTTGTAAAGTGGTGGCACCCGGCAGGGCTTTCTTGCGCCGATTGTGCGAAGCTATTGCCGGGGTCTGCAAGCCCCATCACCACATTAGAATTACCAGGCTGATAAAATTGGATCTGTTCGCCTGGGTACAATTTTTGGAACAATTTAATGGGGTTTCTTTTTGGCGCCACGATTTGTTATTGTGCAACGCCCTGCAGGTGGCCTCTGATGCCTCGGGGTCTATTGGGTTTGGCGTCTACTTCAACGGGCATTGGTGTGCCGAACGATGGCCTAACGATTGGCACGAATCAGGTGTCACCGCTGATTAGACTTTTAAAGAATATTTTCCTATTCTGTTCACAGTGTACTTGTGGGCGCGTAGGTTTGCAAATCCCATGGTACATTTTTGGTGCGATAACATACTCATAACATACAGTGCAGGTCATCAATTCTTTGTCATCAAAGTCACCCAGGGTTATGGGGCTAGTTCGTTTATTCACATTACAATGTTTACAATTAAACATACTGTTTAAGGCATTTCACATCACGGGACAATTTATTGGCCGACGCTTTGTCCCGTATGCAGATGGAGCGTTTCAGGGAGCTAGTGCCCTCCACAGATACCGCCCGGGGGGGGGGGTAGCGACCCACCTGCCAACGTTCGATGGTGTGGCCCTCTGCCCTCAGCCATCGGTAAAAAGCCTGGGTGTCCGGCTGGATGCCCAGTTGTCCATGGAGGAGCAGATTGGCTGTACCTGCAGGACAGCATTCTACCACCTACGGTTGGCTAAGCGCCTGGCTCCCTACCTCTCCCAACACGACCTAGCTACAGTGATCCAAGCCACGGTCACCTCGAGGCTCGATTACTGTAATGCGCTTCACATTGGCCTTCCCTTGTCGATGATCCGGAAGCTTAAGCTAGTGCAGCATGCCGCAGCTCATCTCCTCCTGGGAGCTTCAAGATCTGACCGCGCGACCCCACACTTGCGCGAGCTTCACTGGCTTCCGATTGAATTCCGGGTCCTCTCCAAGGTGTTAGTTCTTACTTTCAAGGCCATCTATGGTTTGGAGCCAGTGTACCTGAGGGAGCGACTTACCCCTTATGTGCCTGCGAGATCACTGCGCTCTGAGGAGCTCAACCTCCTTGAGGTGCCTTCCCTCGGAACCTGCAGATTGGCCTCCACACGGCAGAGGGGTTTCTCTGTTGCTGCTCCAATCCTTTGGAACAGCCTCCCTGAGGAGATCCGGGCCATCCGCGCTCTTCTGCCCTTTTGCAGGGCGTTGAAGACTTGGCTCTTCAGGAAGGCGTTTGGCCCTTAACCCAATCATACTGTGTGCCATACCATGTCGCCTAGGGTTGTTCCAGATCCCCATTGTCCCACCCAGCCTCCGTTGAGGGCTATTGTTTCGAAATGCTTTAACTGTTTTAATGTCTAAATTGTGTTTTTAATTGCTTAATTTGTTTTATCACACTCACTGTGTTTTTACATCCTTTGTACACCGCTCTGAGCCTCGGAGTGAGCGGTATACTAAATCGAAGTTAATAAATAATAAATAAATACATACATACCCGGAGCGAATGCCAGACAATCTTTGGCAGACTGGAGTGACGAAATAAATTGATCCCACTGTTTTGCCGCCAATTTGTTAAGACATGGACAGGTCAACACCAAATTTTAATCCATGGCAGGGCAGGCGATCCCACCGCTCTACCAATTTGTGGAGAAGCCAAGTTTACTGTTCACTCTCTTAAAACTATGGAGACTTGTGAAGATTTGTGGAGAGGCTATCAACTGGACAGGGTGGACCCTCTTTTAGAATCCCACCACTCTGTCCCTAATTCACTACATAAATCCTTGTCTTTAAACTGCTGCCACCATTTGTGAGAGAGAAGTAATCTGAAACCCTTTTGTGAGGGAAGCTCTTTGTGAGGTAATGAACGCCTTCATGTGACAGGAATAAACTTTTGAAACGCGGCTTGACTTCGAAATCAATGGCACAGAGAGGTTTTTAGATGAAATAACAACTAATCGTTTATTCTGGTACAAAGCTTGGTTTGGTATAACTCTTCCCAGGAGGCACAACTTTAAAAGGTTACTAATTCTAGTTATGGCAAAACCAAAGTTACAATAGCCTAACTATTGTCATCAACCAGCTAGATTAGCTTTTCACTCTTTCAATATATAGGCACACTGGCCTTCTTCAGACCCTTTGTCTTCCTTTAGCCTTCAGGCTTTCTCTAAACTAACTGACTCACAGGTTCAGTTAACCAAGACTGTGTTCTTTCAGCCTTAAACTAATCCTAATTGTCAGGACTGGGAGACCTGAGCTTAGGAGAAGTTCAGGCTCCCAACCTGCCATGAGATTGCACCGACCTTTGCCCCAGTTCTTTAGTGACCTTGGCTCCAGCTGCCTGGAGACTGTGCTGAGTCAAGTGGGAGTGACGTAACTTCCAGATGTGTATGGGGCTGCGGAGGGAAGTGAGGCAAACTCCTCCGAGCCTGGACATTGGACAATTGGACTCATAATGCTGGCTCATGGACCCATGAGGTCACATCCCTTCGGACTATGGGATATGCTGAATCACCCGGATATGGTGCAACCCTGCTTGGACATTGCATGGGCAATGGGGAGGGGCTCAGGGTATATAAGGTGTGTTTGGGTGGCGGGACGGTGCTTTTGCTTCACATGTGTCGTACCTTCAATAAAATCGTGTTGGACCGTGCTTCAATCTACGCGTGATCCTTACCGAGTGTTGGAGAGTCGTTACAGAAGCAAAAGCCCCTTTTCAACTATCCCAGCAATGGAGAGGTTGGCTTGGAGAGAGGAAGAGTATATTGATGGATGGGATTCGGCTCCTGAGGAAATCCGGCGTACTATGGAGTGGGATTGGACCACCCTCGACCAAGTGGGGCGCCCGGATGAGTACCGTGAGATGATGGAAGGTGCGGTTGCCCAGGAGGATGAGCTTGGAGAAGCGGAGCAACTGTGGGAAGCTCAGGTGAGATTGGAAGTGGCCCGCCCGAAGGGAGAGCGATATGACTCCAGACAGGCGGAGGTCTGGAGGGCTGGAAGGATCGGAGGAACTGTTCCGAAGGACTGGTCAGTTCAGGTGGATCCAGAAGTGTGTGGGACCAGGGAGACTGTGCCGAAGGACAGGCCAGCTCAGATGGAGGTCCGGAGGGCCGGAGGGATCGTGGAAGCTGTTCCGAAGGACTGGTCGGCTCAGGCGGATCCAGAGGTGCGTGGGCCCAGGGAGACTGTGCCGAAGGACAGGCCAGTTCGGATGAACCTGATGGAGTGTGGTAGTGAAACCACGGAACCTGCATCACCTTCGGAATTGGAAGTGATGAAATGTAAGTTGGAGGCTATGGAGCAGACCATGAGGAGGATGTCTCGTGCCATGTCCCGAAGAGAGCCGATAGAGTCCATTTGGAGTGCCCCGGGAGGAGGAGACTTCACTTATTATTCGTGGATGGATGGTGGAGTATCAGTTGAGCGTCCTAGATCTCCTTTGGGAGTGAGGACCGTTGGTGGCCATCCAGGAGGAAGTCCGGCTCAGTTGCCGAATGGTCCCCAGCTACCTTACTCGAGTTGTTTAAGGACGGGCTGCGGAAGGAGATCCTCGAGTGGTGTCTGCATCGAGATGATCCTGGCGATGTCGATGGTTGGATCCAGTTGGCCGGCAGCGTAGAAGGAATCCTTGCCCAGGTGCAGCGGCGCCGTTTCCAGCCTGCGAGGTCCAGGGGATCCAGTCGTGGTGCAGTTGAGGGGCGATTCCGAGGAGGAGAGCGGTGACAACCGATCCAGTGTTACAAGGAGGCCAACGATGGGACGGGGCCTTTGTTTTATTTGTTCCCAACCCGGTCATTTTGCGTCCCAATGCCGGCAGAGGCAGGTGCTGGAGCCAGTGAAGGTGGCCTCTGCTAAAGCAGCAAGTGGGGACAATGATGAAAAAAAAAGTGTTGGGGTAAGCTCTAATATACAATGTACCTTGGGATTGTATAAAGGGGACAAGATTGTGGAAAGGAAAGCTTTAGTGGACTGCGGATGTTCGGAGAACATTATGTCCCCAAAGTTGATAGGGGATTTGGGTGGGGGGACAAAGCCCTTGGAGACACCCATAACCTTTGCTCAATTGGATGGGTCTTTTATTGAGGGTGGCCCGTTCTCTGTGGGGACTAAAGATTTGAAGGGTCGGGTGGGACCCTGGGAGGGGGACATTGATTTTGTGGTGGCCCCCATTAAAGGACATGAGGTGGTGTTGGGGTTGCCATGGCTAGAGCAGGCAAACCCCAAGATTGATTGGAAAACGGGAATTGTACAATGTGCTCCTAATAAAGAGAAGGAGGTTAAAAGTGAAGTACAAGGGGTGCCTGCAGAGTATTGGGATTATGCAGATGTGTTTAATCCGGTTTTGGCCCAGGGTCTTCCCCCTTCGCAATGTACAGTGTAGTATAGAGGTTAAGGAGGGGGCTGTTTTGCCTAAACCCAAAATTTATGCCATGACAGTGAAGGAGAAGGAAGCTTTGAGGGAACAAATAGACGGGTATTTGAGCAAGGGGTTTATTCGGAGGTCCGAGTCTCCCATTGCGGCTCCAGTTTTGTTTCGCGAGAAGAAGGATGGTAGGTTGCGGCTGTGTATTGATTATAGAGGTTTGAATGCTGTTAGTACTACCAATTGTTACCCTTTACCCTTGATCAAGGATTTGTTAGGTCAGTTAGGAGGTGGTAAGGTTTTTACCAAGCTGGATTTGATTGACGCATTTCATATGGTGAGGGTGAAAAGGAGCGATCAATGGAAGACTGCTTTCTCCTGCCCCCTCGGGCTGTACGAATGGGTCGTAATGCCATTCGGTTTGGCGGGAGCTCCAGGCATTTTCATGCAATTAATTAATGAGGTGTTGCACCCCCCTTTTGTATAAAGGGGTGTTTGTGTATTTGGATGATATTGTGATTGTGACGCGTACTAGAGATGAGCATGTTAGTTTGGTGAGAGAAGTGTTAGAGAGGTTGCGACAAGCGAGTCTGTATGTAAAGTTGAGTAAGTGCGAATTTGGCAAGGCTCAGATTGATTTCTTGGGATATAGGATTAGTGGAGATGGAGTCGCAATGGACCCGGCTAAGGTGGATGATGTGTTGAATTGGGAAGCTCCGCAGACTCGTAGGCAGCTACAGGCTTTCTTGGGGTTAGCCAATTTTTATCGCACTTTTATATCGGAGTTTTCAGCGATAACCCTCCCGCTTACGGAGTTATTGAGAACCAAGGGTAAGGGTGAGTCGAAGAGGACTAAGTCTCCAGGTGCTAAGCTGGATTGGACGAAAGATTGTCAGGAGGCGTTTGTGAAATTGAAGAAAGCTTTTACGAATGGGCCCTTATTAATACATCCGAATGTGGATAAGCCTTTTGTGGTACAGTGCGATGCTTCTGCTTGGGCTTATGGCGGAGTGTTGTTGCAGGAGGATGAGCGAGGTAGATTGAGGCCGTGTGCTTATTTTTCTAAGAAGTTTGGAGAGCATGAGCGGAAGTGGCCAGTCTGGGAAAAGGAGGCGTTTGCTGTGCGGAATGCTTTGCAAACGTGGCGGCAGTTTTTAGAGGGTGCCGCTTTCCCTTTTGTGGTGATGACTGATCATCAGAACCTCCAGTATCTGAGGAACCCTCAGAAGTTGTCTCCCAAGTTGGTGAGGTGGGCTCAGTTTTTCGCTAGGTTTGATTTCCGGCTGCAGCATATAAGGGGCAAAGAGAATGTGGTGGCTGATGCGTTGTCCCGGTATCCGAGTGTAGGAGAGAATGAGTTGCATAAGTCAGGGGAGGTGTTTGCCAGAGAGCATTGGGGTTTGGCCGTGCAGACAAGGTCCCAAACGGCGTGTGAGGTTAAGAAGGAAGAAGGAGTGGTAGATGAATGGAGTTTGGAGTTGCAGAAAGGTTATGTAGGTGATGTGTGGTTGCAGAGTCATGAGAAAGAATGTAAGCTATTGAATGGTTTGTGGATTATGGGAGGCAAGGTGTATGTCCCTCAGAGTATGAGAGAAAAGGTGCTGAGGTTGAATCACGATCATAGATCTGCTGGTCATTGGGGGGTCACGAAGACTCTTTTGGCCCTAAAGAAGAGGTATTGGTGGCCAGCCATGAGGGCTGAGGTGAAGAGATATGTAGAGTGTTGTGAAATGTGTGCTAGAAATAAAGGTTCCCTCTGCTAAGCCGCAGGGGTTGATTCAAGTGGTGGTTACTCCTGTAAGGCCGTGGACACATGTCAGTACTGATTTTGTGGGGGAGTTGCCCTCAAGTCGGGGTTATAGGTATATTTGGACCGTGTTAGATATGTTCCTAAGCAGGCACATTTTATTCCGTTAAAGGGGTTGCCTAGTGCAGAGAGATTGGCTGAGTTGTATGTGCGGCATGTGTACCGTTTGCATGGGTGCCCGGAGCAGGTTTTGAGTGATCGTGGAGTCCAATTTACTGCCCAATTTTGGGAGCGATTTTTGGAGATGTTGGGGGCTCAGAGGCGTCTTACGACCTCTTATCACCCTTGTTGCAATGGGGGTGTGGCAAGAGCTCAGAAATCGTTGGGGTCTTATTTGCGTATTTTCAGCAACAAGGAACAAAATAATTGGTCTGATCTGTTGCCTTATGCTGAGATGGCTTATAACAGCTCGGTGCACTCTTCCACTGGGAGGTCTCCCTTCGAAGTGGTATATGGTCAGGAGGTAGCTCCTTTGCCCCAGCTATTGGAGTTGGGGGGGAGGAGAGGGTGGAATGGAGGATACGAGCCCGGGAGGATTGGAAAGAAGTAGCGGAGGCTTTGGGAAAGGCACAGCGTTCTTACAAGTTGTTTGGAGACCGGAAGAGGCAGGAAGGGGAGGAGTACAGTGAGGGGGATTTGGTGTGGCTATCCACACAGAATCTGAAATTGGGGTATCCATCGAAGAAATTAAGTCCGAAATATATTGGGCCTTTTAGAATTGAGAAAGCGGTGAATAAGGTCTCATATACCCTTCTGTTACCCAAGAGTCTAGGGAAGGTTCATCCCACGTTTCACTGTAATCTTTTAAAGAAGTATGTGGGGCCCTTTCCACCTCCGGATTGAATGATATTTTGTTTTCTAGGGGGAGGACGTGGTGGAGGAGACCGTTATGTCAGGACTGGGAGACCTGAGCTTAGGAGAAGTTCAGGCTCCCAACCTGCCATGAGATTGCACCGACCTTTGCCCCAGTTCTTTGGTGACCTTGGCTCCAGCTGCCTGGAGACTGTGCTGAGTCAAGTGGGAGTGACGTAACTTCCAGATGTGTATGGGGCTCTGGAGGGAAGTGAGGCAAACTCCTCCGAGCCTGGACATTGGACAATTGGACTCATAATGCTGGCTCATGGACCCATGAGGTCACATCCCTTCGGACTATGGGATATGCTGAATCACCCGGATATGGTGCAACCCTGCTTGGACATTGCATGGGCAATGGGGAGGGGCTCAGGGTATATAAGGTGTGTTTGGGTGGCGGGACGTTGCTTTTGCTTCACATGTGTCGTACCTTCAATAAAATCGTGTTGGACCGTGCTTCAATCTACGCGTGATCCTTACCGAGTGTTGGAGAGTCGTTACACCTAATCCTGCTCTCTCTCTAGAGCTGGTCAGACTTAACCACTCACTTTGAGCTCTTCCCTCTCTAAACTCTTAACTCTCTCTCTGAGCTCCTCACACACTGAGCTCCTAACCCTAACTGACTAGAATTCCCTCCTTGGTCTTGTCAGAAGCCTTTTGGCTCCTCCCACTACAGCTTCAGAGCCACGTTGCTATGGCAACTTTGCTCTCCCTGCAGAAATGTGCTCTTAATATCAGCTCTCTCTCTCCTGTTCACTCTCTCCCAACATTACAATACATATTCATTTATATAATACAATTAATCACAATTGAATAAAAGTTGTCCAATTGGAATCCAATTATACTTGTGTCGTCTCTTTATTCTGGAGGGCCTCTCTTATTCAAGGGCCTCTCTCACCAGCGAAAGAAAGAAAGAAAGAAAGAAAGAAAGAAAGAAAGAAAGACCTGAGATTTGATGTGCAAATGTGTCTGCTTCCATTCTTCCACACTTGTGCTCTTTTAAAATGAAATTCTTTCCATCCTAATTCAGAAGAAATGTGTAACCTTTTGTAGATCATTGTTTTAAAAATGATTGACATGAAACTCTAATTTGTCGTGAATATGTACTGACAGGCAAAATTTGTTGACAGACGCAACAAGAAATGCCATTAGGGTTGACATTATAAGACACCTCCAGGGACCCATGTTACAGCAGAGGATTTATCAGTTTCTGGAAACTCCTGAATCTCCTCTTTGCTGATGTTACCTTGTACTAGTAAGTGAAAGCTTACCAATGTCAGCTTTCCCTTTTAATGTATAATGTTTAGGCTGTGATCCAGATGGAGGGACAGCTGGAGGAGGTAAGTGATGAAATGGTGAGTCTATTCTCACTTGTACAGCTGCTCCATTCAGATGCTGGAACCTACAAACCAGACAGCCATTCAGCACCAAGAGAAAGCCCATCCAACTATAAAAAGCTGTAAAGAATAGTCATAAAACTAAAAGTCAATTCACCAGATTTGTGCCAATAGATTCTACAGATTTCTGATCCAGAAGGAGGACCAAGTGAATGCATATTGCCTATGTCAATAAAGAAGAAAGGGAGGGTCCAGGCAGGTGAAAAAATGGGTGGCTATGGGTGTTAACTAGGGCTGTTATACAATTTCGGATAAGCCCGAATTTTGGAAGTTTTCGGATACTTCTGACTTTTTAAGCAATTTTGAGAGCAGCCCTCAAAATTCAGGAATTCCAAAATCCGAATTCCGAATTTCGGAATTACAAATTCTGAATTTTGGATGTCATTTCTGAATTTTCTTGCTGATTGCTCATTGGCTGATGGCTAACAGCTGACTCTGCAATCAATACACATGAAATTCAAAGCAAGAATAATAACTGTATTAGGAAATCTCCAAATTGAAACAATATATCAACACTCAAACCGTTTCTGTGATGAGAATGCAAGTTATATAAGGTGATAGTACATACAAGTACTTAATAACGTTAATACAACAAAGGTAAGGTGTTAATTCACATTCATAATTAGGCAAAGTAGTATAATAACTCCATCCATAGTAGTAGACGGGGAATGACTGTTCCAAATCAACGAAATGTTATTTGTAATCCACACAACGTTACATGTAAATAAATTTGTAATCCACACGTCGTTACGTGAAAGTAAATTTATAATCCACACATCGTTATGTGAAAAAAGATTTAGAGAATTTTAACTTAGAAAGTTAGAGATGTTCGTGATTTTTAACAAAAACTTGAAAATAATAAGAAATGTTTTTCTTATTTTGTGGCAAACTAACTCATATAGCTCCTTTCAAACTGTATTCAGAGACCATAACATTTGATTCAGCTCAGAAGGTTTCAAAATCCCAGGCATTTCTATCTATAAGATTTATGGGTTCTTGTCCCTGTTTCTTTTTTAAAATTTTTTTTTTGCAGGATTAGCTAATCAGCTGTCCAAACCCTGACAGTAAACACGTTTAATGAAATTGATTGCAGAGAATTACTTGGTGCCCTATTTTACTGGTGAGACAACCTTTTTACTTAACTTGACTTTGGGTTGCCTTTCATAAGATGTACAGATGTTAACATCAAATATATTAGCTTGGGAGCTATTTTTTTAAAGAAATCAATGCTGTGCAGAAAGCAAAATTCCATCTGCTGACCAAAGGATTTTAGTACTTGGAGGCCAGGATAAAGGTTGCATAATTATAGTATAAAGAGAAGGGAGAAATAGAGAAAGGTGGCAGCTCACACATTAGGTTTCTGTCACACAACACTAGGACTAGGGGGCACTCCCTAAAGCTCCAAGGTAGGAAAGTTAGGACTAATAAAGGGAAATATTTCTTCACCCAGAGGGTCATTGGGTTATGGAACTCACTTCCAGAGGAGGTTGTGACAGCGGTCAGCCTGGACAGCTTCAAGGCAGGATTAGACAGATTCATGGATACCAAGGGAATCAGTAGCTACTGAAATGGACATCCAAGTGCCACCTCTGTGTTGATGGAGGCAGGCAGGATTTCCCCGGGTACTGGTTGTGGGGGGTCGGGAGCAGGTGAGGGTTTTGCCCTCCTTTCTGCTAGAGATCCCTGTGTACAACTAGTGGGCCACTGTGTGACACAGAATGCTGGACTAGATGGGCTGAGGCCCGATTCAGCATGGCTCTTCTTATGTTCTTATGTTCTAAACCTGGATCTGAATGTAAAAAAATTAGTCTATCATCTCTGTGAAGAATTGTAAAAAATATTTGCAGTTGCATTGTTGAGATATAAAATGGTAGCAACAAGAATCTAAATATTAAAATATAATAGGGTAATAAAATAGGAATAATTTCCAATGGAATGTCAGGGTTCATTATGTCCTGTTTTACAAACAATTCTCTCCTCAGTCAGTATATATGTTCAGACATACAAAATGCAGAAAAACCAGTTATTGAATCTCCACCATGAAATAAAGAGACCAGACACAAGATGTGGAGAAATAATGGACCTTTTGTTTTACCTTAATAGAAAAACTGGTAATTGAGTTAGGATCATTTTCAGAGTCCAGGCTCTAGTACTCAGTGGGCATTCACCCGTTTCAAGAAGCAGGACCGCATTTGGTATACAAGAAGGCACATTTAGAAGATCTCTTTTCAACCTTGTTTGCACTCTATCTAGGATAACAGTCGAGTTTTCACACCATATAGCTGCATCGAAGAGGGGTTTAGAGGCTGCTTTGGCATTAAAGATTTTTAGTGTGGAGGGGATATATTGTTCTCCTTTGGTGTAATAGAACCTTATTAAAGCTCCTTAGCAGGCCTTTGTCTTTTGAATCACTATTTCAGAGTGCTCTCTCCAGGATAAGGTATGGTGGAAGTTCTAAATGTGCCTTCTTGTGTACCAAATGTGGTCCTGCTTCTAGATGAGTGAATGTCCATTGAGTATTAGGGCCTAGACTCTGAAGGGAAAGGGAAACAGCAATCCATGCAGCCATGCCAACCACATGACCTAGGAGGTGTCTACAGACAACGCAGCCTTCTTGGCATGGAAATGGAAATGAACACTAACTCCAGAGCCGGAGATGAAAGGGGAAGGCTTTTCCTATGTATTTGTGTTTTATTGTTTCAAGGCATTAAATGTTTGCCTGTGTTTGTATATATGCTGGAATCTGCCCTGAGTTCCCTCAGGGAGCAAGGGTGGAATATAAATAAAGTATGATGATGATGATAGCGATGACGATGGTGATGATGATGATTCCTTGGTTCCAGTCAGATTGTCCAACCATCCTATTGCCAACCTCTGACTGACATAGACTCTTGGGACCCCAAGTTTATGTTTATTTTATTTGTTTTTATCCCATAATCCCACCTTTCTCTCTATATCGGGTTTATATCCATCTCCTGCTGCCTCCTGCTGCCTCATTATTTTAAATGGGTAACCTCCTTCCTCCAGGATCGGGGACAACATGTGGAGAGGGGAGAGGAGGTCTCCGGGAGGCTCCCATTAAGTTGTGGGGTCCCCCAGGGGGCCATCCTCTCGCCCTTATTATTCAACATTTATATGCGCCCCCTGGCCCAGCTGGCCCGTGACTTTGGTCTGGAGTGTTATCAGTACGCTGATGACACCCAGCTTCTGCTGAGAATGGACGGCAGGCCGGATACCGTACCCGATTGTTTCCATCTATGCCTTGAAGCCGTGACTGGATGGCTGCGTACCAGCCAACTGAAGGTGAATCCGTCGAAGACGGAGATCTTGTGGCCTGGTCGCCCTGGGCTGGATGAGTGCCAGTTGCCTACCCTGGATGGCGAGCAACTTAGCCCGTTATCCCTTGTAAAGAGCTTGGTTGTCCAATTGGACCCTTTGCTATCCATGGAAACTCAAGTCTCCATGGTTAGCAAAACGTCGTTTTTCCATCTACGACAGGCTAGGCGACTGGCACCCTACCTGTCCAGGGACGACCTGGCCACGGTGATCCAAGCGACGGTCATCTCGAGGCTGGATTACTGTAACGCCCTCTACATTGGCCTTCCCTTGTCGACAATCCGGAAACTCAAGCTAGTGCAGAATGCCGCTGCTCGCTTGCTGGTGGGAGCACCAGTGAGGGAGCACATCACTCCCATCCTCCGGCAACTGCACTGGCTTCCTATTGAGTACCGGATTGCCTTCAAGGTGTTAGTTTTAACTTTTAAGGCCTTACACGGTCTAGGGCCTGCGTACCTGAGGGACCGCCTTACCCCGTATGTTCCCCCGAGATCACTTCATTCTGAGGAACAGAATTTGCTACTTGTGCCATCAATCCGCTCCTGCCACCTGTCCACAACCAGGCAGAGAGCTTTCTCTGTGGCGGCTCCAGTGTTATGGAACTCCCTTCCTGATGACACCCGAGCGATCCCAGAGCTTGCCCCCTTTCGAAGGGCTTGCAAGACTGCCCTTTTCAGATTGGCCTTCAATTAGTCTGGCTTGTTTAGCGTGCTTTGTAACCTTGAATTTTACCTGTAACCGTTTCGTGTTTTATATTTTATTGTATGGCTGCATGTTTTGTTATACACAGCTTGTTTTATTGTGTGTTGTGATCCACCCCGAGCCTGCAGGGAGGAGTGGAATATAAGACTGAATAAATAAATAAATAAAATAAATTTGGCATTCTAAGGACTATCATGGGATCTTCTCGAATGAGAAAGCTACTAACCTCCGATAGAGATATTACTTAAAACCATGTAGATGTATCTTGTACAACAGACTTCTCTTGAGATGGGGGAATTTATAATGACTATTGGTTTTCCTGATGCATGTATGGACCATAATGAAATTGTTGTTGGTAATTGAGTCAAGTAACTAGTTGAGGGCGGGAGGGTGGGTTGCGCTGCCGAGGGGCGAATGCAGAGGGAAGGGGCTAACCCTAGGAAGTTTCCTCAAGCCCTTCCCCTCTGTAGATTGGCTGAAACACCAGTCTAGGACATCCCTGGTCTTTCGACAGGGGGATTCAAAGGCTCCCCTCCAGCAATCTGGCTGCCCTTCTGTCCAGAGGTGAGTATTACCACTATAAATCTGAATTTCAGGCATGCAACTACCACTCTACACAATTTTTGTATTTCATTAGTTATGGGATTATATTGGGTGGTTTTAAAGGTACAATGACATATTGACTCATGACATTCTGTGGTATATTTTTCTAATTGGATAAGGTGGCAGAGAAGAAATGAATGGATTCATGATAAGAGGACAAAAGATTCCACCTAAACATTAAGAGAAGCTTCCTGGTGGCAATAACTGTTCAATAATGGAATATGTTGCTTCAAAGTCAAGTGGAATCTTCTTCTCTGGAAGATTTTGAACAAGGATAGTTCAATGGTTCTCAACCAGTGGGTCTCCACTGCTGGGATTTCTGAGGGTTGTAGGCCAAAACACCTGGAGACCCATAGGTTGAGAACCACTGGGCTAGATGATTATCTACAATCTTTTGATTTATTTATTTTATTTTATTTATTTCATTAGGCTTCTATGCCGCCACTCCCGGCGGGCTCGGGGCGGCTCACAGCACAATGAACAAGATAAAAAACAACAATACAGAATAAAACAATAGCATAATAAACATTAAAAGCATTTAAAAGCAATATACAACACATTAGCAACCCAGTCAAGATAGGGTCCATAGGGGGGTGCGACCCGTGGCCTATGTCTGGAAGGCCAGCTTGAAAAGATGGGTCTTGCACGCCCGCCTAAAGGGAAGCAGGTCATGAATGGCGCGCGTGTCCGCCGGGAGGGCGTTCCAGAGAGTCGGCGCAATTACCGAAAAAGCCCTTTGACGGGTCGCTGTCAGCTTGGCTGTTTTTCTAGGGGGGACCGCCAAGAGGTTGGTATCCTCCGAGCGGAGGGATCTCGTAGGGCAATATGGGGTGAGATGGTCCCTCAGATACGCTGGCCCCAGGCCGTGCAAGGCCTTAAAGGTAAGGACCAACACTTTGAAGGTGATCTGGTGCTCTATTGGCAGCCAGTGCAGATCCTGCAAAACAGGTGTTATGTGGCAACCTGCTGGAGTGCCAGACAGGAGCCGGGCGGCAGTGTTCTGCACCAGCTTGAGCCTCCGGGTCACCGACAGAGGAAGGCCAACGTAGAGCGCGTTACAGTAATCTAGCCTCGAGATGACCGTGGCTTGGATCACCGTGGCCAGATCGTTCCGGGAAAGATAGGGGGCCAGCCTCCTTGCCTGCCTGAGGTGGAAGAAAGCAATCTTGCTGGCCTCAGAGACCTGGGTCTCCATGGTCAGCTGGGAGTCCAAATGGACCCCCAGACTCTTTACAGATGACGATGGGCATAGCGCCACACCGTCCAGGGTCGGAAGCTGGACACCCCTACCACCCGGGCGACCCGGCCACAAGATCTCCGTCTTCGACGGATTCCCCCTCAACCTACTGGCTCGCAGCCATCCAGTAACAGCTTCGAGGCAGCGTTGGAAATTATCGGGGACGGATTCAGACCCGGCCTCCATCTTCAGAATGAGCTGGGTGTCATCAGCATACTGGTGACACTCAAGCCCATAACTCCGCACCAGCTGTGCAAGCGGCTGCATGTAGATGTTAAATAACAGAGGGGAGAGAATGGCCCCCTGCGGGACTCCCCATGGTAATGGGGAGCTCTCAGAGACCACCCCGCCCCTCCTCACACGCTGAGACCGCTGGTGGAGGAAGGAGGTCAGCCATTTAAGGGCTGTCCCCCTCACTCCAGCCATGGCCAGGCGGTGGATCAAAAGATTGTGGTCGACCGTGTCAAACGCTGCCGTGAGGTCCAATAACATGAGCAGCGCAGACCTGCCTTGGTCGAGCTGGCAGCGGAGTTGGTCTGCGATGGAGACCAGGACCGTCTCCGTCCCATGCCCCGAACGGAAGCCGGACTGGAAGGGGTCAAGCCATGTTGCATCATCTAAGAAGGACTGCAACTGCTCCATTACTGCCCTCTCAACCACCTTCCCCAGGTACGAAAGGTTCGACACTGGTCGGTAGTTGGAGGGAACCGAGGGATCTAAAGACGGTTTCTTCAGTAATGGAGCAACCACCGCCTCTTTTAAGCACTCTGGAAAGACTCCTTGCTCAAGACTCCTTGATTGTATTTTCCTGCATGGCAGTGGACTAGATGGCATAGCCTTTGTAGTCTCTTCTAGATCTATGATTAGTCCCAAAGTTAGTATCATCATGTCAAATGAAAAGGTCTGTAATTCATTTGTGAAGCAGATGAATCTCACCCACAAGAAGATCCCATGATAGTCCTTGGAATGCCAAATTAAAATAGTGAGGCAGCAGGAGATGGATAAAAACCCGATGTAAAGAGAAAGGTGGGATAAAAAGAAATAAAATTAAAATAAACTTGGGATCTCAAGAGTCTATGACAGTCAGAGGTTGGCAATAGAATAGTTGGACAATCTGACTGGAACCAAGGAATCATCATCATCACCATCGTCATTGTCATCATAATACTTTATTTATATTCCGCCCTAGCTCCCTGAGGGGACTCACGGCAAATTCCAGCATATATACAGACACAGGCAAACATTCAATACCTTGGAACAATGAAACACAAATACAAAGGCAAAAGCAAAGACTTCCTCTTTCATCTCTGGCTCTGGAGTAGGTGTTCATCTCCATTTCCATGATTTACCTATATGTGTTAAGGTATGATTACTACTTATTGTCCTCCTCGTACAGGGTTACTTTGTGGGGAAACATACAGTATATTGTTACTTATGTATCTTATTGTATATATTGTTTAGAATAATTTGCTACTTCGCATTGGAGCGCCGAAGATAGTCCCCGGTCTTGGAAAAAGCTTCTGAAAGGCGAAACGGTCAGGCGCAAGTATTTACAGGATCGTCAACCGCATTGAGCATTCACCGCATTTATGCTGAAAGCAATACATATATTTTTGTTCTGTGAAAGACTTTGATACTTATCTTATTATTTGCGGAGATGCTCGCATTGGGACTCTCTACTTAGAGACATTATCATTTTGAATGTTCTATTGATGTTAAGGCGTCTCTCAGTCTATGTACGGCATTTGCCTATGTATCTGCAAAATTATTGCTCATTTGTGTAGCATCGCATTTCGTGTATATATAGTGTATTGTGATATTCAGAAATCAGAAGATTAATGCATACATATTGCCACTTCTTTATTCTTCTCGTTGCTTTGACCATCTCCATTTCCAAGCCAAGGAGATTGCGTTGTCTGTAGACACCTCCTAGGTCATATGGTTGGCATGGCTGCATGGAGCTCTGTTTCCCTTCCCACCAGTATTGATCTACTCACACCTCTGGGGCTAACAGTGGGAGCTCACTCTATCCTGCGGATTTGAATTGCCAACCTTCAGGTGAGTAAGTTCAGCAGCTCAACGGTTTAACCACTGTGACCCCATCTTCTGTGTAGTCTTTCTGGTAGAAATGGTCAGCTAACTCATTATAATCCTGTTTGTATTTTTTTAACAAAACAGAAAAATGATTTATGAAATTAGAAAGTTTGGGTTGTTATTTGTTACTTCAATTATTAATGTCACTCCTTTAAATTATTTTCTAAGGCCCAGCCTTTCCCCCCTTCTTATATTATGAAGCCTGAAATATGGCTCAGCATGTAGGCTAATGATGCTACATATCACAAGAAAGAGATGCACCTTGTTGCTTCTCTTTTCTAACTGAAGTAAGTGAAATGCTTGAAAGACAATCTCTTTGATCAGTGTGGTTGTCAGGATCTTAATAAAATTTTGAATCTCCTCCCTCGAGAAAATTATTAGAAAGCTAAATCCTCCCCATCAAACACGATTTTAATTGTATCAGAAACTTATTTAAACAGGTTTAATGTTTTATTAATAGCCCTCGGTTCCCCTAATAAGATAAAGACTAACCATGCATTTATCTTTGTGGCCAATAACATTTACTTCTGAGAGTTCGTTCTTTTTTCTTAAGAATGCTTGTGCTATTTCAGTGTCTCGAATTATCAAAAACATCTTAATTGCAGTGTGGCTACTTTTGCTCCTGGCCGAAAATCCCTCTGCAGTTTCACAAATATGCTCGGCTTCTCTTCTGTTGAATGTTGTATTTTTGAACAACACCGCCTGAGGTCTGCAAGTGCAGTATTTTCCCGAATGAAGCAGCGAGTTTTTGAGGACTGGGACATCCATAGGGAGACCAAGGTGCTTGTTTATATTGTCCTCCCAACCCTGCTGTATGCCTGCGAAACGTGGACTGCCTACAGACATCACACTCAGCTCAAAGTACAACTCCCATGATTCCATAGCAATGAGTCATGGCAGTTAAAGTGGTGTCAAACTGCATGAATTCTGCAACGTAGATGCACCCAGGGTCACGAAAAGTCGAACTTGATTTAATGGCAGTTGACAACTTCTAGCCAGATTATAAGGTAAAGGTAAAGGTTTTCCCTTGACATTAAGTCTAGTTGAGTCCAACTCTGAGAGGTGGTGCTCATCTCCATTTCTAAGCCAAAGATTTGACGCTATCTGCAGATGCCTCCTAGGTCATGTGACCGACATACTGCATAGAGTGTTATTACCTTCTCACCAAAGTGGTACCTATTAATCTACCCACATTTGCATGTTTTGAATTGCTAGGTTGGCAGAAGCTGGGGCTAGCAACAGAAGCTCACTCCATCCTACGGATTCGAACTGCCTGCCTTCCTGTCAGATTATATCACCCACAAAATGAGTAAGTCTGAATGGTAAATCAGAGCCAAATGCTGTATTAGTTTATTTATTTACGACATTTATATGTCACCCTTCTCATCCCAAAGGGGACACAGAGTGACTTAGAAGCTATATATACGTACAATATATTATATTTTAGCATAGTTCAATATCAGTATTATATATTACTATATTGTACTATACCATTATATTGTAATATTATTAGCAATATTACATGTAATATAAAATATATAAGCAGCTCAAAGTACAACTCCCATGATTCCATAGCAATGAGTCATGGCAGTTAAAGAAACAACATCTCAGGCTTGGCCAGATTGATCACCAACAATGGTCCGCCCTGGCCACACTTCAGGAGGCATGGAGACGCACTATCCACAATGCTGCGGCCTCTTTCAAGAAGTCACGCCAACTGAGTCTCGAAGAGAAACGACAACGCAGAAAGAACCACAACTTGGAAACAACATCACCCAAGGAGACTTTCTGCTGTGCTTTCTGCAACTGGACTTGCCTTTCTTGGATTGGCTTTTTTAGTCATCAACGCACTTGTAGAAAGCATGGGATGAGTCCTTCCTGAACCTTCGTTAGCAAAGAAAAGCCTAGAAAAAGTACTATACCATTAAATTGTAATATTATTTGTAATATTACATGTAATATAAAATATATAATTATAATGTCATATTATTAGTAGTAGTATAATAGCAATAAATAAATAAATCGGGCAATTGGTGACACAACCCACTTTTCTTCTGGTGCACCCCAACATGGAACAAAAAAATATCAGGAAGGAAAACAAAATATGAAATGGGGAAGAGAACTATTGCAGAAATAGGGTGTCGGAGACTGGTTTATGAAGCCAGTGGTCGCCCCCGGCTGTGGAATGCCCTTCCTATAGATATTAGCTCGGCCACCTCTCTTTTAACATTCCGGAAAAAAGTCAAGACGTGGCTTTTTAAACAAGCGTTTGCAAATGCAGAGTAACTGACATAGGAAAATAGAATGCCTAGACAATGAGTCCAGACAACATTTTTAACAAGGAGACATTATGAATTTATATTTTACTAGCTGTATCCGGCCACGTGCTGCTATGGCGTTGTGTGGTGGTATGGAAAATTACTGTTCCTTTTCCCTCCCTGTTTCCTTTCTTTCTGGCCCCCTCCTTGTCCCTCCCCTTTTCCTACTTCTCTTCCTTCTCTTTCTCTTATTTTCTCTTTCCGTTTCCCTCTTTCCCTTTTTTCCATTATTCCCTTCTCCTTTTCCTATCCTTCCTCTCCTTCCCTTTCTATCCCTTTCTTTCTCTCTCTTTTTATTTCCTGTTTCCTTTTCCTTTCCTTCCCTCTCCTCTTTGTCCCTTCGTTCCTTCCGTCCCTCCTTTCTTCTGTCCCTCCTTCTTTCTTCCCTTCCCCCTTTCTGTTGTTGTCCTTCCCTCCTGTCTTCTATCCTTCCTTTGTGTCGGTTCTCCTTCCTGCCTTCTTTGCCTCTTTCCTGTTTTTCCTTTTTCTTTCCTTCCTTCCCTCCTTCCTTCCTTCCTTCCCTCCATCCTTCTCTCTCTCTCCTTCCTCCCCACTTTCTATCATTCATTCTTTCTCTTTGTCCTTCCCTCCTTTCTTCCCTCCTTCCTCCGTGTCCCTTCTCCTTCTTGTCTTTCCTTCCTACTTTATAGTCTTCCTTCCCTTCCTCCTTCTCTCTCTCCTTCCTCCCCACTTTCCCTCTTTGTACCTCCCTCCTGTCATCTCTCCTTCTGCTTCCTGCCTTCTTCACCTCTTGCTTTTTGCTTTGCTTCCTTTCCTTCCTTCCCGGAGGCAGAGCAGCCTGGCGGTGGGCGGGGACTGCTGCTTCCCCAGGGGAGCCGTGGGCCTTTTGGGCCTTGGGGAAGGAAGGAACAGAGGCTGCAGAAGAAGGAGGAGGCAGGGGCGCACTGGAACCTGGAGCCGTTTGAAGGGCTGGCATCTTTCCCGTGGGCCCGAGCTCGATTGTTGCCTCGGGCCAGCCTCCCTTCCTCCTGCGGCAGACGGAACAGCTGGCCATGGGGGGGGGGGACGCCTCCGCTGGCTGCCAAAGACCTTAAAGGGGGAGGGCGGGCTGCTGTCTTCTGCAAAGCCGGGGCCTTGGTTGGAGTTGAGGCCCGGGCTCCGTAGGCCTCCGCGGCAGCAATCGAGGCCCCGGCTTTGCTGGCCATCGCAGAAGAGAGGTAGGCCAGGCCAAAGCAGCAATCAAGCTGAGGGCCTTGGGGAAGATGGCGGCCCTCCTTTCTTTTTCCTTTGTGCCAGCAGTTGGGGGAGGGAGGGAGAAGGGGTTTTCATGTGGGGGGAGCTTTTCCATGCATGTGCAGTACTGCAGTAGAGTGGGGAATCATGGGAGTTGTAGTCCCATTGGGTTTTTTCCGTTTTGTTTTAAATTTTGGGGTTTTTAAAATGGTAAACATACCTCGTTCCGTGGTGGGTTTTGTGGCCTGGCTTGGTGTTTGTGGGTTCAGCGGTTTTGCTGTCTATAAGCTACTTAGAATGGCAGCTCTCTTTTTATATATAGAAATTAATTTGTTAATTAGTTTTTATTATATGTTATGTTTTTATTGTATTTATAACATTGTAAGCATTGAATTTTGCCC
Organism: Anolis apletophallus; assembly: GCA_030556195.1. Taxonomy (NCBI): domain Eukaryota; kingdom Metazoa; phylum Chordata; class Lepidosauria; order Squamata; family Anolidae; genus Anolis; species Anolis apletophallus. The sequence continues at coordinate 25,852,363 of JARBWK010000016.1, forward strand.
TGTTAACCACCTTGAGTCGCCTATGGGCTGAGAAAGGCGATATACAAATACAATAAATAAATAAATAAATAGCAAGGCTCAGTGAAGATTTAAAAGTATGTGTTTTTAAGAGAGTGGGGAGAAAATTTCTCAATAAGTAGGATTCAGGACAGAGCTGCCACCTGCAAACCAGAATAGCAATTTCTTTAAAGGTGAAAGCATGTGAACAATGCTGAGTGGGTGGACAAAGTGTCAATCAATGTAACTCAGACAAAACGGGGGTGAGATGTTCTTATCCTATTCAACACCCTGGCAGGAGCTCTGTCTACTGGTTGCAGTGTCTGACGCTATTCAAGGATAGCCTCGTGGAGGGCTCAAAATTACCCTGTGCTTTCTTTTATGCTTCTTGTTGCTTCATTCATTTCCCCTTCTTCATTTATTTTCTCTGATTATTATATTTTCAGTGGAGACCCAGCGTGTTTTCTGATCCCTGTAATTTGAAAATTTTCTTGACAAATGCTGCCGCATGTTCAAGTATTGTAGTCATCTCCCAAGGGAGCCTAGCTGTTCAGTTTACATGAAGGTTCACAGTTTATTAGGAATTTTTAAACAGGGAGACATGTTCCAAGGTTTTAATTGCATTGTGCTTTTGATTCTTTCCATTTCAAAATCCTGGAAGGACAAGAATGACGCAGCACTCTCTTTTCACCCAATCATCAATGTAGGGAGGAATGGACGAATGGACATTCCCTGAAAGTGTCAACGGCTTGGAAACCTTTCAGAGGCATTTGAGTGAATATTTTAAGCTTCAGATTGAGTAGTTTTTGTGTCTTGTCATTTTTATACCACTCCAAGATTTCCTGCTCTACAGAATTTTCCCTGGACGTATAAATGTGTCTCAGTTTGCTAAGCAATGAAATACACTTCTTGTCAGTCCTAATGGACAGCAGATATTTCAGGACCGTAACCTGTGGAAGGAACCCGAGGAGAACCGTGGTACACAGCTTCCTTCCTCTACCATGGCCCCTCCAGATCATATTTATTTTCACTAAGGTAGTTTATATATGTCACTACATTTGGTGGGGAAAGACATGGCACTTGTGTTACTTGAAAAGGCAGACAGAAAATACAGAAGGCTAATAATAACATCTCAAATGTTTCAACTGGATAGTTTTCTCTGTCTTTTTCTATATCCATATTAGGTGACATTTTCAGAAATGCTTGCTTACTTACTTTTTTACAGTGTTCCCTCGCTACTTATTGCGGACTCGGTGTTTCGTGGATTTCAAAAAATATTAATTTAAAATATATATCATGGTATTTTTGCTGTTTTGTGGAGTTTTGCCCCCCCCCCCCCCCACTCTTCAAGGTGCTTTCTCTACTCAGTCCTCCCTCCCTCCAGCCTTGAAGGGCCTTTCCTTCCTTTCCTTCACTTCATTTTAAGTGTATAAAGACTTAAAATAGTGTATAACTACTAGAATAATGTATAAATATTAAAATAAATAGAGCATCCCTACATCGTGTTTTTTCACTTATTGCAGGAGGTCCTGGAATGTAACCCCAGCAATAAGTGAGGGAACACTGTACTTACTTAGGCAATCCTTTGTAGCCTGAGGATGATGGTTCTCCAAGTCTGATGTCTTGGCAGTGGGTTTGTAGGTGGCTGTGGAGCCCTATTATTGATCTGTATGTTCTCCAGCAGTGAGGACATCAGTTTCAAATGGAAGGCAGTCCCGGTCAGGATTGGCTTGATGTGCCTTCCTCTTGGCATGTCTTTAACCTTCTTTGGAAAGGAGGGCTGGTGCCTCACCAAACTACAATTATCAGGATTCCATAACATTGAGCTGTGTCAGTGGAAACTGATGTCCTCACTGTGGGAGAACATGTGGATCAAGAATAGGGCTTCACAGCCACCCATAGACCCACTGCCAAGACACTACACTAGGAGGACCATCATCCTTAGGTATAGCTTTTTTTTAGCTGCTTCAATCTCTTCAATTTTTTGTCCAACACTTAGTTGAATTTAAGTATATTTGGTTCTATTGTTACAATTCTCACAATTTTTTGTTTACTGGTGGTGTATTGACTGCCTCCCTCTGGAGGTTGTGGAATTTGTTGCAGTAAAGTCCATAACGGTTATTTCAATAAGCTATTTCACTTAGTGTATCTAAATGTTCTTCCAAATTGATCAAGGAAAGAACAAACATTTCCAGAGTGATATCAAAGACTCATCAATTAACCAGTAATTCTGTCTTCAGGAAATTGGAAGAACAAAGCTTGGTAAATGTCAGCTGCTTGCATACTTATTAACACTGGTTTGTTTTAAAATGAGAGGGGTTACATTGGGGGGGGGGATGTTAAGCTTTTGTTTGCATATTGAACTATATAAACAATCAAAATATGTTCAATTAGTGAAAAACTATGTATATGCACAAAACTAGATAAAATCATGTGTCCCCCAAATGCTCCTGATTGGGGGGTTTTTAAGATGGAAATTTCCAAACAGATAGTGTCTTATTATTTTCAAAAGATCACACCAAGCTCCAAAAAGACAAATAATATATCTTGGCACATGGAAGTGCTTCTTCAGTTGGAAATCATGGCGCTTTCAGACTCTCTGGGACACCTGCCATTTTTATCATTGCCGCCATAAATCAAGGCAGGATTTTTTTTAGCAGGAAATAATAATACTTGATAGTGACAAGTAGCATTTAATCTACAGAGGATTTAAAAGTTAAGTTTTAGAGAAACTTTGTGGAACCAAGGCACTTTCATGAAGCATTGCTCATTTCACTCTCACACATACATGCCCAGGAAGTGATTGGCAACCAACTTTGAACAGAGATTCCTTGACGCAGTACCTGTCTAAACCATATTGAATTCCTCTGCATGATATGAAGTTTTTCTAGGGAACCAAGGCAGTTATTTAGTATGGTACCTCTGGCTGCATTTGCAAATACATTATTATTTTTCAACAGGAGGAATATGTGCACAGAAACAAGCTTGGTCCAATTCCATATTTATGTGGAAGTTTTCTGCCCAGGTTCTTTATCTCTTTCTTTTGCATTTATCTTGTCTTAAAAGAAGAGAATGATAAGAAGGCATACTAATAGCTGTAATAATAGTCATCCATACACATAATCAAAGTGAAAAATGTGTATGTGTATCTGTGTATGTGGCGGAGATGTCCACTTACACAGACAGCCTCCCACTTCCACAAACAGGATATAGTTACAAGTGCTTAGAAGCCTCCAAAGGCACCCCTCCACTGACATTGCAAGTTATAGTGAGCACCATGAACATGTAGCCCAAACGCTGTCCATGCCCGCCCCAAACACTATGGCTCATCACCCAAGGAATGCTTTCATTGGGGGATAATTTCATTCTAGATTTGATGTGTTTCCTCCACCACAGACAGGCATCCCACGGTTTCTTGTGTAGAATTTGCATAACCTCGCCCACAGCCTCCCCCTCTACCCTTTCCTACCTTTTCCTGCAATGCACAGCGATCACAGAGGAATTGATCAGCAACTGAACAGACTGGAGGGGTTTGAGGGTGATTGCCCTGGGAATCTGGGAGTTGTAGTTCACCCTTATCCAGAGAGCACTGAACCCAGCCAACAAGGGATCTGGACCAAACTTGGCACACAGAACCAACATGGCCAACTACGCATACTCACAGGGTTATGGGGTTATTGCCCTGGGAATCTGGGAGTTGTAGTTCACTCTTATCTAGATATCACTGAACCCAGATGATGTCTGATCTGGACCAAACCTGCCACACAGACTCAACATGGCCAACTTTGAATAATGGCAGGGTTTGGGAAGGATTGACCCACAATTCTGGGAATTGTAGTTCACCCACATCCTTGTGCATTTTCTAATGAGAGCATTCATAAAAAACAAAAGGAAAGGCTTGCTTTCCCCCCTAATAAATAGCGTTAGACATAACCAAACTGATATTACCAAACTTCGCAATACAAACAATGCCTTTCTCAAATAACCTGGGCATTATTGTATCCCCAAGCTAGTAAGTCATGAAAGCAATTGCTTATGTTCCCAAGAATCTGAAATAAGTTCCCTTATTTCTTAATGAGCACTTCTGCAATCTCAAGTAAATATATATTTAAAGAAGAATAAAAATTGTTGCACAGTTTGGAGGGCTTGCTTAAGGCAAGAAAAAAATGTATTAGGTGACACCAATGACACTGTCCACTCTGGAAATCCACACTACACAATTATAGTGCTATTAACCCACTTTAACTGTCATGACTCCATTCTATGAAATCCTAAAATCCCTGCCATTGAGATGTATAACTGTGGTTCAAGGAAGTGATCTACAGTTCAAAACACTCACCCAAGCCACAGCCTCTACTATTTCATAGGATGGAACCATGACAATTAAAGTGGTATCCACATTGTGCTTAATGTGGATACACCTTGGGTGTGGACTTTCAGTAAGAATCTGTGCAAGAGAAGAGGAAAACAGAAGAATAGATATACAGTAGATGAGACATGAATCATGGAACATGGAGGGCACTGCAGACTCATTCAACCAGAGGATCCATGGGATACGGTACACTCCTGCAGAGGTGAGAGGATCCCTCTTGTCCTTAGCTAAATGTAGCACTAAGAAAATCCAACAAATGCTACTTTCACCAAAGGACAAGAGGGATCCTCCCACCTCTGCAGGAGTCTACCATATACCATGCAGCTGTGGACAAGTCTACATAGGGACCACCACATGCAGGAGCATTGCCCAAACATGAATCAAGGAACATGAAAGGTACTGCAGACTGATTCAGCCAGAGAAGTCAGCCATAGCAGAGTACCCGATGAACCAACATGGACACAGCATATTATTTGAGAAGACAGAACTGCTGGACCACTCTAACAACCACCATGCCAGACTACACAGAAAAGCCATTGAAATTCACATGCATGGGGACAATTTCAACAGAAAGGAGGAAACGCATGAAAATCAACAAAATCCTCCCATAAATCCCTGTCAGCGCCGCTTGGCCCATTTGTTAACCTAACGGACCAAGCCCCGCGCGCCATCAGATAAGAGCAACATCTGGCGGCCTTTGAACTGGAACTGGCGGGCTTTGATATGGAACGCCCTTTGATGCGCCGGTCCTGTTCCGCCCCAAGGCGGATGGCTCCCTGCAGTTATGTGTGGACTACCATGGGCTCAACGCAATCAGCGCATCGAGCCCCTACCCCTTGCCCCTGATGTCGGAGATACTGGCCCAGTTGGGGGGGGGGCTCGCTTCTTCACCAAGCTGGACATCCAGGAGGCGTTTTACCGGATCCGGGTGAGAGATGAAGACTGCTGGAAGACGGCGTTCAACTGCCACTTGGGCCAGTACCAGTTCCGGGTCACGCCGTTCGGACTAAAAGGCGCGCCAAAAATATTCCAGCAATTTATCAACGAGATCTTTAGAGACTTGCTATACAAAGGAGTTCTAGTTTACTTAGATGACGTGTTGATCTACTCGACGTCTGAGGCAGAACACGTCGAATTGACCCGGGAAGTCCTTTGCCGGCTTCGAGAGAACCAACTCTTTGTCAAGCTTTCCAAGTGTGAGTTTCATAGACAAGAACTGGACTACCTGGGTGTAATGATGTTGATTATTTGTGTGTAAATGTTGTGTGACATGTGTTAAAATGTATGTTGTTTTGAATGTTCTATGGTTTGTTTCTGTGGGTGAAACAGAAGGGAGGCATGGCAGAAGCTTAGAAGAGCTGTCGCCATGGCAACCAGGGCTAGAGGCTAGTAGAATGTTCAGGTTTGAATTCTACAGTTGGAAAAGAGCGGGAAGCCAACTGCCAAATGAGAGGGGAGGAGTTATATTCTAGTTTAGAGTGTCCTAAGGACTGAAAGAGAACGGTCCAGTGTTAGTGTGTGTCTTAAGGTCTGCTAGTGAGCAGTCCAGTTAAAGGGTATAGAGACCCTAGTTAAAGTTGCAGGGGTTTATAGAGGTTTAGTGGAAACCCTATAATAGGTCCCCATTGTGTTATGTAACAGAAAAAGTTGTGCCTCTAAGGAAGTTTGAAACCAACCAAGATTGTACCCATTTGTGTCAAAATAAATTGTTTGCATCTTAAAAGGAAAACACCTCTCCTGATTCTTTTATTGGTGGTGGCCCTCAAAGTCAGTGGTCAGCCGGATAAATGGTGGCAGCGTGGTCAAGTGGTCACTGAGAAGTTTTAAAACTCCAGTCAGTTAAATGGTGAAGGGGTGAGACAGTACCCTGCCAATAAACGTGAAGTTGCTGAGGTAACTTCGAGGTTTCCTTGGATTGGAGGTCAGCAGTGTGGACATAGAAAGATTGTCCAGTCTGAGGCCGGTCAAGAAGTGGAGTGGTCACATATTGGCGGCAGAGGTGGGATCTTTAAGAGAGGGTCCACCCTGTCCAGCCGGTTGATTTGAACGTAGCTTCACCGCATATTGGCGGCAGAGCGGTGGGATCGTGTAAGAAAACTGATCCAGTGCGAAAGCAAGGCTACCAGAGGAATTTGTTTAATTTCTCAGTTTACTGACCAAAGTCGTGTGGTAGTAGGAACTTTAATAGTTTAGTTTAAAGTTCTGAGGTAAAAGTTCGGCAAAATGACCACCAGGAGACAAACGAGGGCTTTGGAGGAAGCAGGGCAGCCTGAGGTTCTGCAGGAAGGAGAAGACTGAAATTTCAGAATCAGAGTCAAGTAAAATGTCTGGAGAATATCGGTTTAGGCTTGAGGTGATGAAACTTGAGATGCAAAGAGAAAGAGAAGAAAAAGAGAGAGAGAGATGCAAAGAGAAAGAAGAGAAGAGAAAGAAAGAGAAGAAAGAGAGAAAAGGAGAGAGAGTTGCAAAGAGACATAGCCAGGTTGGAGTCTGAGAGAGGGAATGCCTCTCAGCGTGCCAGGCCAGTTCAAGAGGTGCAGGCAGAAGGTTCTATAGACCAACTCCTGAGGAGATCCCGAAGTATGTAAAAGGGGATAGTGTGGAGAAATTTTTGGTTTCTTTTGAAAGATGTTGCTATGATTTTGAAATTGAAGAGGAGAGATGGATGACATATTTACGACCACAGATCTGCGGACAGTTGCTGGAGATTTATAGCGATATGGCAGAACAGGACCACAAGGTTTACCAGAAGTTTAAACAACAGGTCCAACAGAAGCTTCAGTTGACGCCAGAACATTACAGAGTTAAGTTCAGGTCCTTGAAAAAGGAGAAAACCGAAAGTTTCTGTCAGCTAGCATCAAAGCAAAGCCAGTATTTCGATAGTTGGTTAAAAGGTGCTCAAATTACCAGTTTTCAGCAACTTAAGGATCTGATGATCCTGGAACAGTTTTATCAAAATGTTCCCTCAGAGTATAAATGGTTAGTTCAAGAAAGGAATCCTGAAACACCCAGTCAAGCAGCTCTTATGGTGGATAAGATGGTGACATTGAGAGAAGGAGTTTGTAAGGCTGAAGGCTACAAACCAGTGGAGAAACATTGTTTCAAGAAACCATACAAAGTGTTGCCACAGTATCAAGAGGCTAAAAATGCTGCAGGAGAGTACGCTCGTTACAGAAGGCCTGAGGAGAAAAATTACCTCAGAGATGGCTCCTCAGTAGTGGAAATCGTCCAAGCTTTGATATGGCTAAGAGAATGTGTTTTTCATGCGGCAAGTTTGGACATATGAAAGCACAATGTTATCTACATAGCAAGGAAAAATCTTCCTTATGTATAACTCCAATATTAGAAAAGAGTTTTGAGAAGGGGCTTGAGTCTAATAAAGGAAAGAGTTCTTCGGAACCAATGCAAGTACATAATCCCTTAGAAAAACAATGCCTTTTTGTTATGTTGGACACAGATAGAGATGACTACTTTGAACCACTTCAAGTAGGTCAAAACGAAATATTAGGATGGAGAGACACCGGATCGGAGGTCTGTGTGATTCGCCCTGAACATGTGCCAGAGGCATTCAGAAAACCTGTGTCTCAGCTTAGACTAAAAGGAGTAGGGGCAGTGTTGTGCGACGTTGTGTCTTTGCCAATCCAATATAAGAATTGGAAAGGATTTTGGGATTTTGCAATATATGAGGACATTCCTTTTGATTGTCTGCTGGGGAATGATATTGTAAGGAAGATCAAGTATTTAACAAGAGATGATGAGTTAACTGAAGGTCCAGTTAAACAGCAAGATGTTTCTTGTTTACCAGTTGATATTATCCCTGAAGAAAATCCTGAGACAAGTTCAAATATAATAGAGTTAGTGAAAACAGGAGCAGGAGAAGAGGATATTGCTAATGAGCAAAAGGCAGATGAAACACTGAGATCTTTATTTACTGCGGCTCAGGATGAGACGAAAGTCTTATCAAAAGAAAATCCTTCAAGATTTGTAGTTAAAGGACGAGTGTTGTATAGAGAGACCATGTGTGTAAAGTCTCCAGGAGGAACTAGTTCTTGTACACAAATAGTTGTGCCCCAAGCTTATAGGGAACAACTTATGAATTTGGCACACGCAAGCACACAAGGTGGCCATATGGGAATTCGACGCACCACACAGCGCATCACCAGAAATTTCTTTTGGCCCAATATGTATCAGCACATTAAAGAGTTTTGTCAATCGTGTGATACATGTCAGCGTGTCGGAACAGGAAAAGACAAGACCAAGGTTCCCTAATTCCTATGCCACTAATTGGAGAACCATTTTATCGTGTGGGGATCGATATTGTGGGACCCTTACCAAAGGCAAGTCGTAGAGGACGTCGGTATATCCTTACTTTGATGGACTATGCCACGAGGTACCCAGAAGCAGTGGCGTTGACTAATATTGATACAACCACAGTAGCGAACGCCTTGTTGTCTATATGGGGAAGAACAGGATATCCCAAAGAACTGATTTCGGATTTGGGAACCCAGTTTACGTCAAGACTGATGGAAAGACTGTTGGAGATGTGTGGAATTAAACATCTGACATCGTCTGCTTACCATCCACAAACTAATGGTCTTGTGGAAAACCTAAATAAGACCTTAGTAAGAATGATCAAGGCGTACACTCAACAACATCCAGCCGATTGGGATGAGAAACTACAGCAACTCCTGTTTGCATGCAGAGAGACTCCACAAGGCAGTACAGGATACAGCCCTTTCGAGTTACTCTTTGGAAGGAAGGCGAGAGGTCCGCTGGATCTAGTGAGAGAGCACTGGGAGACTTCCTCGGTTGCAGAGCCAGTTCCAGTGAGTCGGTATCTACAGAGTTTACGGGAGACGATGGAGATGGCAAGAGTTATCGCTCAAGACAACCTTGCAGCAGCACAGCAGAAACAGAAGACCTGGTATGATCAATCAGCCCGAGAGAGATCCTTCGACGTTGGTGATAAAGTACTATATTTGATCCCGGAAAGAGTCAACAAACTTCAATTGAAATGGACAGGACCATGGACAGTTGTTAAGCGTGCCAGCAGAGTTAACTACTTGATACAAGAATTACAATCAGGACTGGAAAAACTGGTGCATGTTAACTCGCTTAAACCTTATGTTGAAAGATCAGTAGATGTATGTATAATAGTTAATGAAGGTGTAAATGGATCGTTTCATTTCTGGGAAAGGGAATAGGAAGGCTGACAAGAGTGTGAGTCAGGTAAAGCTTGATGAAGGGCTGACTTGCAAACAGCAGGAGCAACTTAGAGAACTGCTCCATAAGTATAAAAATTTGTTTTCGGATTTACCGGGAAGAGTAGAAGGGTGCAACATCAAATTATAACAGGAGACGCCTTACCCATTGCGTCTACTCCCTATCGAGTCACAGGGAAACTCGTGGAGTGTGTTGATAGAGAAGTTCAGGAAATGCTGGATATGGGGATTATAGAACCATCCAGTAGTCCTTGGGCATCACCCGTCGTGTTAGTTCAAAAACCAGACAACACAATAAGGTTTTGTGTTGATTATAGACGGTTAAACGAGGTGACGCAAACCGATACATACCCTATGCCAAGGTTAGACGACCTGTTAGAAAAAAATGGGGAGAGCCAATTACATCAGTAGCCTAGATCTCACCAAGGGTTTTTGGCAGATACCAATGGATCCCAGAGACCGGGAGAAAACGGCCTTTAGAACCCATAAAGGGTTACATCAGTTCAATGTCTTACCATTTGGACTTAAAAACAGCCCAGCCACTTTCCAACGATTAGTAGATAAGATACTCGGGGGTATGAGTAACTTCTGTGTGGCATACATGGACGACATAGGTGTATTTAGCAATACCTGGGAAGAACACCTACAACATCTAGACCAGGTGCTGTTTCGACTGAAAGAAGCAGGGTTAACAGTAAAAGCACCCAAGTGTCGTTTAGGGAATCGAATGTCCAAGTACCTAGGACACATGGTGGGAAGTGGTATGATTGGTCCAGAACCTACTAAGGTGGAGGCGATACACAAGTGGCCGATACCCAAAACCAAAAAACAGGTTCGGTCCTTTTTGGGATTAGCCAGTTATTATCGAAGGTTTATCCCAAATTTTAGCGAATTGGCGACTCCATTGACAGGCTTAACCAAGAAGGCATGTCCAAATGTTGTAGTGTGGACACCACAATGTCAGGAGTCAATGGACAAGTTAAAACAGACCATAACATCACAGTCAGTGTTGAAAGCTCCAGATTTTGATCGTCCATTTATATTAACGTGCGACGCATCAGAAACAGGTTTGGGAGCGGTTTTAAGTCAAGCTGACGAGGATGGGGAAAAGCATCCTGTAATGTTTTTAAGTAAAAAGCTATTGCCGAGAGAAAGTAGTCTTTCTACCATCGAGAAAGAATGTCTCGCCATAGTGTGGTCGATTCAAAAACTGAGACCATATCTGTGGGGCAGGAAGTTTGTTTTGCAGACGGATCATGCGCCATTAAAATGGCTGAGTAATGTTAAGGGTACTAACAACAAACTCTTAAGATGGAGTTTACTCTTGCAAGACTACGATTTTAAGGTAGTGCATGTGAAAGGCAAATCGAATGTAGTAGCTGACTCTTTATCGAGAGTTACTTAAATTCAGATTACAGAATGGATATGGTTTGTATATAGTTGTGTAAGTATAAATGTATATGTGAAATGTATAAGATTATATAATGTCTTGCTAACGGCATTATTTTTAATTCACTCTGGACAGAGAGAATTAAAAATAATTTCGGGAGGAAGGAAGGTAATGTAATGATGTTGATTATTTGTGTGTAAATGTTGTGTGACATGTGTTAAAATGTATGTTGTTTTGAATGTTCTATGGTTTGTTTCTGTGGGTGAAACAGAAGGGAGGCATGGCAGAAGCTTAGAAGAGCTGTCGCCATGGCAACCAGGGCTAGAGGCTAGTAGAATGTTCAGGTTTGAATTCTACAGTTGGAAAAGAGCGGGAAGCCAACTGCCAAATGAGAGGGGGAGGAGTTATGTTCTAGTTGAGAGTGTCCTAAGGACTGAAAGAGAACGGTCCAGTGTTGGTGTGTGTCTTAAGGTCTGCTAGTGAGCAGTCCAGTTAAAGGGTATAGAGACCCTAGTTAAAGTTGCAGGGGTTTATAGAGGTTTAGTGGAAACCCTATAATAGGTCCCCATTGTGTTATGTAACAGAAAAAGTTGTGCCTCTAAGGAAGTTTGAAACCAACCAAGATTGTACCCATTTGTGTCAAAATAAATTGTTTGCATCTTAAAAGGAAAACACCTCTCCTGATTCTTTTATTGGTGGTGGCCCTCAAAGTCAGTGGTCAGCCGGATAAATGGTGGCAGCGTGGTCAAGTGGTCACTGAGAAGTTTTAAAACTCCAGTCAGTTAAATGGTGAAGGGGTGAGACAGTACCCTGCCAATAAACGTGAAGTTGCTGAGGTAACTTCGAGGTTTCCTTGGATTGGAGGTCAGCAGTGTGGACATAGAAAGATTGTCCAGTCTGAGGCCGGTCAAGAAGTGGAGTGGTCACATATTGGCGGCAGCGGTGGGATCTTTAAGAGAGGGTCCACCCTGTCCAGCCGGTTGATTTGAACGTAGCTTCACCGCACGAGGCCTTCGACAGCCTAAAGCGGAGCTTCACCAGCCAGCCACTGCTGATGCACCCCCAAGCCGACCGCCCATTCACGGTGCAGTGCGACGCCTCCGAGGCGGCCTACGGGGCGGTCCTCCTGCAGCGGGATGAGGGGGCGTCCTTCGGCCGTGCACCTACCTCTCCAAGAAGTTTACGGAGACAGAAAAACGCTGGCACGTGTGGGGAAAAGAGTCGTTCGCGGTCCGGGTCGCGCTGAGCCACTGGAGACACTTCCTAGAAGGCACCACTTCGCCCTTTGAGGTATGGACGGACCACAAGAACCTGCAAGCGCTGCAGTCCCCGCAACGGCTCAACGCTAAACAGCTGAGATGGGCGCAGTTCTTCAGCCGGTTCAACTTTGAGCTAAAGTATCTACCCGGGGCGAAGAATGTGCTGGCCGACACCCTGTCCCGGATGCCTGAGGCCGACAACTCGCCGCCGGAGGAAGTGGGCACCGTGTTCACCAAACGCCAACTGGGCCTAGTGGCCTGCACTCGAGCAGCTGCCAAGCCGCCACAACCAGCGGTCCCCGGGGCCCCGGAACTCTTGGCCGACCTGGCGGCCGCTTATGGGGATGACGCCTGGCTTAAAGACCACCAAGGTGACCTCACACAGGCTGGAGGAATCTGGTACTACAAGGACAAGTTGTACGTCCCGCGGGCCCAGAGGGGCCCGATCCTAAGCCAGGCACACGACTCCATGCTGTCGGGCCATTTCGGCCTCACCAAGACCCTAAAGCTGCTAGCGCGGCAGTTCTGGTGGCCGGCGATGCGAAAAGACACCAATGACTATATTGCCGAATGCGACGTCTGCGCGAAGAACAAGCCAAAGACGGGCCGGCCCACGGGGTTGTTGCAGCCAGTAGCCAATCCGGCTGAGCCCTGGAGCGAAATCGCCATGGACTTCGTGGTCGACCTCCCACCCAGCGGGGGGTACACTACCATCTGGACGGTGGTGGACCTTTTCTCCAAGCAGGCCCACTTCATCCCTCTGCGAAGGCTCCCCACGGCCCCCGAGTTGGGCCGCCTGTTCACACATCACGTTTTCCGACTCTACGGCTGCCCGCGCCGCGTCGTGAGCGACCGGGGCCCACAGTTAACGTCAAAGTTTTGGAAGGCGTTCCTGACGGGACTTGGGTCGAGTCGGGCCCTGAGCACCGCGTTCCACCCGGAGATGGACGGGGCAACGGAGAGGGTCCAGCGAACCCTGCAGCAGTACCTCAGGTGCTACTCCACCTATCAGCAAGACAACTGGGCGGAACTACTAGATGTCGCAGAGTACTGCTACAACAACTCTGAACACTCATCGACGGGGGCCTCCCCCTTCCGGGTCGTCTCCGGGCGAGATTTCCCCCCCTTCCCGGCTACGCATCCCATGACGGACGCTGCCACGCCACCGACCGACTGGGGTGCCAAAGTCGCCGCCGCTTGGCCGCAGATCCAGGCCGCCCTCCGCCAGACCCGGAACTCCTACAAGCTGTACGCTGACAAGAAAAGGGGGCCCCAGCCTACATACGCTGTTGGGGACCGCGTGTTCCTGTCCACCAAGCATCTCAAGTCTACACAGCAGTCTCGCAAGTTTGCCAACAAGTTCGTGGGACCTCTCCGGGTGGTGGAACTTATTAACCCCGTGGCGGTTAAGCTGGACCTCCCGCACACCTGGCGCAAGGTCCACCCTGTCTTCCATGTGAGCCTGCTCAAGAAAGCGGTGACCGACCGGAAGTGGTCCGTGTCGGAGGACGCTCCGGTGCCGATCATGGTGGGGCCCCACACCCACTTTGAGATTCGGGAGGTTTTGGACTCGCGGTGCCACAAGGGCCACCTCAGCTACTTGGTGAAGTGGACTGCCAAAGATTTGCAACCCGAGTGGGTGCTAGCCCAGCACATGAAAGCCCCAAGACTGCTGAAAGCCTTTCATGCTGCCTTCCCTGCCAAGCCGGGACCTTGATTTTCTCCCTCCCCTTTGTTCTTCTCTCCCTTGCAGGTGCCCGCTTTTTGGAGGGGGGCGCTATGTCAGCGCCGCTTGGCCCATTTGTTGACCTAACGGACCAAGCCCCGCGCGCCATCAGATAAGAGCAACATGTGGCGGCCTTTGAACTGGAACTGGCGGGCTTTGATATGGAACGCCCTTTGATGTGCCAGGCACCTTTCCTGAACTTTGATATGCGGAGAGCCGGATGGTCATCCCTGAGGAAGGAGGGGCCCAGCAGGGGGGCGGGCCAGGGAGGGCTTTTGAAGAGACTCTTGCGCGGGAAAACTTTAGTCTATCTTTGCTTGCCCTGGATTAAGGACCTATTAAACTACTTATCCTTCAGCATCATTCGAGTGAGCGTTCATTAGACCCCCCTTGCCGGAGCTGACAATCCCAGCAACTACAACTTTCAAATGACAAAACAATCCCCGCAAATACTACCAGTATTCAAATTTTGGTGTATCAGATATTTGTGCCAAATTTGGTCCAGATCCATCATTGTTTGAGTTCACAGTGCTCTCCAGAGTTAGGTGAACTACATCTCCCATAAATCATTGCCAATTCCTCCCAGATCCCTCCAATATTTTCTGTTTGTCATGGGGGTTCTGTATGGGAAGTTTGGCCCAATGGTATCATTGGTGGGGTTCAAAGGGCACTTTGATTGTAGGTGAACTATAAATTCCAGCAACTAAAACTCCCAAATGTCAAGGTCTATTTCCCCCAAACTTAACCAGTGTTTACCTTTGGGCATATTGAGTTTTTGTGCCAAGTTTGGCCCAGATCCATCATTGTTTGAGTCCACAGTACTCTTTGGATGTGGGTGAATATTTACATTACGATTCATAACAGTAGCAAAATTACAGTAATGAAATAGCAACAAAAATAATGTTATGGTTGGGGGGTCACCACAACACAATATTAAGGGGTCGTGACATTGAGAAACACTGGTTTAGGGCTTTGATGCAATATCCTGCACTTTGGATAAGAAGATATTCTGGAGCATTTTGAGGCATTTTTTTGCAGAACTTAATGGAGATGGTCCAGGCTAGTGGAAGATGGAAAACCTCTTTACATCCCTTAGATAATATTTTGGGCATTTGTTTAAAAAACCCTAAACCCTGGAGGACCTGACGGGAGCATAAAAAGATGCCTGAAAGCTGCATGTGGCCCACAAGCCACACTTCTCTCCCTGCTTTAGACTATGCAACCATCCACAGATTGGACTGCAAATCTCAGCAGTCTGATCAGTCATAATCACTGGGGAAGAAGGCAAGGAGACATTCCAACAACACTGGAATGTCTGCATTATTCTCATGCCTACTTGAGAAAGATGGAAGGTGTCAAAGTTGACTCTGAAAATGTTACAGTCTTTGAAGTGAGCATTCACCTTTATTAAATGTGCGTACATGGAGAACAACTTCAAGAGAAGGAGTTCAAGAAATCAAACAAAGCATTTTTCTTTTATAATCTTAGCAGTGAAGCTTTGAGGTTCTCCCAAATTCTTTTTGACCAATCATATTCATTGAGGAAATAATTGCCTAGTGGCACCTTTTGACTTTCATCCATAGCAGCCAGCTTTTCTATATGACCTTTCATTTTAGTACACAGTGTTCTAAACAACTGAACAGCAGTGCCTTCACAGGCCCAAGTTCATGGAAAGTCTATTTTTCCCTATTTAAGAAATAGGCCATTGACTGAAAGTTCTTGCAAAGTGCTGCATAGTTATCAGCAGAATATACTTACTATTGGGAAATATGGGCAATTGCAGTAGCTCTCCTAAGTAGAAATACAACTTAATGGTGTAATGTTGACCATTTCAACTCCCTTGGCAGCCACCTCTCCACAAAAGTCAACATTGACATGGAAATTCAACACCGCCTGAGCTCTGTGAGTGCAGCACTTTTCCGAATGAAGCAGAGAGTGTTTGGGACCCAGGACATCCGTAAGGAGACCAAGGTTCTTGTTTATAAAGCTATTGTCCTGCCAACCCTGCTATACGCCTGCAAGACGTGGACCGTCTACAGACATCACATGCAACTCCTGGAATGATTCCATCAGCATTGCCTTCGAAAAATCCTGCAAATCTCTTGGGAAGACAAGTGGACAAATGTCAGTGTGCTGGAAGAAGCAAAGACCACCAGCATTGAAGCGATGGTCCTCTGCCATCAACTCCGCTGGTCTGGCCACGTTGTCCAGATGCCCGACCACCGTCTCCCAAAGCATTTGCTCTACTCCAAACTGAAGAATGGAGAATGGAAGGTTGGTGGGAAGGAAAAGAGATTTAAAGATGGGCTCAAAGCCAACCTTAAAAACTCTGGCATAGACACTGAGAATTGGAAAGCACTGGCCCTTGAGCATTCTAGCTGGAGGTCGGCTGTGACCAGCAGTGCTGTAGAATTTGAAGAGGCACGAATAGAGGGCAAGAAAGAGAAACGTGCCAAGAGGAAGTTGCATCAAGCCAACCCCGATCAGGACCGCCTTCTACCTGGAAACCAATGACTTCACTGCGGGAGAATATGCAGATCAAGAATAGGGCTCCAGAGTCACCTATGGACCCACTGCCAGGACACTTATCTTGGAGGACAATCCTACTCGGACAATGAGGAATCGCCTAAGTAAGTAAGAGCCTTGATGTACCTCATTAGCTCGTGCTCATCCTCTTGTTAATTTGCAAAGCAATTTACTATTTTTGAATGTCTATCTGGTTAGTCCTTTGATTAATGTACTGTGCTTCAAACTGGAGCTGGTCTGATTTCACTTTCTTACTCTATAGGTAGCAGCCCAATGCCATGCACATCCATTCACTAAACTGCCTGGCAGAAACACATTAACCTTGTTGTTAAGGCATGTACAACCATTTTTCCCCGCATACTTGAGTTTGTTTGATTTTTAAGGCCTCAGATCGTATCACCCATTATGTGAAGTACACCTCAGATGTTTTGAGGGGAAATAAAAGACGTAAATACAAACAATGCAAGCGTGCAAAGATTAGTACCATGCAGTTTTCGACAGAGATATATACAGGAAGTCTTGGCTGGAAGCAGGCAGGTATTGAATTTACATGGAGTCAGATTACTTTCATTTTGTTATGAGATGATCCTAAATGGGAGAGGGGGTGGTTTCTGAATAAATCATAGGAAAAAATACAATTTCAGAAGGAAGGGAAAGAAGGACGATTTGCAAGATCCACTGTAGAAGTAGCCAACCTGGTCAGATTTCTTGTCAAAGGCTATCATGGCTGGAATAACTGGGTTGCTGTGAGTTTTTTGTGCTATCTGACCATATTCCATGATTTGTGCTTGGGCAATGCTGCGTTTGGTGGTTCCTAGGACTGGTGGCACAGTGGGTTAAAGCGCTGAGCTGCTGAACTTGCTGACTGAACGGTCGCAGGTTTGAATCTGGGGAGTGGCACACTGTTACCCCCAGCTTCTGCCAACCTAGCAGTTCAAAAACATGCAAATGTGGGTAAATCAATAGGTACCACTCTGACGGGAAGGTAACGGCGCTCCATGCAATCATGCCGCCACGTCACCTCGGAGGTGTCTATGGCTTAGAAAGGGAGATGAGCACCAACCCTCAGAGTCAGACACTAGTGGACTTAACATCAGTGGAAAACCTTAACCTTTGCCTAAGGCAAAGATCCACCCAGAGAGAAAGGTGTTCCTACCATACATCAAGGGAACCATTGACCACATAGGGAAGCTGGTGGAGAAAAACTACAAAATATCTACAGACCCACTAAGAAAATCCAACAAATGCTACTTTCGGCAATGGACAAGAGGGATCCTCTCACTTCTGCAAGAGTCTACCATATACCATGCTGCTGTGGACAAGTCTACAGAGGGACCACCAAGCACAGCATTGCCCAACATGAATCAAGGAACATGAAAGGCACTGCAAACTAACTCAACCAGAGAAGTCAGCCATAGTGGAGCACTTGATGAACCAACCTGAACATGGTATATTATTTGAGAACACAGAAATGATGGATCACTCTAACAACTACCATGTTGGACTACACAGAGAAGCCATTGAAATCCACAAGAAGCATATGGACAATTTCAACAGAAAGGAGGAAACCATGAAAATGAACAAAATCTGGCTACCAGCATTAAAAAATTCTAAAATCATAAAAGTAAGTCAATAACAACATTGAAAACACAGGGGAAATCCAGACAAGAAACAATCAGGGACAGCTAATCACCTCTCAACAAAGAATTCCCCCAGGCAGTAAGAAGCCATACCTTGAAAACTGCTAGGCCATTAAATGCTAATCAAGGTGGCCAATTGAAACATTCACATCTACCTCAAACAGTAAAGAGTTCATTCTCCCACTCTGGACATTCCACAGATATATCCTTTTGATGGCCTAGCAGTTTTCAAGATGTGGCTTCTTACTGCCTGGGGGCATCCTTTGTTGAGATTTTCCTAGTTTCCAACAGACCTCACAACCTCTGAGGATGCCTGTCATAGATGCAGGCGAAACATCAGGAGAGAATGCTTCTGGAACATGGCCAAGCAGCCAGGAAAACTCACAGCAACTCACTGGTCAGATTTCTTTTGCATCAAGTCAAATGGATTACCAAACTGTGTGTGATGATTTGGGCACCTCAACCCTAAATATTGCTTGGATCCTTCTTATAAATAATATACACCCAGTAGTTAGCTTTAAAACACACTTTTTTCCCTTCACTTTACACCTTGATATTTCAAGACAGCAATGAGCAAAACAAAGGTTTGAGGTGATGCCGTCTTGTGCTTTGCCACAAGGAATACTACAAAAAAAATTTGAAACAATATTTGAAAAAGGAAATCAACCCGGCTGATGAGGTGGTGGTGCTGAAGGCTCTATTTGTCATAATGTTATGCTTGGGGCCTTACAGCTTCAATGGTATGAATTCTTACATTATTCTTGTTTAAGTGTTTGTGCAGCAAGCAACTTTGCTGCAGCACAATCACAGAGCTGTGCCATCCTTTTCCCCCATCGCTTTGGGAAGAAGATAGACGGCGGACGCACACTCCCCCTTCCTTCCCCAAGGCAGGATAAGGCATGGAGCCAAGGCTCATGCTGTGGGACACTTACTTAGGTGATCCCTCATAGACCATGGATGATGGTCCTCCAAGTTTAGTGTCTTGGCAGTGGGTCTGTAGGTAGCTGTGGAGACCTATTTTTGATCTGCATGTTCTCCTGCACTGAGAATGTTTCCAGGTGGAAGGCAGTCAGGGTGTTACTGAACAATGGATTATAGAGGACCCTTCCCTTAAGGGGACAGGGCCCAGGCCACCCCTAAAATGCGAGGATCAAGGCCTAAAGTAAAGGTGATCTTCCTAAAACTACAAATCCCACCAAGACCCAATTCAGTTCTCACCCAAACCGGAAGCACGCACGGACCGAGAGGAGAATTCTTTCTCAGCTGATGAAAGGATGAATGCCAACCACACAGGTCTCCAAAGGCAAAACATAGTCTTTAATGGGAATGCAGGCAAATATATAGAAAAGCAGTCATTTACATTTGAATCGGGCGCCCTCCCCTCCCACGTGTAGCTCCAGCTGATTGGCTGAGCTGTCAAAGTCAGCTGGGCCAGGAGGCGGCCGGCGCGCTTCAACCAATAGGAAAAGACGTGCCAAGATTCGAATGAGCCAATCCTGGCCAGCTATGCAAGGCGGGAAAGGACACAAAGGAAAACGGCTGGGTGAAGGAAGTAACCTGTGGCTGGATGCCTTGCGGCTGGTGAGCTTCCGATGGGAGACTCGAGCCTTCCTGTCTATTGTTTGGTTTGAGTACCTTAATGGCAGTCTTTTGTCCTGGCCGAAACTCCTTTGTGTTGAGAGTTTCGATCTAGCGGGAAAATATGGCTTCTCAGTTCAAAATGGCAAAATCATAACTTATTGCAGCCGGTAAGCGGGGGTCCGAAGCCCACTTTGGTCCAGCTATGGTGTGGCTGAGTGACTTGGGGTTGCCAGAGCCCATGGGTCCCTTGGAGGCCAAGCTCCGAGGCCAAGGGGAGACACGAGCGGGTGAATCCAGGCCCATAATGGCGGAATCTATGTTCCACAGAACACCTGACCTTCACCCAATTATTGGTGCAAAGCATCATATGGCCAGAAAAGTATCATTTTGTTTGCCAGGGGAACTCTCCGCAAAGGGAGTCCTGGTTGAGCTTGGAAGCATGGTTGCTCAGTTTAAAATGGTCCTGAAAGATAGCTATTGGGGCTGGCTGTGGAGTTCCGAATTCCACAATGAAACAACCATGTTTTGGGTTCTGATTATATGACCGTACATATTCCCTATCATTGGCCAAGCTCCGAAAATGACAGAGACATATGTGGGGAGTCTTGGGCATAAAGAGTGTGGGCCTCACCCCACGAAGAAACCCAACGTCCCTCCCAGAGTTATTATTTGTGCAAGGCAAAATGGATGGAAAAGTGGGTTATTGTGCTCTGTTAAACTCTGGAACTCTCTGCTGAGGGCATTATCTTAACGTTACAGGGACACAAAAGGGAACACATAGGGGTACAATGTAGACAAGACAACCCAGATGTCCCCCTGCAATCATCCCAATTACATTCCCATGCAGCTCTTGCTCCCAGAGGAATGATCTTTAAAACAGGCAGCACAATGCTGCTTCCCTCCTGGGAGTTGTAGTCCTCCTTGATGTAACCACTGTCCTTGGGAACTGCAGAGCCTTTGGGGCTTGGGGTGCAAAGGAGTAGCAAAGTCATTGAGGGTCCATAGTGCAAAAGGGGAAAAACAGGAAATGTCCAACTGGAGAAGCGTCCTTGAGGAAACTATAGAGTCCTGAGGGGCAGAATTGCTTCTGGAGTGCAATAGAGTGGCAGAGAGTCACAAAGTCCATGTGGCAAGAGGGGAAAAGGCTTGGAATATTCAACTGGGAAGTGTCCTTGGCGAACTGCTTCTCCCAAAGCCCAAAAGACCTGGGTTCCCTTTCAGTCCCCTTGCAATCTGGGCAAAATCCCTCCGGAAAAGCATCGGACACGGTTTGTCCAGAAAGAGAGTCCCTTTGGGTCCATAATCTGTAAGATGTGGCAAGGGCTTATGCTGGAATCAGCTGGGGAGAGCAGTCCAGGGATAGTCCGGGTTATGTTGTAGCAGCAAATCTGGAGTCCCAAAACTCCCAGGTGTTACCTTTTTACTTACAGGTTGCGTAACGTGCGAGCACAGGAACGAGAGAAAACGCAACAATCATACTGCAGGTACAATGAAGCCAAAGTTTATTTGCACATGTCAGCTGACGGGACCTGCCCACAGAACTAGCTGCCTCAGGGCAAGAGCCCCCAACAATCTCTAACTATCCCTTATATACAATCTATGGCGGCAGGTCCCGTGCTCCTCCTTTCTTCATCATTTTCATTGGTTCATAGCATTAACACATCTCTATTATCCAATTAAACATCATATTATTTGGCATTACACTCTACTTGCATTCTTATTTGCTAAACAGCACTACGCAGTAGTAACTCTTCATTCCCACAGTATGTTATCTGCTATATGAGCAGCCTGTACTGAATTAGCAACATTTCTAAAACGTCCCTCTGTGCCAGCAGGGAGGAACGGTTTCATTTACCCATGCGCAGTTCCTACCAATCAGTAACAATGTAAACAAACGCACGTTGGGGCTAGCTAGGCCAATCACGGCCAGCAT
This sequence comes from Anolis apletophallus, assembly GCA_030556195.1. Lineage (NCBI taxonomy): Eukaryota > Metazoa > Chordata > Lepidosauria > Squamata > Anolidae > Anolis > Anolis apletophallus. Next base: position 25,874,009 of record JARBWK010000016.1, read on the forward strand.
TATCAGGAAAGGCACATGATGTTCCCTGGCAAATCACTGCGGGTGCCTTACGTACCAATCAGAGTACATTATTCTCATCTTTGGCTGCCAGCATGATTTCTGGCAAGCTATCTCGCAATACTAAGGTTTGTGCTTGTGCATCACTCTCTCCTGACTGTACTTCTGCTAAAAGCGCCAATTCTGCTTTAATGTAGCAGGAAGAAAAGGGCAAAATGTGCCAGTGTACTTGGGGAAACTAGATCTCTCAAACTGGTAACTGTGGGGAAAATCCTCCTCATGGTGACTGGGTAAAAGGTCACTCGTGCCCCCCACCTTTGGAGCAGCTGTGTGAGTTTTTGTTTTGAACAATGTGGCAGAGGGCAGGTGATGCCCTCGGGGGAAAACTGATGTTGCTTACAGGAAATGGGTGCTTACTGTTGCTGCCGTGGCTATTGTGTCAGGAGAAAATGGAGCTCAGGCAGAGGTAAAGAGAGAGGAAGAAGGGGCCATTTTGTGGGCTCTTTGTTCTTGTGCCACCCGGCCCAAGATGGAGGAAAAAGGAACTGTGGGACTCCCTGCAGCTGAATCCCGTCCGTCACGGCATCAAGGGTTGGCTTGATGCGCCTTCCTCTTGGCATGTTTCTTCTTTTTGCCCTCCATTCTTTGAATTCTGCAGCACTGCTAGTCAGAATTGCTGTGGGACAGAAGATTCTACTGTAAAGGAAACATTTTAAAAGTGACACATTGTGGTGGAAGAGATAATTTGTTCTTTGACACAGCTAAGATAACCGCTGCTCTGAGATCAGAGTGAAGAGAGGGGCCAGGAAGGCAGTTCCATCTTGCCTCCAGTGTCATCTGTTGGGAGCGCCCCCAGCAACAACCGCTGCTCTGAGATCAGAGTGACAAGAGGGGCCAGGAAGGCAGTTCCATCTTGCTTCCAGTGTCATCAGTTGGGAGTCGTCACCCCCAACCAACTGCTGCTCTGAGATCAGAGTGAAGGGAGGGGCCAGGAAGCCAGTTCCATCTTGCCTCCAGTGTCATCAGTTGGGAGCACCCCCCTCCAGTACCAACTGCTGCTGAGATCAGACTGAAGAGAGGGGCTAGGAAGTCAGTTCCATCTTGCCTCCTGCACTGTGCTTATAATATAATACGTACCTTCCCAACAGACGTCCCGCGGGCCACACACGGCCCGCCAGCCCCCTGGCTGCAGCCCTCCTCTCCTCTGGGGGAAAAATATTATTAAAAAATAAATAAATAAAATTCCCAATTTTTTAAAAAAAATTCCCCAAAAAAGTGTGCATGTGCCGCTTCTGCCGCTGGCGTGACGCTTTGGGAGGGAGGGCGGAGCCACGAGGGACTCCCCATGGCTCCGCCCTCCCTCCCAAAGCATCACGCCAGCGGCAGAAGTGGGTGAAACCCTAGGAAGGGTTTCTCTCTGTCTGTGTATTGAATGTCATTGCTTTTTTATTGTATTGCACTGTGTTGTATGTCATTGAATGTTTGCCTTGAATATACAGTATATGTAAAATTGTAATCTGGTCTGAGTCAGTCCAGGGGGATACAGCATAATTGTCAGGACTGGGAGACTTGAGCTTGAGTGAAGTTCAAGCTCCCAGCCTGGCATGAGATTGCATCGACCTTTGCCCTAGTTCTTGGGTGACCTTGGGCTCCAGTTATATAAGACTGTGCTGAGTCATGTGGAAGTGAGGTAACTTCCACATGTGTGCAAGGCTGCAGGGGGAAGTGATGTAACTCCTCTGAGCCTGGACATTGGACAATTGGACTCTTACTGCTGACTCATGGGGCCATGAGGTCACATCCCTTTGGACTATGGGATATGCTGAATCACCGGATATGGTGCAACCCTACCTGGACATTGCATGGGCGATGGGAGGGGGGTTGGGGTATATAAGTTGTGTTTTGGTGGCGGGCAGGTGCTTTTGCTTCACATGTGTCGTACCTGCAATAAAATCGTGTTGGACCGTGCTTTCAATCTACGCATGATCCTTACCGAGTGTTGGAGAGTCGTTACAGAAGCAAAAGCCCCTTTTCAACTATCCCAGCAATGGAGAGGTTGAGAGAGAGATTTGTCTCCAGACAGGCTGAGGTTTGGAGGAATGAAGGGATCGAAGGACTGGTCAGTTCAAGCAGATCCAGAAGTGTATGGGACCAGAGAGACTGTGCCGAAGGACAGGCCAGTTCAGGTGGAGGTCCGGAGGGCCGGAGGGATCGGAGAAGCTGTTCCGAAGGACTGGGCAGTTTGGACGGATCCAGAAGTGCGTGGCCCCAGAGAAACTGTGCCGAAGGACAGGCCAGTTAGAAGGAAGTGTGGTAGTGAAACCACGGAGCCGGCATCACCCTCGGAGTTGGAGGTGATGAGATGTAAGCTGGAGGCTATGGAACAGACTATGAGGAGGATGTCCCGAGCCATGTCCCGTAGAGAGCCGATGGAGTCGGTGTGGAGTGCCCCGGGCGGAGGAGACTTCACTTATTATTCTTGGATGGATGGCGGACTATCAGCTGAGCGTCCTAGATCTCCTTTGGGAGTGAGGATCAATGGTGGCCATCCAGGAGGAAGTCCGCGGCGGCCCTTACCTCAAGCCGGAATGGGAAGAGGTGTTACCATGCTTGAGGTCCCTCATGGAAGGGAAGCGGTTTCCCAGGAATTCGGGGCCCGTTTGAAGAAGGAACCATTGCGGGTTGAGTTTGAAGGAGAAGCCTGCAAAGTAGCCTTCTTTGCCGCTGCGGTGCAGGACCATATGGAGGACTATGGTCATCTCTATCCGGCGACAGCAGCCGAGTACGGGCCATCGGTGCAGTGTTCAAGGGAAGGGCAGCTGAGTGGTACGTTCAATGCCACGATCGTCGAGACCCGTGTTTGCAGTCTGTGGGAGCCTTCCTACAGGCAATCTGGCCGGTTTAGAGATCCATTGAGCGGATTAAGGCGAAGGAGGCGCTTCGTTGTTTGAATCAGGGATCCCGGTCGGTCACTGAGTATGCGGAGGAGTTCATGGGGTTAGCTGGAAAAGTTGCGGAGTGGTCTCCAGCTACCCTATTGGAATTATTTAAAGACGGCCTGCGTAAGGAGATCCTGGAGTGGTGTCTACATCGGGATGATCCTGGAGATGTTGATGGCTGGATCCAGTTGGCTGGCAGTGTTGAAGGAATTCTTGCCCAGGTGCACGGCGTCGTTTTCAACCCATGAGGTCCAGAGGGTCCGGTCGTGGTGGTGTTGCGGCGGGGGCGATTCCGTGGAGGAGAGGCTCGTCGTGGCAATGACAACCGATCCAGTCCAGTGAAAAGGCCATCGAAGGGACGAGGCCTTTGCTTTATTTGTTCGCAACCCGGTCATTTTGCGTCCCAGTGCCGACAAAGGCAGGCACTGGAGCCGGTGAAGGTGGCCTCCGCGAAAGCCGCTTTTGTGGACAATGATGAGGGGAAAAGTGTTGGGGTGAGCTCCAATATTCAATGTACATTGGGTTTGATTAAAGGAGATGGGATTGTGGAAAGAAAAGCTTTAGTAGACTGTGGGTGTTCAGAGAATATTATGTCCCCGAAGTTGATTGGGGATTTGGGTGGGAGTACAAAGCCCTTGGAAACACCTGTAACATTTACGCAATTAGATGGATCCTCTATTGAGGGGGCCCTTTCACTGTGGGGACTAAGGAGTTAAAGGGTCGGGTGGGACCCTGGGGGGGGACATTGATTTTGTAGTGGCCCCCATTAAAGGTCATGAGGTGGTATTGGGGTTACCGTGGCTTGAGCAAGTTAATCCCAAGATCGATTGGAAGACGGGGGTGGTACAATGTTCCCCTAATGAGAGGGAGGGGGTTAGGAATGATGTACAAGGGGTGCCAGCTGAATACTGGGATTATGTTGATGTGTTTAACCCAATTTTAGCTCAGGGTCTTCCCCCTCCCCGCAACGTACAGTGTAGTATAGAAGTTAAGGAAGGGGCTGTCCTACCCAAGCCTAAGATATATGCTATGACGGTGAAAGAGAAGGAAGCGTTAAGGGAGCAGATAGATGGCTATTTAAGAAGAGGGTTTATTCGGAGGTCTGAGTCTCCCATTGCAGCGCCAGTGTTGTTTCGTGAGAAAAAGGATGGTAGTTTGCGGATGTGTATTGATTATAGAGGTTTGAATGCTGTGAGTACCACCAACTGTTACCCTCTGCCATTAATCAAAGATTTGTTGGGGCAGTTAGGAGGTGGAAAGTTTTTTACAAAGCTGGATTTGATTGACGCGTTTCACATGGTGCGAGTGAAGAGGAGTGATCAGTGGAAGACTGCTTTTTCTTGCCCCCTCGGGCTCTACGAATGGGCCGTAATGCCATTCGGTTTGGCCGGGGCCCCCGGTATTTTCATGCAGTTGATCAATGAGGTGTTGCACCCCCTTTTGTATAAGGGGGTGTTTGTTTATTTAGATGATATCGTGATTGTGACGCGTACCAGAGAGGAGCATGTTTGTTTGGTAAGGGAGGTGTTAGAGAGGCTGCGACAGGCAAGTCTGTATGTAAAATTGAGTAAGTGTGAGTTTGGTAAGAATCAGATTGATTTTTTGGGATATAGAATTAGCGAGAGTGGGGTTGCGATGGATCCGGCCAAGGTGGATGATGTGTTGAGCTGGGAGGCTCCGCAGACCCGTAGGCAATTGCAGGCTTTTCTGGGACTGGCTAATTTTTTATCGCACCTTTATAGCGGGATTTTCAGAGATAACTCTTCCGCTTACCGAGTTACTGAAGACTAGGGGTAAGGGTGAGTCCAGGAAGATTAAGTCTCCAGGAGCTAGGTTGGAGTGGACGAAGGAATGCCAAGAGGCTTTTGTGAGGTTGAAAGAAGCATTTACGAATGGGCCGTTGTTAATGCATCCAGATGTGGATAAGCCGTTTGTGGTGCAGTGTGACGCTTCTGCTTGGGTGTATGGTGGAGTGTTAATGCAGGAGGATGAGCAGGGTAGGATGAAGCCGTGTGCGTATTTTTCGAAGAAGTTTGGGGAGCATGAGAAAAGGTGGCCAGTGTGGGAGAAGGAGGCGTTTGCTGTACGCAACGCTTTGCAGACGTGGAGGCAATTTTTAGAGGGTGCTGCTTTCCCTTTTGTTGTGATGACTGACCATCAGAATCTTCAATATTTACGAAATCCCCAGAAGTTTTCTCCAAGTTGGTGAGATGGGCGCAGTTTTTGCTCGGTTTAATTTCAGGCTCCAGCATATTAAAGGCAAAGAGAATGTGGTGGCTGATGCATTGTCTCGGTATCCGAGTGTGGGTGAGAATGAAATGCATAAGGCTGAGGAGGTGTTTGCCAGAGAACATTGGGGTCTGGCCGTGCAGACGAGGGCGCAGGCTGCGAATGAGATTAAGAAGGAAGAGGGAATGGTGTGTGAATGGAGTTTAGAGTTGCAGAAGGGTTATGTAGGTGATATATGTGTAACGACTCTCCAACACACGGTAGGGATCACACGAAGATGGTATCTTGGTCCAACACGATTTTATTGAAGGTACGAGACATGTGAAGCTAAAGCACCGCCCCGCCCCCCAAACACACCTTTTATACCCCCATAGCCCCTCCCCTACCCATGCAATGTCTGGGCAGGGTTACATCAGCCCCAAGTGAGTCAGCAATCCCAGTAATCCACAGGGGCATGACCCCAGGGGTCATGAAGTCAGTGTCACCAGTCCCAATGTCCAATGTCCTTGCTTGGAGGAGTTACCTCACTTCCCTCTCAAGCACCTGGAAGTTGTATCACCCCAGTCGGACTCAACAGTCTCAGTGAATCTGGGACAAAGGTCACCCCAGAGCTAAGGGCAGGTCGCTGCTGCCTCATGACAGGCCTGGAACCTGGACTACATCCAAGCTCAGGTTTCCCAATCCTGACATAGCGGTCTCCTCCACCTCGTCCTCCCCCTGAGGAAACAAAACATCATTCAATCTAAAGGAGGAAAGGGGCTCACATATTTCTTTAAAAGGTTACAATGAAAAGTGGGATGCACCTTTCCCAAACTTTTAGGCAGCAGGAGGGTATATGATACTTTATTCACAGCGGTTTCAATCCTGAAAGGCCCAATGTATTTAGGACTCAATTTCTTCGACTTATAACCCAACTTTAAATTCTCCGTTGATAACCACACTAAATCCCCTCGCTATACTCCTCCCTTTCTGTCTTCTGCGGTCCCCAAACAGTTTGTATGTCTGCTGCGCTTTTTTAATACTTCCGTCACCTCCTTCCACTCTTCCTGGGCTCTTATCCTCCACTCACCCCCCCCCCTTCTTTCCCTAAATCCAACAGCTGGGGTAAAGGGGCCACCTCCTGTCCGTACACTATCTCAAAAGGAGACTTCCCAGTAGAAGAATGTACTGAGCTATTATATGCCATTTCGGCATAGGGCAGGAGGTCGGACCAGTTGTTCTGCTCCTCATTACTAAACATTCGCAAATATGCCCCCAAGGATTTTTGCACTCTCCACAGCGCCATTACAGGAAGGGTGATAAGCAGTAGTCAAACGCCTCTGAGCCCCCAATGCTTCCAAGAATCGGTTCCAAAACTGAGCCGTAAACTGGACCCCACGATCACTCAACACCTGCCCGACACCCATGCAATCTATACACATGCTGAACATACAACTCAGCCAACCGTTCTGCCGAGGGCAACCCCCTCAAAGGAATGAAGTGGGCCTGCTTTGAAAACATATCCAACACAGTCCAGATGAAACGATAACCTCGACTTGACGGCAGCTCCCCACAAAATCCGTGCTAACATGCGCCCACGGCCTCACCGGCTCTACCACTACTTGAATCAACCCCTGCGGCTTTGCAGAGGGAACTTTATTTCTTGCACACACCTCACAGCATTCCATACCAACCTCTCCATTGCTGGGATAGTTGAAAGGGGCTTTAGCTTCTGTAACGACTCTCCAACACACGGTAGGGATCACACGAAGATGGTATCTTGGTCCAACACGATTTTATTGAAGGTACGAGACATGTGAAGCTAAAGCACCGGCCCGCCCCCCAAACACACCTTTTATACCCCCATAGCCCCTCCCCTACCCATGCAATGTCTGGGCAGGGTTACATCAGCCCCAAGTGAGTCAGCAATCCCAGTAATCCACAGGGACATGACCCCAGGGGTCATGAAGTCAGTGTCACCAGTCCCAATGTCCAATGTCCTTGCTTGGAGGAGTTACCTCACTTCCCTCTCAAGCACCTGGAAGTTGCATCACCCCCAGTCGGACTCAACAGTCTCAGTGAATCTGGGACAAAGGTCACCCCAGAGCTAAAGTGAAGGTCGCTGCTGCCTCATGACAGGCTTGGAACCTGGACTTCATCCAAGCTCAGGTTTCCCAATCCTGACAATATGGTTGCAGAGCCATGAGAAGGAGTGCAAGTTGTTGAATGGTTTGTGGATCATGGGAGATAAAGTGTATGTCCCTCAGAGCATGAGAGCAAAGGTGCTGAGGTTGAACCACGATCATAGGTCTGCTGGACATTGGGGAGTCACGAAGACTCTGCTGGCCTTGAAACGCGGTCTTGGTGGCCAGCCATGAGGGCTGAGGTGACAAGATCTGTAGAATGTTGTGAGGTGTGTGCCAGGAATAAAGTTCCTCTGCGGCCGCAGGGGTTGATTCAGGTGGTAGTTACTCCTGTGAGGCCGTGGACGCATGTCAGCACTGATTTTGTGGGGCGTTGCCTTCGAGTCGAGGTTATAAGTACATTTGGACTGTGCTGGATATGTTTTCGAAGCAGGCCCATTTTGTGCCATTGAAGGGGTTGCCTTCTGCGGAACGTTTGGCAGAGTTGTATGTGCAGCATGTGTACCGGTTGCATGGGTGCCCGGAACAAGTTTTGAGTGATCGTGGAGTGCAGTTTACGGCTCAGTTTTGGGAGCGGTTTCTGGAGGCGATGGGTGCTCAGAGGCGTCTTACGACTTCTTATCATCCTTGTTGTAATGGCGGCGTAGAAAGAACGCAGAAATCGTTGGGGGCTTATCTACGCATTTTTAGTAATAAAGAGCAAACTAATTGGTCTGATCTGTTGCCCTATGCTGAAGTGGCATACAATAGCTCGGTGCATTCATCTACTGGAAAGTCTCCTTTTGAGATAGTCTATGGTCAGGAGGTGGCTCCTTTGCCCCAGCTGTTGGAGTTGGGAGGGGAGGAGAAAGTGGAGTGGAAAATACGAGCCCGGGAGGAATGGAAGGAAGTAGCGGAAGCTTTAGGGAAGGCACAGCGTTCGTATAAGATGTTTGGTGACCGGAAAAGGCGAGAAGGGGAGGAGTATAATGAAGGAGATTTAGTGTGGCTGTCCACACAGAATTTGAAGTTGGGCTATCCATCTAAGAAATTGGGTCCGAAGTATATTGGGCCTTTTAGAATTGAGAAAGCTGTGAATAAGGTCTCTTATACCCTTCTGTTGCCCAAGAGTTTAGGGAAAGTTCATCCCACGTTTCATTGTGGTCTTCTAAAGAAATATGTGGGCCCCTTTCATCCACGGATTGAATGATGTTTTGTTTTACAGGGGAGGACGTGGTGGAGGAGGCCGTTATGTCAGGACTGGGAGACTTGAGCTTGAGTGAAGTTCAAGCTCCCAGCCTGGCATGAGATTGCATCGACCTTTGCCCTAGTTCTTGGGTGACCTTGGGCTCCAGTTATATAAGACTGTGCTGAGTCATGTGGAAGTGAGGTAACTTCCACATGTGTGCAAGGCTGCAGGGGGAAGTGATGTAACTCCTCTGAGCCTGGACATTGGACAATTGGACTCTTACTGCTGACTCATGGGGCCATGAGGTCACATCCCTTTGGACTATGGGATATGCTGAATCACCGGATATGGTGCAACCCTACCTGGACATTGCATGGGCGATGGGAGGGGGGGTTGGGGTATATAAGTTGTGTTTTGGTGGCGGGCAGGTGCTTTTGCTTCACATGTGTCGTACCTGCAATAAAATCGTGTTGGACCGTGCTTTCAATCTACGCGTGATCCTTACCGAGTGTTGGAGAGTCGTTACAATAATATAAATAAAGTGTGTTATTATTACTGTTTTTGTTATTGTCATCATCATCATGTTCTGCAATATATTTATTTATTTGTTCGATTTTATATTCCGCTCCTCCCTGCAGGCTCGGGGAGGATTACACATGGTTAAAATTACATAAAATTCGTAAACATTCATACAGACAATGATCGGCAAACAGATTGAATTTTCAAGTTTCAGTTAAAGACACGTCTGAAGAGAGCGGTCTTACATGCCCTCCGAAAGGGGATAAGTTCAGTGAGCGCCCGGGTGTCAACCGGAAGGGCATTCCGCAATACAGGGGCCACTACTGCAAAGGCTTGTTGCCTTGTCGTAGACAGGTGGCAAGAGTGAATCGATGGAACAATCAGTAGGTTCTGCTCCTCTGAGCATAGTGATCTTGGGGGAACATACGGGGTAAGGCGCTCCCTCGGGTACACAGGCCCTTGACCGTGCAAGGCCTTAAAGATTAACACCAGCACCTTGAAGACAATTCGGTACTCAATTGGAAGCCAGTGCAATTGCCGCAAGATGGGAGTAATGTGCTCCCTCACCGATGCTCCCACCAGTAAGCGAGCGGCGGCATTTTGCACTAGCTTGAGTTTCCGGATTGTCAACAAGGGAAGGCCGACGTAGAGGGCGTTACAGTAGTCCAGCCTCAGGATGACCATCGCTTGGATCACCGTGGCCAGGTCTTCCCTGGATAGGTAGGGTGCCAGTCGCCTAGCCTGTCTCAGATGGAAAAATGATGTTTTGCTGACCATGGAGACCTGAGTCTCCATGGACAGCAATGGGTCCAGCTGGACCCCCAAGCTTTTTACCAAAAATGACGGGCTTAATTGCTCGCCATCCAGGGTAGGCAACCGGCACTCATCCAGCCCAGGGCGACCGGGCCACAGAATCTCCGTCTTCGATGGATTCACCTTCAGCTGGCTGGAATGCAGCCAACCAGCCACGGCTTCGAGGCATTGATGGAAACAATGATCGCAGAGGGTTGTCCATAAAGTGACATCCTTTCACATGTTTAAACATGGCTATCATATAGAATCATAGAATCATAGAGCTGGAAGAGACCTCATGAGCCATCCAGTCCAACCCCCTGCCAAGAAGCAGGGAAATTGCATTCAAATCACCCCCGACAGATGGCCATCCAGCTTCTGTTTAAAAGCCTCCTAAGAAGGAGCCCCCACCACACTCCGGGGGAAAGAGTTCCACTGCTGAACAGCTCTCACAGTCAGGAAGTTCTTCCCAATGTTCAGATGGAATCTCCTTTCTTGTAGTTTGAAGCCATTGTTCCATTGCGTCCTACTCTCCAGGGCAACAGAAAACAAGCTTGCTCCTTGGTTTTCTTTTCTCCAAGCTAAACTTACCCAGCTCCAAGTTGTTGGTTTTTGGGCTGTATGACCATGCTCCAGAAGCATTCTCTCCTGATGTTTCACCTGCATCTATGGCAGGCATCCTCAGAGGTTGTGAGGTCTGTTGAAAACTAGGAAAATTGGGTTTATATATCTGTGAAATCTCCAGGGTGGGAGAAAGAACTGTCTGCTGGAGGTAGGTGTGAATGTTTCAATTGGCCACCTTGATTAGCATTGAATGGCCTAGCAGTTTTCAAGGTGTGGCTTCTTACTGCCTGGGGGAATCCTTTGTTGAGAGGTGATTAGCTGTCTCTGATTGTTTCTTGTCTGGAGTTCCCCTGTGTCTTTATTTACTGTTATGATTTTAGAGTTTTTCAATACTGGTATCCAGATTTTGTTCATTTTCCTGGTTTTTTCCTTTCTGTTGAAATTGTCCATATGCTTGTGGATTTCAGTGACTTCTCTGTGTAGCCTGACATGGTAGTTGTTAGAGTGGTCCAGCATTTCTGTGTTCTCAAATCATAAGCTATGTCCAGGTTGGTTCATCAGGTGCTCTGCTATGACTGACTTCTTCCTAGCTCCCTATTCAACTCCCCATTGAATAGGGAGCTGGGTAGACCTTCCTGACCTTTTATCCTCCTCTGAACACATTCCAGCTTTCCAATAGCCTTCTTGAGTTGTGGTACCTAGAGCAAGATACAATATTCCAGGTGAGGTCTGAGTAAAGCAGAAGAGAGTGGGAGTAGGACTATTACTTCCCTCAGTCTAGAAACAACACTCCTATGGATTTGAGCCTGATTGACTTTCTAGTCCTAATCCAACCACTGCACCTTGCTAGCTCTGAAATAGAACTTACTCTCAGCAAACCTTTTTATTGAACTCTGGTCAACATAACTGAAATGTGTGTTCAGGAACAACCCATCTTGTTTGTGAAGGATTTATACAGTCAAAAATTATTCCCTGTGACCTACTGCTTATAAAGTGTAGATAAAATGCTAAAGAAAAATCCTGATCCACATAGCAAAGAAAATTCATGTCATATTTATATAACAGAGACTGTAGCAGCAATGTCATTACTGCTCCATATCACTACTGTGCAATGTTCCCCGCTGGGAAAATGGTGGAGGAGAGTGGCTTACTGTGTGGCTGCTTGTCAATCAATCACGGAATAGTCGAAGGAAGTAACTACTGCCATTATTTCAGTCGGGTCCTAGGGGGACACACCAGGCAACAGTGGAGATGTGAGCTGATTAAATGGGACTTAATGGGCTACATTTCTCGTTGAAACTTGCATTTTGTTGCAAGCATTTAATTGTGTTAGGGAGCAGTTTCAACAGGAAACAGATTGTAACAATCGTTATTGTTGGACTAATTGGCGACAATAAAATGAAATCCAAACAATAACTGAATGCAACAGCGTGGCGTGCTTGGGTGCTCCAGGGTGACCCCAGAAGAGGCTCAGAGCAGGAGATGTTACCTTCCATTTTGCCTGTGGGAGCTGTTTCTAGTTGCCTTCTCAAAGCCTAGTGGGAAAGACTGTTCATTAGACCAACCAGGGGTCCAAATCAACTGGTGCTTCTTCTTACAAACAGTTATTAAAAATGGATGGTTATGTTCTGAAAGATGGAAAGAGATGGGTAGGTTTCCAATTGCCATTATCTCAATCTACTGCTAACTTAACTGCAGAGACGTGCCCTCTGTTCAGATCTCTCCACGCTTACCAAAATCCTCCTCTGAACCTATGTACTGAAATTATATTTCCGGAGTGTTATTAATGTTATCAGATTGAATGGGTTAACAACAAGGCAGCAGGAGACGACGGGATCCCAGCTGAACTGTTCAAAATCTTTAAAGATGATGCTGTCAAGGTGATGCATGCCATATGCCAGTGAGTATGGAAAACACAAGAATGGCCATCAGACTGGAAAAAATCAACTTATATCCCCTTTGGGGAATGGAGATATATTGGGGTCCATTGGGGAAAATAGACCCTGACATTTGGGAGTTGTAATTGCTGGGATTTATAGTTCACATACAATCAAAGAGTATTCTGAATCCCACTAATGATAGAATCTGGTCAGACTCCCCACACAGGTCCCCTATGACCAACAGAAAATACTGTATTTTCTGATGGTCTTTGGCGACCCCTCTGACATCCTCTCGTGATCCCCCCTCCCCCGGGTCTCGACCCCCAGGTTGAGAAACACTGATATACATTACTCTCTCGGCATTACTTCGCGAACGAAGATTCAGGAAGGACTCATCCCACGCTTTTTACAAGCGCGTTGATGACTAAAAAGGCCAATCTGAGATAGGCAAGTTCGGTTGCAGAAAGCGCAGCAGAAAGTCTCCTTGGGTGATGTTTTTTCCAAGTTGCGGTTCTTTCTGCGTTGTCGTTTCTCTTCGAGACCCATTCGGCGTGTCTTCTCGAAAGAGGCCGCAGCATTGTGGATAGTGCTTCTCCATGCCTCCCGATGTGAGGCCAGGGTGGACCATTGTTGGTGATCAATCTGGCCAAGCCTGAGATGTTGTTTCAGGGAGTCCTTATATCTCTTTTGGGGGGCGCCTCTCTTGCGCTGACCCGTGGCGAGTTCACCGTAGAGTAGTATCTTTGGGAGGCGGTGGTCCTCCATCCTAGAGACGTGTCCTGCCCAGCGCAGCTGTGTTCTCAATAGCATGGCCTCAATGCTGGTGATCCCTGCTTGCTCAAGGACAGCAACATTCGTCACATAGTCGGTCCAGTGTATATTTAGGATTGTGCGAAGACAGCGCTGATGAAAGCGCTCGAGGAGTCGTAGGTGTTGGCGATAGGTGACCCATGTTTCAGACCCATAGAGGAGAATGGACAGTATGATAGCTCTGTACACACTGATTTTGGTGCTTTGTCTCAGGTGCTTGTTGCTCCAGACTCTTTTGTGAAGCCTTCCGAATGCACTATATGCCTTTGATAATCTGTGATCTATCTCTTTGTCAATCTTGGCGTCTGAAGAGATGATGCTTCCCAGGTAGGTGAACTGCTGAACGGACTTAAGCACAGATGTGCCTATGCTGACGTGAGGATGGTGGTGTTCTTCCTGTGGTGCGGGCTGGTAGAGGACTTCCGTTTTCTTCAGGCTGACTTCCAGCCCAAACAGCTCTGCAGCTGTTGCAAAGCAGGATGTGAGGCGCTGCAGGGCTGCTTCTGAATGGGCGACAAGGGCTACATTCTGAATGTAGCGACAAGGGCTACATGATTGTTTTAATGATATACATTAAAACAATCATTAAAACCAGATCAGCTTTAAAACCACTTATTTAAAATCACATAATCCAATATCATTGTCCGAGGCTGTTCCATGGAGCCCCTTCCAATTCTCGGATTCTTAGGAACCAAGCATAAGATAATAACTGAATATAGGTAGATAGTAGGCATGATAACAAATCGAAAAATGGCGATTCTAAAATCAAATGGGGGGGGATTTTTTTTTGATTAGTATATCAAAGACTTACAAAAAAATTCCCAAAATTTTCGGAAATGTAACTTAAGTACTAACGAAATTCGTTAGAAATTCGTATGCCAGAGCATGCGCTTTCCAGATGGTTTTGGCCTACAACTCCCAGAAATCCTAACAGCTGGTAAATTGGCTGGGATTTCTGGGAGTTGTAGGCCAAAACTTGAATAAACCACACTGAATTCTAGATGGGACTCTCCAAATAGGAAGGAGGGAGGGAGGGAAGGAGGAAGGGAGGGAGGGAGGGGTTTTTCTATTCTTGGAAGCAGCAAAAGAAAAGGAGGAGGACCCCCCCCCTCGCTCCTCGCTGCCTCTCTCTCACCCCGATCCTGAGGGAGCGAGGGCCCAAGTTTGCCCAGGCTGAGAGGAAAAGGAAGAGGCCTGAGGCTGTGAGGAATGGTGGGAGTTGAAGTCCAAAACACGTACCTGGAGGGCTGAAGCTGGTCCCTGCGATGGGGCAAGGCAGCAGAGCAACGGGGAAGAGAAGCATCTGAGAGAGCGCCGGGAGAGAGAGGAGAAGCGTGCGTGTGTGTGTGTGTGTGTGTGAATCAGGCCCCTGCGATGGGGCATGCATGGCAGCAGAGCAACGGGGAAGAGAAGGAGGGGGAAGCCTGGAGAGAGAGGAGAAGCGTGTGTGTGTGTGTGTGTGTGTGAATCAGGCCCCTGCGATGGGGCATGCATGGCAGCAGAGCAACGGGGAAGAGAAGGAGGGGGAGGGGAAGCCTGGAGAGAGAGGAGGAGAAGCGTGCACGTGTGTGTGTGTGTGTGTGTGTGTGAATCACTTTCCAGAATGCATTGCCTCTACCTAGCAGCAGCGTCACTTCCAGTTCCCCATAGAAATGCGGGAAAAAGAAGAAGCTGAATGAAGGCGGGAAGGAAATGAGGGGGAGAAGACAGGGTGAGTAGTACAATAATTAATTAATTAATAATTAAGAATTTCTAACGATCCTAACGCAAATTGTTGGCCTCACGGACCGTAAAAGGAAGTCTACTTCCTGGTTCGGGGCAGCGATCCGTAAAACAACAAAAGTCCCATTAATTACGGATTTCTAACGAATCAATTAGATTTCCGTTTCAATTTTAGCATGCCTAGTAGATAGATACACACCAAGCAACCAGTCAGAAATTCATAATAACAGGACAACATTCACATATCTTCACACACACACACACACACACACACACACACAAGTCTACAAATTTCCCCAAAATTTTGAAAACCAGTCAAGAAATGTTGATTGTTGATTTCGTTCTGCATAAACGTGGTCTACACTGACTGGTATGTTATTCTGAGACATTTAAAGACCAGAGACTTTCCCTATCCTTTCTGGAGATGCTGGGACCTTGTTCATTCGTATCATGTCTTTAGGAAATTGACCTACTGTAGCTCTTCAAACACTTAAAATCAACATTGGCACTTAGAAAATGGGAGAAAGTTGAAATGGGGTCACCATGAACAAGTCAGTTTACTCCAATACTAAATCCCTCTCCATCTTTATTTTCTAAATTTGTTTTGTTGTTGTTGTTTGGCCTGGCATCTTTTTATAAATGTTTACAATCTATCACACCTAATATCAACTTTGTCAATATTTAGGATATGTTGGGTCTTTTGATATCTCCCCTTCCCTCAATTTTCTGTGGTTCTGAAGTGTAGATCAATATGGATATGTCTAGCTTTGTTGTAAGGATTTTTCCAAGGCCTAATTTCATACCCATCAAACTCTCCAAGAAACGAGCCTTTCCATATCACACAGATACCGTGTTTCCCCGAAAGTAAGACACCCCCGATTGTAAGACGTATCGGGGGTGTCGGGGGTGTCGGCTTATATAAGCCGTACCCCGTATGTAAGCCGTACCTCGTTCTGCCGCTGCGCCGCCGCCGCAACCGGAGGTGTGCCGCGGCACACCTCCGGCACACCTCCGCGGCACACTTTTTTGCCAGGCCTCCAAGCAAAGGGGGGAAAGGAGCCAGGGGCGGACGAGCGGCGACGCGTCACTGTGACGCGGCGATCCTCACCACGCCCCTGGCTCCTTTCCTCCCTTGCTTGGAGACCTGGCTAAAAGGTGTGCCACGGAGGTGTGCCGCGCACACCTCCGCACACCTCCGCGGCACACTTTTTTTGCCAGGCCTCCAAGCAAGGGAGGGGGAAAGGAGCCACAGGGGCGGGACGAAGCGGTGACGCGTCACTGTGACGCGGCGATCCTCACCACGCCCCTGGCTCCTTGCCTGGCGAAAAGGTGTGCCGCAGAGGTGTGCCGCAGGTGTGCCGCGGCACACCTCCGGTTGCGGCGGCGTGGCGGCGGCGGCGTGGCGTGGCGACGGGCACGCGTCTTGGGTTATATAAGACGTACCTCGAAAGTAAGCCGTAGGGGGACTTTTTTGGGGGAAAAGAAAATAAGACGCTGTCTTACTTTCGGGGAAACACGGTAGTATGTCATTTAAAATCAATCTGCAATTCAACTACTAAACAATCAAGAGAAGTTAGACATAGGCAGCGAGCCTATACCCCAAGCAGCAAGGAACAGCCTGCTTCTTTTAGGTGCCTCCCATCATGACGGTTGGCAATTCATTCTGACTACTTCTTGCTGGCTTTGAAAAAAGAGGAATGCACTTCTGGGGTCCAATTTTCTTCCTGAGATGCATAGAGTGAAGAATTTTTAAAACCCACAGTAGAGATGCAATTCCCTCTTTGCGGCTTTATTAACACTCCTGAATAGCATGCCAGTTTAATTCAGACAATTCATAAACTTCTCCCAGTGCCTGTCCATTTTCAGTCTGCACAGAATCCTTTTATGTATCTCTCAACCAAGCTGTGTGTACATTCAAGAATGGGAAGCATCAAAAAATTGGCATTTTGTTCATCTTTGTAACTAAGTATGCCCATACTAGTGGGAATCATATTCTAGAAAAGAAAGTATATCTAAAATCAGAAGGGAAAAATCCACCCTGTGTTATCCATATATTATTATCTCACTTCTTTAGTTATTATTTTACTTTATCTTTTCTCTCTCTTGTAATGGATTTTAACTGTGAATGGATGTTTTAATTAATTTTAACTGTGAATTTTTAAATACTGTTTATATTTAATTCTGTTTTAATGTTTGTATATTTGTGTATTTTAAATTGTATGCTAATGCTTTGAGTCTCCTTCAGGAGAGATAAAGTGGGGGTATAAATAATAATAATAAGTGGTTTCCTTTATTTACTTATTTTATTTCTTGCCCAAATCCTATCAAGCATTTCTCTATTCATCCATCAAAAATATCCAGCCTTTTTGTTAAGTATGTTGTCTTCAAAACTGATAGTTATAAAACTTTTTAAAACTGTATTGTGGTTTTAGAGCAATGGCTCCCAACCAGTGGTCCCCAAGAACTAAAATATAGTCTGCGGCTTCACCATTACTACATCGTTGCAACAAGAGTGACTCATCTCACAAAAAGTGCCGACGTAATGGGAATGTTAGGAGGAGAGAGGCTGACTATCATGAAAGGCGTGACAACAAGCCTTCGGATTGCTGCTTCTCCTCCTTCTTCCTGACCTGAGTGGAGTGGTTGCATGTGGCGCCTGGAAGCGGTGAAACCTTGGTGTTTTTTTTCTTAGGCCTGTTCTTGGGGTTATTTGGGATGCCGATTCAAAAAATTGCATTGGATAGACCACATCAGCTCTAGATCATTAAATATGGTTTTCTGTGGGTGAGCAGATTGTGACTACTGGATGGCATATGTTCTGTATCAGAAACTGGAGCTGTTGTGGTCTATCCAGTGCAATTTTCTGAATCAGCACTCCAAATAACCAGACCGAATCTAAAGTTGAAAAAAAACCTGAATTCTAATCCTTTTGATATTATTATTATTATTATTTTTTTTAAGAAATCATATTTATATCCCACCCCCATCTCCTGAAAGGGACTCAGGGCATCTTACAAGGCACTCCAAAAGTAGATTACAAAATTGGAACATGAGTATAATGTGATATTGTTATATCACATAAAAATTATTAAAAACAACCACTATCAACACATATAAAGATAAAATAACGCAATTTTAAAAACGCATACCATTTGTAGTTAAAACTAGCTGTCAACAATTAACAACAAAAGTGCCAGAATGTCAACTTCATATGGGCTCATTTCAGCTTATGCAAGGCCAAAAGCCTGCTTAAAAATCAATGGTTTTAGGCTGGATCAGAAGGATTTAAGGGTGGAGGCTAAATTAATCTTTTTGGAAGGGTATTCTAGAGCTGGGGAGCTACCACAGAGAAGGCCTCCCCTCTCGTCCCCACAACAGTTCATAGAAAGAGATGCGGTCTCAAAGATAGGAGAGTGGTCCCTGGTCAAGTCATCCCTGGTCAAGTGACCCTGGTCAAAAAATAGTTGGGAACCATTGCTTATAGAAATTTAGCATTCTAAACCCAAAAATATCAGATTTGTACAGTTTTTTTCACAACCTGCTTTGGCATTTCTATGTTGTAAGATGTGAATGAATGAAATTCATATTGAAATTTGTGAAATAATTATCTAAGTTAGGACATTTTTACTGTGTTTTTCAATTTAGCATGCAAAAACACATTAAAAACTGTTAAAATGTTGAAAAAAGTCAATATGGGTAGTCCACTAAATTTGTCACAGACTATTTCCAATTTTACAAAACCATAACTATATCTATTTCCTCAAGGAGCTTTTAGGGTCATCTACTTGTACTACAAATAGTAATGCTGATCCAGATGTGGGTGATCTCCAAGTTCCTTCTGATGTTCTCAAATTTTTTAAAAATGGGAAAAAAAGAAAAAAATAATGACATGTTTAGTAGATTCTCAGCTTTATCGCAGCAGCTTATGATAGCTGTGAACCATAATACAAATCACATGGTGTCATCATGCAAGTCACACTGATGTCTCTCCATGCAAAAGTTCATAACATGGGATAATGTCACTGTCTCATTGCAGTATTTGATTTTCTCTCCCAAACAGATTGAGAATTTGTCTGCATCCAACATTGCTGCTTAATTTTCCAAAGTGTATTTCATTCCCTCTTAAGTCTTCTCTGAAACACTGTTTGGGAATCACTGGCCTATTTCAGTCAATTTCTGTTCCCGTCTTTGCAACATTTTAGTTCTAAGACAGAAGGAATTTTATTAATATTACACAAAGTTTTGAATGATTTACCAGACCCTGCACCCCCACCAGATGGTGTTACTTAACATGCTGCAAGCCGGCATCCCATAATTGCACCATGACTTTAAGACCATTTAAGGTTATTCCTTCGAACATGTGGCAACAGATTGAGCCAGCCAGGTGATATTGCAAATCATGTTTCTGCACCATAAAGTACTCTAGCTAGGAAGCCATTTTCATAAAGATAATGTCAGCTGAGAGAAGTCAGCAACAGAGGTGGTAAATAAATGAAGGATAGCTCAATTAGATGATGATAGATGATGTGGGAATACATTAAAATCAAGGGACATGTGCTGTGGTTATTACAGTTTTGACTTGTGTTTGAATTGTATCTCCACAGAAAATGGAACAGAGAGAAATGGATGGAAATATTATCTCTTGGTGAAAGTGATCCTCATCCCACCACATTCTCAGTCATCATGGTTGTTGTTAGGCCTGGGCAATCAAAAAAAAAGTTCAATACTCACCTCGGATGTAGGGGGCATTGGCGCTTCGTATCTGATAGACTTCCGACGATTTCAGTGGTTTTGTCATAATTGAATCGGATGTACTTCCGATTATCGTAATGGCTTCGGTAATGGCGGCTGCTGTCATGTTTAACCCAGTTAAACCCAGGAGCCCTGTTATGTTAAACCCGGTTTGGAAGCATTTTTCTCCCTTCCCATGTCAGTCTGACGTGGGAAGGGAGAAAAGCGCTTCCAAGTCGCATTTGTTTAACAGTTCAGATCCTTTTCGAAGATGGCAATGGAAACTTCAAAATTGATCCACTACTTCCGGTTTCCCTTAGTCCCCTCGTAATCATTTCAAAAGTAATTAATATACGATTTCATTATGAGTAACAAAGAGATCTGACTATATTGTCCATGCCTAGTTGTTGTATTGTTGATGGCTTTCATAGTTGGAATCACGGGTTGCTGTAAGTTTTTTGGGCTGTATGGCTATGTTCCAGAAATATTCTCTCCTGACATTTTGCCTGCATCTATGACAGGCATCCTCAGAGGTTGTGAGGGCTGTTGGAAACAAGGAAAATGGAGTTTACATATCTGTGGAATAATGTCCAGAGTGGGAGAAATAACTCTTGTCTGTTGGAGATAGAAGTGAATGTTTCAATTGGCCACCTTGATTAGCATTGAATGGTCCAGCAGTTTTCAAAGTGTGGCTTCTTACTGCCTGGGGGAATCCTTTGTTGAGAGGTGATTAGCTGTCCCTGATTGTTTCTTGTCTGGAGTCCCCCTGTTTTTGAAAGTTGGAGTTCTCCTGTTTTTGAAAGAGGACAGGGGACATCCACCAGAAGTTTTTTTTTAAAAAAAGGCTAAAAAATATTTTATTTCTTCATTTCTTGCACTTGAAGTATTATTCGATGACATCTTTAACTTGAGATTCTTCGCCATAGTCTTCGATAACCACACAACTGCAGCCCACAACTTTGCAGGGGTTTCCTTGTCTATTAATCTTGCAGAGACCTACCCAGTTTCCCAGTTTCTTGTCGTCATCAACCTTTATAAGGTTGATCTGATGCTCAGAACAAAGGGCTTCAACCAGTTTGACATACTTGGGCTCATTGTAATTTGATGTAGGAGCACGAAGATGGGCTTGGCGTTTGTCTAAGGCTTTGGCAGCTTCACAAATTCCATGGGCCACTCCATTGTGGAGGAGTGCAGTCTTCAGCACTTGTTGAAGGGTGGTGTTGACATCCATTACACCTCCATCAGCAATGCCTTCCTTGGCCATGGTTGGTGGTGACAATCCCACTCGGGATTCCTCACAGCATCCGTGTCAATTGTTGGTGAAAAGAGAAGTTGTGTTTTTTAATTCTCTCTGAGATGTGCTGGACCTCATAAGCACTCATTGTCAGCTCCGGCAAGGGGGTCTAATGAACCACACTCACTCCAAACAGTGTTGAAGGATAAGCAGTTTAATAGGTCCTTAATCCAAGGCAGGCAAAGATAGACTAACTTCTTCCCGCGCAAGAGTCTCTTCAAAACCCTCCCCGGCCCGCCCCCCTGCTGGGCCCCTCCTTCCACTGGCTTGACCATCCAGCTCTCCGCATATCAAAGTTCAGGAAAGGTGTCTGGCACTTCAAAGGGCGGACCCAGTTCAAAGGCCGCCAGATGCTGCTGTTATCTGATGGCGCGTGGGGTTTGGTCCGTTAGGGCAACAAACGGGCCAAGCGGCGCTGACATAGCGCCCCCCTCCGAAAGGTGGCAACCTGCAAGGGAGAGAAGAACAAAGGGGAGAGAGAAAAATCAGGGTCCCAGCTTGGCAGGGAAGGCAGCATGGAAGGCTTTCAGCAATCTCGGAGCCCTGACGTGCTTGGCCAGTACCCACTCGGGGTGTAAGTCCTTGGCGGTCCATTTCACTAGGTAGCTGAGGCGGCCCTTGTGGCGCCCCGAGTCCAAAACCGCACGAATCTCGAAATGTGTGTGGGGGCCTACCATGATTGGCACTGGGGCGTCGACCTCCGCGGACCACTTCCGGTCGGCCACCGCTTTCTTGAGCAGGCTGACATGGAAGACAGGGTGGACCTTGCGCCAGGTGTGCGGGAGATCCAGCTTGACTGCCACGGGGTTGACGACCTCCACCACCCAGAGGGGCCCCACAAACTTGTTTGCAAACTTGCGGGACGGCTGGGTGGATTTGAGATGCTTGGTGGACAGGAACACGCGGTCGCCTACCGCATATGTGGGTTGGGGGCCCCTCTTCTTGTCGGCGTAGAGCTAGTAAGAGTCCCGAGCCTGGCGGAGGGCGGCCTGGATTTGGGGCCAAGGTTCGGCGACCTTGGTGCCCCAGTCGGTCGGTGGGGCGGCCGGATCCGTCGCCGGGGCCACCGCCGGAAAGGGGGGAAAGTCGCGGCCAGAGACGACCCGGAAGGGAGAGGCCCCCGTTGAGGCGTGTTCGGAGTTGTTGTAGCTGTACTCCGCGACATCGAGCAACTCGGCCCAGTTATCTTGTTGATACGTGGAGTAGCACCTGAGGTACTGTTGGAGGGTTCGTTGGACCCTCTCCGTCGCCCCGTCCGTCTCTGGGTGAAAAGCAGTGCTCAGGGCCCGACGCGACTCCAGCCCCGCCAGGAACGCCTTCCAGAATCTCTACGTGAACTGTGGCCCTCGATCACTCACGCCTCGGCGTGGGCACCCGTGGAGCCGGAAGATGTGGTGCGTGAACAGGCGCCCCAACTCGGGAGCCGTGGGGAGCCGCCGAAGTGGGACGAAGTGGGCTTGTTTGGAGAAGAGGTCCACCACCGTCCAGATGGTGGTGTATCCCCCACTGGGCGGGAGGTCGACCACGAAGTCCATGGCGATTTCGCTCCAGGGCTCAGCGGGGTCGGCCACCGGCTGCAGCAGTCCCGTGGGCCGGCCTGTTTTCAGCTTGTTCTTTGCACAGACGTCGCATTCGGAGATATAGTCGTTGGTGTCTTTCCGCATCGCCGGCCACCAGAACTGACGCGCCAACAGCTTTAGGGTCTTGGTGAGGCCGAAGTGTCCGGACAACTTGGAGTCGTGGGCTTGGCTCAGGATCTGCCCTCTCCTGCTCTGCGGGACGTAAAGCTTGTCTTTGTAGTACCAGATCCCTCCGGCTTCAGACAAATCTCCCCGGTGCTCTTCGAGCCAGGCGTCGCCTCCATACGCGGCTGCCAGGTCGACCAAGAGTTCCGGGGACCCAGGGACCGCGGGCTGTGGCGGCTTGGCGGCCGCCCGGGTGTGGGCCATCAGGCCCAGTTGGCGTTTGGAGAACACGGTCCCCACTTCCTCGGGCGCCGAGTAGTCGGTTTCAGGCATTCTGGATAGGGTGTCGGCGAGGACGTTCTTCGCCCCGGGCAGGTACTTTAACTCAAAGTTAAATCGGCTGAAGAATTGCGCCCATCTCAGTTGCTTGGCGTTGAGCCTTTGTGGGGATTGTAGTGCCTGTAGGTTTTTATGGTCAGTCCAAACTTCGAAAGGCAGGGCGGTTCCCTCCAGGAAGTGTCTCCAGTGGCTTAGCGCGGCCCGGACCGCGAACGACTCCTTTTCCCACACATGCCAGTGCTTCTCCGTCTCCGTGAACTTTTTAGAGAGGTAGGCGCATGGCCTGAGAGTGCCTTTCTCATCCCGTTGCAGGAGTACCACTCCGTAAGCCGCCTCGGAGGCGTCGCACTGCACCGTAAACGGCCGGTCGGCGTGAGGGTGCATCAGCAGCGGCTGGCTGGTGAAGCTTTGCTTGAGGCTGTCAAATGCTTCTTGGCACTGCGGCGTCCACTTTAACTTGGCGCTTGGAGACCTTGCCTTTTTCGTCTCCCCCAGGCCCTTGGTTTTTAGCAGTTCAGTGAGGGGGAGCGCTATCTCGGCGAAGCTCTGGATGAACTGTTGGTAGAAGTTGGCGAACCCCAGGAATCCTTGCAGCTGCCTCTGGGTCCGGGGGGTCTCCCATGCCAGCACGTCCCGTATCTTGTTGGGGTCCATGGCCAGGCCTCGCGTGGAGATGCGATATCCCAGGTAGTCCAGTTCCTGTCTGTGGAACTCACACTTGGAGAGCTTGACGAAGAGTTGGTTTTTCCGCAGCCGACGAAGGACTTCTCGGGTTAGCTCGACGTGTTCGGCTTCTGAGGTTGAGTAGATCAACACGCTGTCCAGGTAGACTAGAACTCCCTTGTACAACAGGTCTCGGAAGATCTCGTTGATAAACTGTTGAAATATTTTTGGAGCGCCTTTTAGTCCGAACGGGTTGACCCGGAACTGATACTGTCCCAGATGGCAGTTGAACGCCGTCTTCCAACAATCCTCGTCCCACACCCGTATCCGGTAAAACGCTTCCCGGATGTCCAGCTTGGTGAAAAGGCAGGCCCCTCCTAGCTGGGCCAGTATTTCCGACATCAGGGGCAACGGGTAGGGGTTTGACGCGCTGATGGCGTTGAGGCCTCGATAGTCCACACACAGGCGCAGGGTGCCATCCGCCTTGGGGCGGAACAGGACCGGCGCCGCCAGCGGGCTTGTTGACTTTTCAATAAAACCTCTGTCCATGTTTTTCTCAATGAATTCCCTTAGCGCCTTCCTTTCCGGCTCGGACAGGGCATACAGCTTTGGGCTCGGCAGTTTGGCGCCCTTTTCAATTTCAATTGCGCAATCTGACTTCCGGTGTGGGGGGTAGCTGGTCACTTTCCCGCTCACTGAAGACCTCCTCCAAATCTCTGTATTCTCGCGGGATGCTGCGAGTTTGGCTCTCTGCTGCATCCACTCCGGCTCCGTCCTGTGCTAGGGCCCCGTCTTCGCCTGGGTCATTTATTCTCGCCCGCGCCTCTCCGTCCCGGAACCTTACTGCTCCCGTTTCCCAGTCGCGTAACCACGGGGCCCCCAGGATGACGGGCTGGTGTGCCATGGCGGAGATCACAAACCTCATGGTCTCCTGGTGGGTCCCAATTTGGACTCTCATCTCTCCCGTCTTGTGGGTGGCAGGCTTCCCATTGGCCAGGGACCCATCCAGTTGGGAGAAGAGGATCTGCTCTATTAAGGCTTGGGGCTTTATTCCCAGTTGCTTGGCCAGCTGGGGGGACATCAGGTACCGGGTGCACCCACTATTTAGCATGGCTACTGTCTCTATTTCTTGGGGTCCCTCCGGGTTCCATAACTTGATATCAAACTTAAAAGTGTCACAACCAAGGGGATCAGACTCACCGCCCTGAGGGGTCCGGACCTGCCGCCGGGCGTCTACAGCAGATCGTTGTCGTTTCCCGCCAGCCATTCGGGGTCGCTTTCCTCCTTCTCCAACTCTAGCTCCTCCGCCTCTCGGAGACTTCGGGGTGCCCGCGCGGTTTCCACGGCTGCAGCGGCCTTGCCTCGAGTTGGGGTCTTGGTCGGCGGGGTTGGCTTGGGCTCCGGCGTTTTCTCCGGTTTCGGTGGGAGACTCCTCCGGCGGCAGTCCGCAGCCCGGTGGCCCTCCCGGCCTCACGAGAAGCATGCTCCTCTCTTCCCCTTGGGGCCTTCCTGACTGCTCGAGCAGGCTCTCGGCGATGGCCTCCGGGTGGTCCCCGGCCTCCCCGACAGACCTGGTCCTCTGCCTCTCCCGCCCTTTCGCTGGCGGCGCAGCATTTGCGCCATGTCACACTCCACTCTCCCCGCGGAGACTATCCAGTCCTCTAGAGTCTCGGGGTTTCCCCGGTGTATGGCCCACTCAAGGATGTCTGACCTCAAGCCGGCTTTGAAGCACTCCAGCTTTGTGACAGCTGACCAGTCCCTGATCTTTCCCGCCAGCACCTTGAAGCTCAGGGCATACTTGGAGACGGATCTCTGGCCTTGATAGATCCTTTTGAGTTGGGCCTTAGCCTTTTCGCCTGCTAAGGAGTCTCTAAAATGGGTCTGCAGGGCTTCCAGGAAGGCGTCTAACCGCCTCAGTTGCGGGGCCTGGATGTCAGTCATTTGTACTAACCAGTTCGCCGCAGCCTCCTTCAGGTTGGCTCCCACGGCCCGCACCTTGGCCCCCTCTGAGGGGAAGGAATCCCCATAGTCCAACATGAAATTCTGCACGTTCGTGATAAAGTAGGAGAGCTGGCGCGGGTCTCCGTCGAACTTTACCTTCAGCTCCCTCCGGCTTCCCGCCATCTCCTGGCTCTGGTCCCCCAACCCCAGGTTGAATGTGGATGCTCCCCTCGGCGGGTGAAGTCATCTCCACTGTCCCGGAAGGTCACTCTCCCTGACGGTCATCCTGGTCGCTCCGACCCTCGGCTCGGGGTCGGGCGTCTGGGAGCTCCCACGGCAACTCTCCCAGCCTGGTCAGCAGCATCTCCATCTGGGACTGGAGGGTTTGCACCGCCTGGGTCAGGGCGAACACCTGGACCTCCAGTCAAATCTTGGCCGGGCTGGGCAAGTCGCTGTCTAGGGCGGGATCCCTCTCTCCTGGTCGGGCGGCCTTCTTGCGCCGGGTCACGTCCTTCGCGGGTGGAGCGGGGAGTAACGGCGCCTCGTCTCCCATACCCGAAATCACGACCTGGGGAGTCGCCCTCGGGGCTCCGGCCCTGGCTTCGTCTCCCTCTCCATCCATCTCAGCCTCTTCCTCCTCGCCCGAATCCCCCGGGTGCAGGTCAGCGGGCGCTTCCATCTCGGCTTGAGACATCTCGTAAAGGTTGCTATGGTCGGAAGGTTTTCACGGCCGTAGAAGTTGGTGAGTCTATCTTTATGTCAGCTCCGGCAAGGGGGGTCTAATGAACCACGTTTCACTCCAAACGGTGTTGAAGGATAAGCAGTTTAATAGGTCCTTAATCCAAGGCAAGCAAAGATAGACTAACTTCTTCCCGTGCAAGAGTCTCTTCAAAACCCTCCCCGGCCCGCCCCCCTGCTGGGCCCCTTTTTCCACTGGCTTGACCATCCGGCTCTCTGCATATCAAAGTTCAGGAAAGGTGCCTGGCACTTCAAAGGGCGGACCCAGTTCAAAGGCCGCCAGATGCTGCTGTTATCTGATGGCGTGCGGGGTTTGGTCCGTTAGGGCAACAAACGGGCCAAGCGGCGCTGACACTCATGCATAATGTACACACAAGCAGATTTATTATTCTTTCTCTTCACCCAATTCTAAATTCAAGCTCTGTTTAATGTAATCAAGATCAGCACATAGGAATGGTTGCAGAGACTTCTAATTGCTTTCCAACTGTGCTTAGATTGAGCCACCTGTGTGTCAGTGGCTCCATTCTTTGACAGCCCCATCAGCTGTTTCAGGCTTTTAAAATGTGCACATGTGCTGGAGCAGTCTACACAGGGAGCTCAGAAGGAAGTCATGTGGTTTCCATAGCTGCAGGAAGATACAGTCTTATGAAGGTGCATATTTTTGAACAGAATCGGATTTTAAGCGCACCTTTAAAAAATGTTCTTTTCAGCTGTTCACACAGTTCCATCTGCACTTTCCCCAAATGTCATTTAGCCACCCCTCCTTTTATCCCGGTTTCTTCTGGGTTTATAGGCATGTATGGGAGAGTCTTTGATTGTAGTAAGAGAGTTCACACTCTTTGTCAGTAGATTTCACCAGGATTTTGCACTCAAATTTGACTGACCATGCCTGAACTTCCTTTCCTTGGAAATTTCATACTTAGAATCATAGAACCATAGAGTTGGAAGAGACCTCGTGGGCCATTCAGTCCAACCCCCTGTGAAGAAGCAGGAAAATCACATTCAAAGTACCCCCTCCAGCCTCTGTTTAAAAGCCTCCAAAGAAGGAGCCTCTACTACATCCTGGGGCGGAGAGTTGCACTGCTGAACAGCAATCACAGTTAGGAACTTCTTCCTAATTTTCAGATGGAATCTCCTTTCCTGTGGTTTGAAGCCATTGTTCCACATCCTAGTTTCCAGGGCAGCAGAAAACAAACCTGCTCCCTCCTCCCATTACTTCCTCTTACATATTTATACTTGGCTATCATGTCTCCTCTCAGCCTTCTCTTCTTCAGGCTAAAACATGCCCAGCTCTTTAAGCCGCTCCTCATGGGGCTTGTTCTTCAGACCCTTGATTATTTTAGTCACCCTCCTCTGGACCCATTCCAGCTTGTCAACATCTCCCTTCAATTGTGGTGCCCAGAATTGGACACAGTATTCCAGGTGTGGTCTAACCAAGGCAGAATAGAGCATGGGTAGCATGACTTTCCTGGATCTAGACACTATGCTCCTATTGATGCGGGCCAAAATCACATTGGCTTTTCTTGTCCACACATCACATTGTTGGTTCATGTTTAACTTGTTGTCCACGAGGACTCCAAGACCTTTTTTCTGTTGAGGAATCCTGTTAAAGATACCAGAAGGTCATATACTGTCTGAGATTGTGTTGGCTGCCATTCTACCACTGCGGCTATGTTCCATTTCACAAACTGCTTTACTTCAGGTATAAGGGACCAACATTAGTCCAACAAATGACTGATTTGTAGTCTAACCCTTTGGGGTCCTACCTTTCCAAAATCCCATACTTGACATGTACACAGTACCTGAAGAAAATTCACTTGGCCTCTTTCCCTCCAGTCTAATTCTCTTCCTCTCTGCTTTTCATCCCTGCCTCCTACATGTTTTGTATTATTCCAGTCATTATATAGTCCTGTCCTGTCAGTTGGTGCCCCCTTGTTGTGGGGGAGAGGCTTGCGTACCCTAATGAAGTTGTGAGCTATGCTGGCGGTGTCATAATAGGTCACAACCAAAGGGTCTGACAAAGAGCGTCAAAGGGCAGGATGGGCTCTCTAGCCTTTTGGCAACCATCCTAAGAGAAGGAAAACTCTGATTTCAAACTCGGGCAGATGGTACGCATTTAACCCTGTAAGGTCAACCATCTAAGAGAAGGGAACTTGAATCAAACCTACGACCTGAGGACCTTGCTGCCACCGTCCCAGCTTGCTAGGCCTTGGCAGATGAACCTTTGGTTTAAAGGGTAAGGCCAGGTCTGTGCACACTGCGCTCCACCAGAAAAATCCATTGCACAGGCTCGAAGGACACATCCAACCTCCGAATCATCAACACACTTGTAGAAAGCATGGGATGAGTCCTTCGTGAATCTTCGTTAGCAAAGAAAAGCCAAAAGAGAAATAGTCCTGGGCCCACAACCCAGCTTGTCCTGCAGGGGCCTAATGAATAGTTCTTGATGGGATTCATAATAGAAATGCATTCTTTGGCTGTAGTCCTCTCCATACTTCTTGGGGAGTTATGCTCAGTGAAGTCAGTGGGACTACTAAGTAGCTGTCTGAATGGGATTGTGCTATGCATCTCATATTTCAGATCATATTTATCTTCCTTCTGTGGCTGGTCTATCACCATCAGCTTATCAGCTTCCCTTCTCAAGTGAGAATATTCCTTATGAAGAAGAAAGGGTTTTCTTTGCTGCCGAGATAGGGAAGGACTATCCTCCAAATGTGACTGAAGCCTCCTGTGTGGGAGCTACAGGTAAGAAATCACTCATTCCATTTGATTATAGCCTATTTGCAACCCCCCAAAGAGTAGCTTCGGCATCTTAGAATAAAGTTTATGAATCGTTCTGCAAAAGGGAAATCAGCCTTTTGAAACATATTTTGTGCTGGCAATGGCAAGCAAAAGACAGAAAGCTTCCTTTTGAAACCTTTAATAAAATATAAGTGTTGGATAACCAGCTACATGCTTTCTCTTTGAGAAAGTTTCATATGCTTGGGGACCAAGTCCTGATAAGAAAAATGAATGCATTTCGACATCAAAAACCTTGAAGAAATGCAAAGTAGAAGAGAGAGACAGACAGCTGGAGGTAGCTTGGAAGAGAGTAGCTGCTATACATACAGATGACCCATACAGAACAGCATACTTATGTACTGGAGAAGCCCATGTGAATGGGGGAATTTATATCATATTTATTTGGTGGGGCATTCAGTAAACCAGAGTCTGGGGTTTTTCTTTTTAGATATAGGACAGACAGAAAAATATATACATTGAAGGAATTGCCTTATATCAAATTTGGCTGTTGGTCCATCTAATGTAGCATTATTTATGCTGATTGCCCTTTTACACACGGGTTCTTCCCAACCTCTTTTTGAAATTTCAGAAATTTAATATGGTATTTTTGCACACAAAGCATTCTTTTTGTCAGTGAGCTACCCTCTAGCTCACAAGACTTGGGGCTGTAAATTAGACACATGGAGTATACATAGGAAGTCCTGTTCTGTTGACTACGTGAATTTGGAAGGCTCCATTCATTCAAAAACTCAAAGGGATGATGCTGGATGCTCATATACCAGTCTGGCCTGTGATTTCATCTTAGTTTGTACTGTATTATGCTGCACGTTATTGCATCTTCGTACAGCATTTGTGTTTTAATGTGTGGATGTTTTATAATGTTTTATTGTGCTGTTGTCCTGACTTTGTAAGCCACCCTGAGCCACCCAGGAGTGGCGGCCTAGAAGTTTGAGAAATAAATAAATAAATAAATATTGCTGAATGCATCAAAAAAGCTTGTGCACCAGCTGCACCCATACCTTGGGAAGTTTGAAGGCTAAAGTCAGTTAAAGGACCCAAACATTGAAACAAAGTATGTAACACCAGAAATATCAAAGCATTATTGTAAGTCAATCATTAAATGCTGTACTCACGGACCACAATTCAATTTGTACAATCATTATTTTCCACAATTAGTTTTGAGTCCATAAATGTAGAATGTACAGGCCCGGAGGATAGTAGAATCATAAATCAAAGTTCATAATAACAGTCCAAAGTTCATTATTGAAACGTGCAGGTTGAAAACAAAGTCATATCAAGTGGTGCCAAAGTAAAGTTCATATAAAGCCCGGTTGACGGAAGCTTAAGAATTCTTTCTCCGTTTCGCACCCTTAGGCGCATTATCAAAACCGTAATAACCAATGTGGCAATTGGGGCATCCACCGATCTACAATAAACATAAAGGGTCAGGTAATAAACAGCAGGTCCAAACCGGTAATAGAATTAGTTATACATAGTATCATAATATATTATACATACCACAATCCAGTAAGTAGTGAAGCACGGGCCATACTCAAGGGAGTAAGGCACATTACAGTACAAAAGCAATGCATTTAAACACAAATCATTAAGTCTCTATTGAAAACACCAGGGGGGGGGAGGTAGAGTCCTTAAAGGAGTAAAGAAATAAAATAAAATAATAAACAAAATAAAATAAAAGAATGAAAGAAATAAAAGAAATAAATAAAGTTATCCAACACTGCTGAATAAAAGAAAACGAGCCAAAAGATCTGAAGGAAGCATCACTGAACTTCATAGTATATTTATTATTATTTTTTTTATTTATTAAGTTCAACTTAATATACCGCTCTCTCTGGCGCCCAGAGCGGTTTACAAGATTAGTGCAAGTAAAAACAAGTAAAATACATAAAATACAATAAAACAGTTAAAACACCCGAATTAAAACATATTGCCGGCCAATAGCAATATTTAGCAATGACACTTGAATGACTGGCCAGTACAGGACTTTAGTTGAAATTCCACTCTTTTGAAGCAAATGGTGAAATAAATTTCAATTAAATGGAGTCCACTTCACCTGAATATTTTATTGAACCTAATTTATGATTTTTTAAAATAATCTGTATAATTTTCAGTATTTTAGTGTTTGCCATAGAATAAAATTAATTCTAAGTACTATCAAAAAGAAAAGGAGTAAAGATTGAAGAGTCCTTAAAGGAGTAAAGATTGAAGGGATATATTTTCGTTTAACCCTGTCACGATGCAGGGTCTTGGCCAAGCCCCTTAATCACTCACACAGAGACGGTAATCAGCTAACTATTTATTGAATAATAAGAAACAGGTGAAAAGGTAAATTGTCCATAAAAAGTATCAAAAACTTCAATCCAAAAGGTAAAGAGTCCGTAAGTAAAATCCAAAGGCAAACGTGGCAAAGGCTCCGCAAAACTATGTGGATCAAGGACTTGGTCCATGGCAAAGAACAAGGCAAAGTTCATGAACAATCCCAAGAAACTTCTTGGCAAGGCTTGAGCCGGCAACTTGGCTCCGTGGCACTCAGCTCGCTTCACTCCTCTTAGAATAGAAGTGGCCGAGCTACTGAGGATCCTTTCCCACAGATCCTATACTTAATCCTCTTGGCGAGGCCCCCGATGCTCTAGGCTTCTGCGCCAATCTGTGCTACAAGATCTAGCGCTTCTCTGGCGCTCTAGGCTACGGTGCCAATCTCTCCTGCTGGACTCAATGCTCCGTCTCCTATCAAAGCTCTGTCCTTGCCTCCCAGCACCTGGGTCGCTATCTTCATGAGAGCCGAACTCCCTTTCAGCTTCCATGGGCTCATCCTCCACTGTTTCCCTGATCCTTTCCTGCGACCCGTAACCACCTGGGTTCTCATACTGATCGGAATCATCGCTCTCAGGGTCAGCCTGAACTTCCCAGCTAGCATAGCCGTCAGGCCATTCATCATCCCAGGCCAAGCTCTCTGTGGGAGAGGAAGGCCCAGCTAACTCATCAGCCCCTTCCCCCATGCCCTCATCAACTGCAGCTGGCCCTAATGCAAGTGGTACCCCCGGTGCTGCCCCCTGCCCCCCAGGCACGAAAGGGAACTGGGTTGCTACAAACCCTTGGGGGTACTCGGTGGAAAGGGTTGAGATCCACCTATTTTCGGCACATATAAGTGCTGTATGCATATTTGCATGTGAGTCCACTTTGATGATTTCAATACAGGCAAATTTCAATTGATCAGGTGAATGTTTGAACTGAAGGCAATGAGAATATAAAATCGAATCTTGTTTTCCCAATCTAACGCAAGATTTATGCTCAGAAATCCTCACGCGTAAGGCACGATTCGTTTGACCAATGTACATGAATGGGCGGGGAAATGAACACCTGAGGGCGTAAATGAGGCCTGAAGAATTGCAGGTAGAGAAGCAGCGTATGCGAGCTTCTTTGTTGGCATGAATGTTCCTAATAATGGTGTCACGACAAATGTTTTTACATGAATTACAATGCCCACACTCCCGCGTTCCAGGGCTTAATGTACTGGGGTTAGGAATAGTCTTGAATGTAGAATGGATGATCAAGTTCTTGATATTCTGTGTCCTTTTAAACGCAACAATTGGCGGTTTTTCTAGTCCCGGGATGTCTGCTACAAGATTCCAATATTTGTTGACAATCTTCCGAATTTCACCAAAAGCAATTTTACATCAAAAGCAATTTTACTCCGTGTAATATTTCACATAAGGTGAAAGCGTTTGAAGACATCGTCACAAGTGAAATGCGCAAGATAAATCATAGACAGGATTTGAAGCGGGCCAACCTTCCCCCGCAGGATATTAACACTTTAAGGAGACTTGGAAATCATCCGGATATTATTTTTAAACCATCAGACAAGGGAGGAAGTCTGGTATGCATGAGAAAACAAGATTATTTAGCTGAAGTACATAGACAACTAAACAACACTCGATTTTATACTCAATTATCAGGAGATCCCTATCATCGTTTTTTGAAGATCATCACCACAACAGTCTACAATGCGGTGTCTTTGAATTATATTGACGAGAAAACATCTATTTTTTTGATAAATAAGCATTGCCGCACGGCACAGTTTTATATTTTACCAAAAATACATAAAAGTTTAGCCTTGCCACCAGGGAGACCAATCATCTCCGGCTCCAATTCTATGATTTTTCCTGTCGCCTCCTATGTACATTCATTTCTTAAACCATATGCATCGGCTGGAAGATCCTTTTTGAGAGATACCCAGGACTTGATTAATAAAGTTGAGAATTTCAAAATTGAGAGTGGGGACATACTCATCTCCGCAGATGTCACTGCATTATATAATTTTGTTCCACTTGAAGAAGTAAGGAGCATCATTCAAGACTTATGGGATACTCGCACAGATTTGTCACCCCCCCCCCCCGGATTTTTTGTTAGACTGTGTATTTGAACTAAATTACTTTGCCTTTAATGGGGTCTATTTTTTACAGAAATCCGGGGTATCCATGGGGTCATCCCTCGGGCCAAGCGTTGCAAACATCTTTATGAACGATCTAGAGAATAAGTTTGTTTATCATAATACACCTATGTCCAGAAATATTAAATTATATTTCAGATTCATAGATGATGTGGTGGCAGTAGTTAAAAGAGGAACCGATATATGTGATTTTTGTGAATAACAATTTGTTAAAGGTCAAAACATTCAAGAAACCAACGAGCAGGAATTCGTTCCTACAGTACTCCAGTTATCACACCTTTGCGTTAAAGGAGAATCTCCCCTTTTCGCAACTTTTACGCTCTTTTAATCAGGACTATACTAATGCCGCCTCCAAACTCATGACGGACTTAAGAACCAGAGGTTACCCAGATCATACCTTGCGAACTGCAAAAAGGAAGTCAGATTCCATATCACGGCACACTTTATTACGGACGAAACAGAAACCCGCTCTGGACAGAGTTGTGTGGCCCCTGACCCTAACCCCCCACAGTGGTGAAATTCGGAAGATTGTCAACAAATATTGGAATCTTGTAGCAGACATCCCGGGACTAGAAAAACCGCCAATGGTGGTGTTTAAAAGGACACAGAATATCAAGAACTTGATCATCCATTCTACATTCAAGACTATTCCTAACCCCAGTACATTAAGCCCTGGAACGCGGGAGTGTGGGCATTGTAATTCATGTAAAACATTTGTCGTGACACCATTATTAGGAACATTTATGCCAACAAAGAAGCTCGCATACGTTGCTTCTCTACCTGCAATTCTTCAGGCCTCATTTACGCCCTCAGGTGTTCATTTCCCCGCCCATTCATGTACATTGGCCAAACGAATCGTGCCTTACGCATGAGGATTTCTGAGCATAAATCTTGCATTAGATTGGGAAAACAAGATTCGATTTTATATTCTCATTGCCTTCAGTTCAAACCTGATCAATTGACATTTGCCTGTATTGAAATCATCAAAGTGGACTCACATGCAAATATGCATACAGCACTTATACGTGCCGAAAATAGGTGGCTCTCAACCCTTTCCACTGAGTACCCCCAAGGGTTAAATGAAAATATATCCCTTCAATCTTTACTCCTTTAAGGACTCTTCAATCTTTACTCTTTTAAGGACTCTACCCCCCCCCCCCTGGTGTTTTCAATAGAGACTTAATGATTTGTGTTTAAATGCATTGCTTTTCTACTGTAATTTGCCTTACTCCCTTGAGTATAGCCCGTGCTTCACTACTTACTGGATTGTGGTATGTATAATATATTATGATACTATGTATAACTAATTCTATTACCGGTTTGGACCTGCTGTTTATTACCTGACCCTTTATATTTATTGTAGATCGGTGGATGCCCCAATTGCCACATTGGTTATTACGGTTTTGATAAAGTGCCTAAGGGTGCGAAACGGAGAAAGAATTCTTAAGCTTCCGTCAACCGGGCTTTATATGAACTTTACTTTGGCACCACTTGATATGACTTTGTTTTCAACCTGCACGTTTCAATGATGAACTTTGGACTGTTATTATGAACTTTGATTTATGATTCTACTATCCTCCGGGCCTGTACATTCTACATTTATGGACTCAAAACTAATTGTGGAAAATAATTATTGTACAAATGGAATTGTGGTCCATGAGTACAGCATTTAATGATTGAATTACAATAATGCTTTGATATTTCTGGTGTTACATACTTTGTTTCAATGTTTGGGTCCTTTAACTGACTTTGGCCTATAAAGCCCTAAACTTACCTAAACTTACTTATAAAGCCCTAGACTTCACTGACCCAACTTACCTATTTGAACATGTCTCCCCTTACAAACCTTCCAGGAATTTAAGATCATCTGGGATGGCCCTGCGCACGATCCCACCTGCCTCACAGGCGTGCTTAGCGGGGGCAAGGGACAGGGCCTTCTCAGTGGTGGCCCCTTGGCTATGGAACTCCCTTCCTGGGAATATTAGATTGGCCCACTGCTTCCTGATTTTTAGGAAAAGAGTAAAAACCTGGTTCTTCGAACAATCTTTTGGAACCTTATTGTAACCAGATATACTCAGTATTATGAACGAATATGGGACAGCTTAATGATGCAAATGGACATGGATTTTAACCTGGAAGTCATTGATTTTATTATTTGTAATTGTTTTTATATGAATTTTATTATGTGATTTAATCTATTTTAAACAATGTATTGATGTGTTTTCGGCATCTAATTGTTGCCAGTCTGTACGTCGCCCTAAGTCGCCTTTGGGCTGAAAAGGGCGGGATAAAAGTGGGGCAAATAAATAAATAAATAAAAAGAGCTCTTAAGCCTGAACACAAGAAAACCACAGAACCTCAAAGTCTGGTAGCAACCTCAGGCTACTGTGTAAGACACAGGTCCCACCCACACTATTTAACAGCAGTATACGAGTCTAAGAAATCAGTACATACTACAGTTATGATTGCTAGGTCAAAAACACACTAGGATTTTGTTTCCCCATTGCAAAAAGCTTTAAGTAAACATTTATTGGCCTCTATTGTAGACACATAGCACATAGATGAGATGATGGGACTTATAGTGCATGAAATGGAACTTACAATTTTACATCTAGTACAGGTAAGGTTTAGCTGCAACTCTTCCATGTCTGGATCTAGATTCCATGATAATTAACATGCAATGGGTGGGATGTGAGAAGAACCCCTTTGTAAGCTTCAGTGATGTATGGAGATATTGTCCTTCAATCATTACTAGTGTGATCTCTGTACGAAGATCTCTGTAGGAAGCAGCAATCATACAATTTATTCATAATCAGTCATTAGGTATTTGACCAATTTTGTTAAGAGTTCCAATGAGATAGTATTATCATATAATTTCTTTAGAAACTCATAATTTTAAAATTGGCATAATTATCCTGTAGGCTGGAAACAGCTTGACTCATAAAAAGAACACTATCGTCTGTTGAGTGAATCGAGGCCTTTCCAAGCATAGAGCACTGTGAATTGTGTAGGTCCAGGTTTTTCTCCCTTTAAGCTAATATCTATTACACCAACCAGGTCTTTCTTGCCAGAAAAAAACAACCCTATGACAAATTCATGGGATTGCCACAAATTGGCAAGTGATGTAAAGATATGTATATTAGGCTTGTGCACTGATTCAGAGTGGTCTGTATCATGATGCCAGGGCTCTGCCAGTACAGAGGCGAACCAAACAAACTCCCAGTTTGCACTTACTGCCTGGCTGTTTTAATAGTCCAAAATATAAAGCATAAAGATAGCACTCAGCCACAGAATATAAAACAAAAACTGATAGCAAAAATTACACCATAGTCACAGGGTCCAATCCAGTGGACAAATGCTGAGAGTTCAATGAGCAAAGTCCAGGGATCAAGCGTCTATACTGTAGTCAAAAGTCAGTCCAAAGATCCAAGGTTCCGGGATTCCAAAGGTTCAGGAGACAGGTCAGGACACCAAAAATCCAGAAACCTGGGGGAAAACCAGCAGCATCTACCACCAAAATAAGACAAATACTTTTCTCCTGAAGATCAGTCCCAAGGTTAGCTCATTATATCCAGAAACACCCAATTGCAACCTATCTCTTGCATACCTCCACCCTTAATTGCTTTCACCCATGAACTCTTAC
This sequence comes from Anolis apletophallus, assembly GCA_030556195.1. Taxonomy (NCBI): domain Eukaryota; kingdom Metazoa; phylum Chordata; class Lepidosauria; order Squamata; family Anolidae; genus Anolis; species Anolis apletophallus. The sequence continues at coordinate 25,911,038 of JARBWK010000016.1, forward strand.
TTACAGATTACTCAACCCTTTAGAACTAAGACTTACATTAACCAACTGCTAGGCCTACCACCACCAAGCACTATCAACTGCAGACATTCTGTTCCCTTCGGCCAATTCAGCTTGTTTGGCTTGGCCAGATGGCTCAGCTGTCACATATTTTCATCCATTACAGGACCTTGTGTCAGCTGATCATGGCTCCTTCTCCCCTATTTGGCACGACATGGTGCAGAGAAGATGTTGTGTGTTGCTCACATGGGTTTCCCTGTGATCCCTGCCTGTTGGGCCAATCAGAACATGTCTTTTGCAAGCTGTATCTAAAGAAAGGGTCCTAGGAAGGATGCTTCCTTAACCCAGTTCTTCAAACCCAGACTCCCTTGAAAGGAAGATAGGAAAACATCCCTAGAAGGATGCTACTAGGCATGAGAAAAATGAAACGGAAATTAAAAGAAATCGTAAGTGATTCGTATGTAATGGGCCTTTCAAGTTTATACAGATCGCAAGGCCAATCCCGGAAGTGGACTTTCTTTTACGCACCCCCTGGGCCCAAAATTTCGTTAGATTATTAAATATTTCGTTAGATTATTAAACAGGAAAATTTCCCCCTCCAAAATAGCTTTGCAGACATAACTCACAGTGAAATCGGGGCCTTTCCATGCTTGAAGCCTAATTAGAGTGGAAGGCCTCCTCCAGGAAGTGAAAAGGGAGCCGGAAACCATAGAGAGCCCGAAATCGGGACTCCTAGAGGGGCTGGAGGACTGACGAAAAAAGCGATTTAAACACCCAGGAAGGGGGTTTAGATAGAAGAACAGAGTAGGAGGACATAAGAACTGCTGAGAGAAGGGCAGCAGGAGTGAAAAGAGCACGGAGAGGAGAAGTAAGAGTTCAGAATCAAGAAAAGCCATAGAGTTCCAACGGAGGTCCTAGACTGCTATGGTAAAACTGAATGGGGAAAAAAAGATGGAGTGAGGAGAACTCTACAGATTAGCAAGGCCTGCACCAGAGGTAGGCCTAGGCATTTATTTAATAATATTAATAATAATAATATATTAATGCATTATATGTGTCCCTGCAAAGGAACCCTGTCCTTTAATAATATTAATAATAATAATATATTAATGCTTTATATCTCCCAGCAAGGAAACCAAGGGAAATGTTGCCCCTTGATTTGCCTGTGTTTAAAACAGTATCAGTCCTGTTTCCCTGCTTTGCCTACTTTAGAACTACTAACGAAATTTCGTAAGTAATTAAGTTACATTTCCGAAATTTTTGGGAAATTTTTTGTAAGTCTTTGATATACTAATAAAAAAAATCCCCCCCCCCCCCATTTGATTTTAGAATCCCGATTTTAGGATTCTAAAACATGCCTAGATGCTACCTTAACACAGTTCTTCAAATCCAGACTCTCTTGAAAGGAAGAAAGGAAAGGGTCCCAAGAAGGATGCTTCCTTAACCCCATTGCTGAAACCCAGGCTCCTTTGAAAGGAAGAAACAAAAGGATCCCAGGAATGGAAAAGGGAGTCTCGTAAGCTCCCCATTCCTGCCCATGGTCCGGATCTTCCTGGATCTTTCAGTTGCGGACTGGAAATGGCTATTTGGTACCTGCCCATTTTTGGGAGGCACGCAAAACAGATCAGTGGGTCTCCTGGAATTCGGACAGAAGAAATGGATTGAGGTTCAACTGAAATGCACAAGGCTAATGTATATACACAATAGTAGAGTCCCAAATGTGGATAATGCTTTTCCTTGAGTGGTTGTCTCAGTACTTGTGGACTTCTTATATGTCAAACAGGGCATTGGCAATTTTAGCTTTTTAGGGTTTTAAAAATTGTGTTTAATTTAGTCTTTAAGCCCTTGCTGTTTTAATTTGTAGTTCTATTTCTGTTATTTACATCACATCTTTGCAATTTCTACATGCACCATGTGGAGAGATTCAATTATGAGGCAGCACTGAAATGCGGTACATGCATAATAACATACAAAAATTGCTCATCCCATGTTGACAGCCGACTTGGTTTTAAAACACAAAGAACTTTCCCCTCACTCTGCAACCTGTTATTTAAGCCTAGTTATAAGAGCAACCAAGGAAAGATGGCTGATATTTTTTCCTCTTCCATGAACAGTGTAAACCAGCTATGAGAACAACAGGCAACACATTTCTATAAACCTAGAAATTTCGATCCTCATTCTTGCTGTGACTGCCTTCCACCATAAAAAAAAGAACAGTTGTTTGTGGGGGGTTTAAACAAAGGTTTGGGCAAAAGTCACTAACAGGGAGAAAAGAATTTAATAATAGATGTAATTTTCTCCTTTTGGGGTTTGTGCCACAATTTTGTCTCGTTATGGCTTATTGGGAGCATTCCCTAAAGAGAAACTGCATCTATTATTTTAAAAAAAAACCCATACCAGATATTCCTGGAAGACCAACTGGTTTGGTTGTGATAGCCTCATATTGCTGTCATGTTAGCTTTGCTTACTACTATACTAACCTATTTTCTCTCTCTTTTTCCTTCTATTTTCAGCACAAGAGAAGTACCGCTGGAACGGTTGCATTTAAAATATCATCTATGTTTATTACTGTTGGGTGCCCTTTTGTAATTTCAGCCACACAAGTGTTTTCTCTCTCTCTCTCTCTCTCTTTGGTACTTGTGTGTTAATATATTACACATACACACAGGTGCACATTTTGAGAGAGATACCAATTTGTTTTCATTTCCATTTTCCCCCTAACTGCTCCTTCTTAAACTGCACAGAACACAACATGCTTAGTAATTTTTTAAACTCTATTTTTACAGAGGTTTTAGATTTGGATGATGCAAAGGGTACACTTTTCTCTTCCAATTAAGGACATGGAAAAGCCCCTGAGAAATCTCATCAGTTGGCTTGACATTATTTTGGCTTTGCTTGATATTCCTCCGACAATTTGCCAGAGGAAGAGCTTTCAGACTTGCTTAAGATATTGCTTTCTGAGAGATCTGGTGATAGTCAAAATTCTATTGAGGTCTTCTGCAATATAGCAAGCATGTAAGGAGAAGAAAGAATCCTTAAAGAGGAAAATCTGTTCTAACTGCAGAGTCTCTGGAACTCCATTGTTTCCCATTGTATAGAAAAACTTTGCATGTAAACATTTGTTTATGTATCTATATTTATTTATTTATTTATTTATCATGTCTGCAGTGAATTAAGTATACAATTATAATGTATTTTAAAACAGAAACAACGTTAAAAACTTGGCATTGTGCTAAATGTCCTTTGGTGTGCCTCAGGTGTCACTGTGAGAAAGTGACTGTTGTACATGTGGCAGGGCTCAGGTTGCATTGTAGTAAGTGGTCTATTTGCTCTACTCTGCACTTGCATGTCGTGGGCTCCACTTTGTGCCCCATTTCTTAAGGTTGGGTCTGCATCTCGTGGTGTCAAGAGTGCAGTCTGTTCAGTGCCTTTCAAGTTGCCTTATCTTCTGTGTACACATGAGGGAATCTCTCATTTGGTATCAGCCGTGAATTGGGGTTCTGGGTTTTAGACTGCCACATTTGGACTCTTGCTTGCTGAGGTATACTTGTGAGTAGATCTTGTAGATCTTATACAATTATTTCTTGATTTAAATCATTGGCATGCTGGCTAATATCCGAACAAGGGAACAAGGGATGGTCTGACTATGTCATTGCCTTGGCCGCTACTTCCCAGCGGTTGTCAGGTGGTGCAATACCAGCTAAACAGTGTAATTTTTGAAGCCTTTCCAGTTGTCTGGTTTTCTATGTGCCCAGGGGGAGTTTCTCATCTGGTATTCACCATGGATTGAGGTTTCAGGTTTTAGCCTGCCACTTTTGGACTCTTGCTTGCTGAGGTATACTTGTGAGTGTCTCTGTGGATCTTAGTAAGCTCTGCCTGATTTAAGGCATTGGCATGCTGGCTGATATCCGAACAGAGGATGGGCTGGAGATATCAATGCTTTGGTTCTTTTATTACAGGCTGCTACTTCCTCCTTCAAACAAATTTTATTTTAACATATATAGAGTGAATAATATCAGGGAAAGAGGGGAACAATATATGTATAGAGAAGTAGGAAAAGTTTAAAAGAGAGAGGAGAGAGGAGAAATTTTAAAAGGGAAAAAATCATTAAAAACAAAAACAAAAAAGTGTTGTGACTTCCATTCCAAACATGCGTCTTCTCTTAATCTGTTTCTCTTCTTTCTCTTTATCGCTTATATATTTCATTAGTCTTTTCTATTGACATTTTTTTTCACATTCTATCAAGAGGTCCCAATTTGTACTTTTTATTGGTCTTCCTTCATTTCTCTTTAACAAGAAAGTTAATTTGTCCATATCTTTTATTTCCTTAAGCTTGTTAATCCAGTCCTCTATATTTATTTATTTATTTATTTATTAGTCAATTTTATATTTCGCTCCTCCCAGCAGGCTCGGGGCGGATCACAACAAGGATAAAATGTACAATACAAATGTACAGCGATAAAACAATAAAAACACAGTCATAATCCATAGCCAACTGATTACAGGTCGTCGATCTTAGATTCGAATATTGGTGAGCCTCTTTGTTCGAATCAGCCGAAGGCTGTTCTAAAGAGGACAGTCTTACAGGCTCTTCGAAAAGGACCAAGTTCATGTATTGCCCGGACATGATTGGGTAGCGAATTCCAAGACATGGGAGCCACAAATGAAAAGGCCCGTTGTCTTGTGCTGGACAAGTGGCAGGAACGGGGTGATGGAACAACCAACAGGTTCTGCTCTTCCGAGCGCAGTGGTCTCGGGGGAACGTACGGGGTAAGGCGGTCCCTTAGGTACTCAGGCCCTAGACCGTGCAAGGCCTTGAAGGTTAACACCAACACCTTGAAGGCAATTCGGTACTCAATGGGAAGCCAGTGCAGTTGCCGTAAAATAGGTGTAATATGCTCCCTCACTGGTGCTCCCACCAGCAAGCGAGCAGCGGCATTCTGCACCAGCTTGAGTTTCCGGATTGTCGACAGGGGAAGGCCCACGTAGAGGGCGTTACAGTAGTCCAGCCTCGAGATGACCGTTGCCTGGATCACCGTGGCCAGGTCGTCCCTGGACAGGTAGGGTGCCAGTCGCCTATCCTGGCGAAGATGGTAGAACGCCGTTTTGCTGACCATGGCGACCTGAGTCTCCATGGTCAGCAAAGGGTCCAATTGGACACCTAAACTCTTTACGAGGGATGACGGGCTGAGCTGCTCGCCATCCAGGGTAGGCAACCGGCACTCATCCAGCCCAGGGCGACCGGGCCACAAGATTTCCGTCTTCGACGGATTCACCTTCAGCCGTCTGGCACGCAGCCAACCAGTCACGGCTTCAAGACATAGATGGAAACAATCGGGTACGGTATCCTGCCTGCCGTCCATTCTCAGCAGAAGCTGGGTGTCATCCGCATACTGATAACACTCCAGACCAAAGTCGCGAACCAGCTGTGCCAGGGGGCGCATATAAATGTTGAATAATAAGGGTGAGAGGATGGCCCCCTGGGGGACCACGCAATTTAATGGGAGTCTCCCGGAGACCTCCTCTCCCCTCTCCACACGTTGTCCCCGGTCCCGGAGGAAGGAGGCCACCCACTTAAGGGCAGTCCCCCTCACCCCGGTCACGGCTAAACGATGGGCCAACAATGCATGATCTACGGTATCAAACGCTGCTGTTAGATCTAACAAAACAAGCAGGGCTGACCCACCCTGGTCCAGCTGGCGGCGAAGTTGGTCTGTAATGGCGGCAAGCACGGTCTCCGTCCCATGCCCAATACGGAAGCCGGACTGGAAGGGATCAAGTCCAGCTGTGTCTTCTAAGAACTGCTGCAGCTGATCCGCTGCTGCCCTCTCAATTACTTTGCCTAGAAAAGGCAAGTTGGAAACGGCCTGTAATTGAGGGAGCCGAAGGATCTAACTCGGCTTCTTCAGCAGCGGTCTTACCATAGCCTCTTTCAGTCCCCCCGGGAAGACTCCTTGCTCAAGGGAGCTATTTATGATCGTGCCCAGGGGGCCACGTAGCCCCTCCTGGCAAGATCTAATTAGCCAGGAGGGGCACGGGTCGAGGGAGCAAGTAGTTGGTCTAGCTGCAGCAAATATCCAGGACTTTTTCTTGTTTCCATAATTTTGCAAAAGAAATTCTTGCTGCGGTTACCATATAAGTAAATAGTCTATCTGTGTTATCGTCAAGACTGAGGTCTGAGTCCGTCATTCCCAGTAAATAATATTCTGGCTTCTTCTTAAATTTCCTATTCAACATTTTCTGAGATGCTTCATGTATCCTTGTCCAGAACTTATTGGCACTCTTGCAAGTCCACCACATGTGAAAAAAGGTCCCCTCCTGTTCATGACATTTCCAACATTTGTTTGATGTGTTTTTATACATCAAGCCTTGTTTCTTTGGCATAATGTACCACCTATGGAATATTTTTAGCCAATTTTATTTCAAGTCCGATGTATATGTATATTTTAATTTTTTATTCCAAATCTGTTTCTACTCCCTAAAGTGGATCGGTCTTTTCAAATTTTCTGCCCATTTAATCATACATTGTTTTACTTCTTCAGTTTCTGTTGCAAAAGGCTGCTACTTCCTGGTGGATGTCAGGTAGTGCAATACCGGCTAAATCCACTGTTTTAATGTGGTGAGATATATTCCTCACTGGAATATTCAGCAGAGTAGCAAAGCACAAGGGCAGATGTCTTCACTGTGTCTGGTTGTCATCCCCAGGTTGTGCCAGTCAGCTATCTTATGATATTATTTCTAGCACCCACTTTTTGCTTGATATTCAAGCAATTCTTCTTATAAATCAGAGCACAGTCCCGATTAACTCCCAGATATTTGGGTGTGCTGAAATGCTCCAGTGGGATTCTTAAGGTGAAAAGCACAAGTCTGCATTTTAGATGGACTAGGAATCAGCTGGTTTTCCCTGTAATGGGAAGTAAAAGCAGCACCTGAAGCAGCATACAATCAAACATTGAACTAAAGTGTTTATACCATTTTGCCATATTGTGACATGTATTACCCTATGACAGATAAACAAGAATGGTGCTCTTGTAGATTTTTTTCATGGTATATGCATTTACTTTGGACTAAGTCTTCTTGTGCTCTAGAGTTTATTTTTGTATAGATATATGCATTAGGTCCAGTCATGTCCAATTCTGGGGGTTGGTGCTCATCGCCATTTGTAAGCCAACGAGCCGGCATTATCTGTAGACTCCTCCAAGGTCATGTGGCTGGCATGACCTCATGGAGCGCTGTTACCTTCCCGCCTGAGTGGTACCTATTGATCTGCTCACATTTGCATGTTTTTGAACTGCTGGGTTGGCAGAAGCTGGGTCTAACAGCAGGAGCTCACGCCGCTCCCAAATTCAAACCTGCGACGTTTTGATCAGCAAGTTCAGAAGCTCAGTGGTACAACCCACTGCACCACCAGGGGCTCTGGTGTACTATTACTAGTAATAGAGTGGTACTGTTACTACACACTATATTCCTATCAATACAGTTGGCAAAGCCCCCCTCTCTTCCCAGGAGTGCAAGAAAATGAAGAGAGTGATCCAGGATCCTTCATAGGGATCCAGAATGGTTTTCCTCCAACCTGAATTTTGGAGAAAGATGTTAACCTTCTGATTTTTAACTGAAGCAACAGTCACATTGGACAGATTACTCCAGGTTGAATTGCATCAGCCTACATATGTGTGTTGTTTGGGTGCATGCAGTAAATGACAATGTGGAAGCACCCCAACTCCCTTAAATCCTTTTCCTGTCTTTTGTGCTGTTAACTTTCTTGTTTAGCTCAGTATTGTCTGCATATTTAATACACATCCATTCTATTCTCCATCCTCCATATTACTGTATCACGTGCCGTCAGAATACAGCCCTGGGAGCATATATCGTCTGGACCAACGGATTGTAACTGGATAAAAGCATTATAAAAGATTAAATTATTATCATTATTTATATCCTACTGCTTTGTTGCATCAGGCTTTCTTAAAAGTACCAAACAAAGCAATGCCAAAGAGCTTTTAAATCCAGGATTTCAGCCAGTTCATGAAAAATAACCAACTCTTTTTAATTCTGCTAAATGAAAAAGTTCTTTTGAAAAATGTAACATCTTGTTGGTAAAGGCAATGGATTTATTCTGAGCAGAAAAAGAGGAGGGTGAAACCGAATTTAATAAGATTCTGAATGAAAATTATTACATGACAAAAAAAACCTTCTTGTTACTCCAAGGGCTTAATTTACCTGTCAGTCATTGCACACCGAGCAATGTTCCCACCTGAGTTCCCTTGTGCACAATGCAAAGTCCCCCATTCCCACTTCTCTAAATGGGTGCTTTATTTACCCACATATCATCCTCGCCCTTGTTCATCCATCAGGTGAAGGAAGAAGAACGGGGAGCAGCAATACAACTCATGGATAGAACAGAACAAGGTGTGACAACCATCAAAAGAACCAACGATTACTAAAACAAGATCGTGAACATTGTCGTTCTTAACATTGTTCTTAACATTGTTGTGAAAGCAGGGAATGTGTGAGTACATAGCAGCTGTTTAAAGACGAATTACTAATGGGCAAAATCCTTTGTTTCAGATTGCAAATAACCCTAGAAAAAAGTGAGATGGGCGAGAATTCTGGTAAGATGTGAAATCTTGACCATGTGAGAATTTCAGTCAGAAAAGTAGATAGTGGAATGGGAAAACTCCAAAAGCAAGGAAATACATTATTTCCTTGATATGGGATATTGGTTATTTAATATTATTGCTAAACCACATATCTGCTGAATTTGTTGACCGAAAGGTCAGCAGTTCGAATTTGGGGAGCAGAGTGACCTCCCTCAGTTAGCCCCAGCTTCTGCCAACGTAGCATGGAAATGTGAATAGATCAATTGGTACCGCTTTGGTGGGAAGGTAAGGACGCTTCATGCAGTCATGCTGTCCACATGACCTTGGAGTTATGTATGGACAACACCGACTCTTTGGCTTAGAAATGGAGATGAGCACCAACTCCCAGAGTTGGACACAACTAGACTTAATGTCAAGGGGAAACCTTTTCCTTTTTGGTTTACTTTCATATTTCATATTTCCAAGAAGCCTTGAGATATACATTTTATTTATAAATTTATTTATAAATTCGATTTGGTAGACCGCTCTCTCTGGAGCCCAGAGCTGTTTCAGCATAAAATCAATAAAACATCAATAAACAGATAAAAGACGTATACCCAAAAGCCCCCCTCCCCACAAATGATCCCGGCAAGCAATAATACACAGAGGCAATGACAATTCTCCCTTCCCATGTCACCTACATAACAACTTTGTGAGTCAAATCAGGTTGAAAAGGTGTACCATGTGTCAGTGGTTCCGTCTCACGCCTTTGCAACCTGTGGACATAGTGTTGATATTTGGGGAAAGTATTGGCTCCCACACCACAGTTAACATTGGTAGGAAATATGCTAACCAATTACAGATCTTCAAGTCTGACACAAAAATAATATACAGAATATGCCTAGTAGTGCTAAGCAGTATAAATGTAAATTCTAGCATATTGCCATTAGATCACTTAGACTGTGCATACTCAGCCAATTCACAGTTGTCCCTTTCACTTATGGTTCTCAGGCTGAGCCACACACCTTACTGTGGCCAGAAAGGGAAATATTAAAATAATCATTTTTTTAAAAAAAAATCTACTCAGAGATTTGGCAAATAATGATGGATTATGTTGTGTACAAAACTCATGTTGTGTTAGCACTGCATCCAATTTTTGAAAATGCACAATCAGCAAAGGAAAGTTTCTTTCTGAGAATATATATATATATATATATATATATATATATATATATATATATATCTCACAGTCTACAGAAGAATTAGGTGGGACCAAAACCAATAAATATAGTGAGAACTCTTTGAATTTTTCATCTAGATATATGTCCTAGTCCCATGTGATCAAGGGGCAAAATGCACTATGCCTGACTAGTATTGGCTGGCACTTTCTGAATCCCATTGGGAATTAACTGGGAGCCGAATTATCCTCTAGCTGGAAAGTGGAACTATAAACTCTCATCTTATAGTGGCAAATATCTTCTTCTGAGAATGATATGGGGTTTTTCTTTCCACCTTCCACACAAATACTCAACTGTAATTCACCTTAACTTCTGTGCAAGTAAGTTCCATTTTCAACCTATCAACTTGGGACCTTGGGAAAATTTGTAGAAGCCCGCTCCCTTCTCAAGGATGTTCAAGACAGGGACACTCTCTATGCATTTTTCTGAGTCTTTTATCTTGGGGTATATAAAGTAGACTTGTGTAATCCAGGTAAACAGCGATCTGTTTTGGTGTTGTCCTGGATTTTGGTGGGGGAGGGGTCCCAATTCATTATTGAGAGACTCCCAAATTCAGGAGGACAGAAATCTGTTTTTGATCTGGGAAACCAAAAGATTCATTTTCTATCTGGCCCATTATGGGTGGCGGCGGTGGGACTTCCCAGGCACCCCTTCCCATCATTTTAGACATTGTTTGTCCTTATATCCTTCATTAAGACCTGGATTAAAAGCATCAGAGTTAGAATAACACTCTTTCTGCAATCCTTTATCTTCTGTCTGTAGAGAAGACTAGGATTAATGCTTCCGTAAAGCTGTTTCTTTCTGTTCTAGAGGAGACAGGCACTACAGGTGCCATCCAGCTTTCCAAGGCATTTTAAGGAGGCTTCCCACTTTCCAGGGAAGGAAGAGCGATGACATGGAGCTATCCAATAGGCATGGTTAGGTTTGTTCGGAAACTTTGTAATTCGGAATAAATTTGGAAAGATTTGCTTTTTGAAGCAATTTTGAAGTTTTTAAGGAAACCGGGAGTCCCTTTGCCCTTCCGAAGCTTTTCTGCCATTTCTGTTATGAAGCAGTAAGTGAGTCGGAAATGATTCAGTGTTTCTCCACTTCTGGTCCGTGGCCTCAGCTCAAACCTGGGAAGCGGTTTAAAACCCAGTGGATGGCTTTCTGTCACGATGCAGGGTCTCGGCCCAGCCCCTTAATCACACACACAGAGCTAATCAGCTAACTATTTATTGAATAATAAGAAACTGGTGAAAAGGCAAATTGTCCATAAAAGTATCAAAAGTTCAATCAAAAGGTAAAGAGTCCGTAAGTAAAATCCAAAGGCTAAACGTGGCAAAAGGTCCGCAAAAACAATGCGGATCAAGGACTTGGTCCGTGGCAAAGGAACAAGGCAAAGTTCATTACAAGGCCCAAGAAACTTCTTGGCAAGGCACGAGCCGACAACCTGGCTCCGTGGATCTTCGCTCGCTTCACTCCCTTCAGATCAGAAGTGGCCGAGCTACTGAGGATCCGTTCCCACGGATCCTATACTTAATTCCCTTGTTGCGACCCCCGACGCTCTAGGCTTCGGCGCCAATCTGTGCTACGGGATCTAGCGCTCCTCTGCCACTCTAGGCTTCGGTGTCATTCCCTCCTGCTGGACTCAATGCTCTGTCTCCTATCAAAGCCCCGTCCTTGCCTCCCAGCACCTGGGTCGCTATCTTCATGAGAGCCAGACTCCCTTTCAGCTTCCATGGGCTCATCCTCTGCTATCTCCCTGACCCTTTCCTGGGACCCGAAACCACCTGGTTTCTCTTTTTTCTTTTTTTTTTAAATAAATATTTTTATTGTTTTATTATTATCAACACAATATTATACAATGTCTATTTACAGCAGATTCATGTTATTCATTTCTAGATACAATACTTCAATCTTTAGCATCTGCCATTATGTTTTTCTTATACATTTTGTATCCCTCACCGCTGTGCTCCCCTCCCCCTCCCCAAGCCATTGCTTTTACATATCATTCGTCCAAAATTTCATTTCTTCTTGTGTAGGTAACCTTCCTTCTTCCTTTTCTAATCCTTTTTCAATAAATTTTCTCCATACCTCATAAAAATCACTTTGTTTCCATATACCTCTTTTACTTTTAATATACATGTTAACTTTTCATTTATTGCCAGTTTCCATACTTCCTTGTACCATTCCCTATTTGTATATTTATTTCTTTTTCCAATTCCTTGCTATAAGCAGTCTTGCTATTGTTAATAGGTTTGTTATCGCATCTTTATCCTTTTTTTCCAATTGTATACTATTATATAATGATAATAAAGCTATACTAGGACTTCTTTCTATTTTAATATTCATTATATCTTCTATTTCTTTAAATACTTTCGCCCAAAATTTGCTTACATATTTACATTGCCACCACATATGTATGTATGTTCCTGTTTCTTGGCATCCTCTCCAACAGTTTTTCGAGTAGTTTTTATTTATATTTGCCATTCTTACTGGTGTAAGGTACCATTTCCATATTAATTTATAATAATTTTCTTTAATCCTTATTGATAAATTTTTAAGATGTCTTTGTCTCCACAATTGTTGCCACTCTGTTTCCTTTATTTTTATCCCTAAGTCTTCTTCCCAGACCTCCTTAAGGGTGTTATTTTTGTTTTTCCTTCCTTTATTTCAATTATTATCTTATATATTTTACTAGTTATTCCTTTCAAGTTTTCGTGCTCTTCTACATCCCTCCCATTTTGTATTATTTGTTCAAATTGGTTAACCTTACTTCCTTTTTTATTGTTTTTAACCAATTTTTAAACCATTGTTCTAATTGTATACAATGGAACCATGTCAATTTTATTTCTCTAAATTCTTCCATAATCATTTCCTTCTTCGTTCCTACTTTTATCCAATCCTCCATTTTATCTAATTTTTTTCCCTTAACTTTTTATCCATTATTTGTTTTAAATTCTTTGGAAATTTCTTTTCCATTACAATTGGGATTATTACTGATCCATCCGTTATTAACATTCTCCTGTATTTATTCCACACTTCTAATATATTACTCAACATTGGATTTCTAATTTCCCTAATTTCTTTCCTCGTGAATTGTTTAAAAAATATATTCCATATTTCTTCTTCCACTTTTCCTGAGTAATTTCTTAGCCATTCTACCCCATCTTTTTTAATCATTCCTTCTATAACCAGTCTCAATCTACTCGCTTCATAATATTTTTTAATGTTAGGGAATGCTAAACCTCCTTCTTTTTGCGATTTATACCATAACTGTTTGTTTAGTCTATTTCTTTTACTACCATTGCAATATTTATTTATCATTTGTTGCCATCTGTTTAATTCTTCCTCTGTAATTTGAAGTGGCAGCATTCTAAATATGAAGTTTATCTTTGGGAGTATTTTCATTTTTACTAATGCTATCTTTCCAAACCAAGATAGATGTATACTGTCGTACTCTGTTAATTTTTTTTTGAACCTCTTTTCTCAATGCTACTACATTTACCTCTTCCATTTCTTTTAAATCTTTTGTTATTATTACTCCAAGGTATTTTAATTTGTTCTTTAGTCTAATTCCCATTTTTCTTTGTTCTGTAAAATCTTTTTCTTCTTTCTTTGTATAATTAAATAGCATCATTTCTGACTTATTCCAATTAACTTGTAGACCCGTTGATTCCCCAAATTTCTCTAGATGTTCCTTTACTTTATCCATTTTACCTACTATATTTTCAATAAATAACAATGTATCATCTGCAAATAAGCTCACCTTCTGCTTTTCCTTTATTCCTACCCCTTCTAAGTTTTTATCATTCCTAATGGCATTCCCAATGGTTTCTCATACAGATTATCTGAATCAGCACTTTCAGTGTCGGCCTGACTTTCCCAGCTATCATAGCCATCCAGCCAGCCATCATCCCATGCTAAGCTTTCTGTAGGAGAGGAAGGCCCAGCTGCCTCATCATCCCCTTCCTCCATGTCCTCATCTGCTGCAATTGGCCCTAATGCAAGTGGGACCCCCGGGGCTGCCCCCTGCCCCCCAGGCACGAAAGGGAACTGGGTTGCTACACTTTCCTCCCGTCTCACCACATGAGCCTGGGAAGCGGTTTAAAATCAAGTGGATGGCTTTTCTCCCTCCTGTCTCCCCACATGAGCCTGGGAAGCGATTTAAAACCCAGTGGATTGCTTTCCTCCCTCTCGTCTTCCCTCACTCAATGAAACAGGAAATAACACTTTGAAACCATTAACGAAGGATTCAGAAGTCTCAGAAGTTTTGAAACGTTTTGACCTTTTTTTTCTGTGAAAATTGGAATTGACTTTAGATCCGAACCACCCGTGCTCCCTACATCCGAAACTGGTTTTGAACCATTAAAAAAAATCAAACTAGCCTACTATCCAACCCTGAGTTTCCTTTAAAAAGCCTTCTCTTTTCTCTTGATTTGCACCTCAGGCCCTGCCTAGAGTGGTGGCTTTCTCCCTCCTCAATCTGCTTCAGGTTTAAACCTTCCCTAAAGCTGTTACTACTTTCTACTCTAGAAAAGAAGTAACTAGGTAGTAATACCTTTCTGAGAATTAGGCTTTTCTTTTTGTTTGCTGGGAATAATAATAATAATAATAATCTTTTAGAAGTAATTTTTCTGAAGGAGAGGAGGGGAGGAGAAAAAGAAGCTAAAAGGGTGACTATCCAAGCCCCGAAACACGTACACATGTACCCCACCCACCTGTCTCACATGTTCCCAACTCCCAGTCAGTCCCACTAAATAAAAAGAATCAAGAAAATAAAGGAAAATCAAGAAGATTCAAGAGAGATGCTAAGCCAGAAGCCAAGCCAGAAAATAAAGCTGAGAGCAAGCGAGTGAACGATCAAGTGGAAAGTCAATTGGCCCAACAGGCAGAACAGGGAAACTGTGTAATGTCAACTAGGGAAGGAGGAGCCATGATTGGATGCCACATGGTCCTGTTACAAATGAAAAAACATGACGATTGAATCCTTGACATTATGGCTATCCAACCAAGTCCACCAAGCTGGATTGGCTGAAGGTAACCAACCAATCTGAATCTGTGCACAAGCCTAATATAAAGCCCCAACCAGTATTCTACATCAATAAGATTTTGTTTTCATTTGCACATTTTTTCAGTATTAAATGCAATTAAATAAACGGAAACATATTCAGCTACTTTTATTTAACTTCTGACTGTGCTGTCAGGTTCCGATGCCCACGGCCTTGGGGGAGGCTGGC
This sequence comes from Anolis apletophallus, assembly GCA_030556195.1. Lineage (NCBI taxonomy): Eukaryota > Metazoa > Chordata > Lepidosauria > Squamata > Anolidae > Anolis > Anolis apletophallus. The sequence continues at coordinate 25,926,074 of JARBWK010000016.1, forward strand.
GGGATCCGGAATCCGACATAGACTAAATAAAGAACAGCTGGCCAGCTATGGATGATGCAACCCTCACGGACAATGCCAGCCCAGGGGGGTGATGTAACCTTCTTGGACCTTGCATGTCCAGGGAAATGATGCAACCCTCATGAACATTGCAAGTGAAAGGGGAGGGGTTGTCACGGGGGTCTGAATGTATAAAGCTGTATGTTGGTGGTGGGAAAGCACTTCTGGCTTTATAGGTGCTGATCCTTTCAATAAACTCTGTTGGACCTACCGAAGGACTCCGCGTGTTTCATCGAGAAATTAAAGTGGCCTCACAGAAGCCAGAAGTTTTTTCAGCCTTCCCGGGATCGGAGAAGCTGAGGATGGAGGAGGAAGCGCATCTGGGGATGTGGAACCTTACTCCAGAGGAAACCCGAGAGGCGACGGAATGGACTACGTTAGCCCGGGTGGGATTCCAGGAGGCCCAAGAAGAACCCAGAGAAGCGGCGGCTTGGTGTGCGTCCGTTCAGGTGGGCTCTCGAGGGGCCGGAGAAGGGCTCAGAGAAGCGGCGGCTTGGAGTGCGTCCGCTCAGGTGGGCTCTCGAGGGACCGGAGAGGGGCTCAGAGAAGCGGCGGCTTGGAGTGCGTCAGCTCAGGTGGGCTCCCACACGGCCTGAGAAAGTGCGGCTCAGAATAGGAAGGGAGCGTCTTCCCAGGGAAGCGAGACCGCAGAACCAGCCTCTCCAACAGAGATAGAGGTGTTGCAGTGCCGGATGGAGGCTATGGAAACCACCTTTCGCCACATGTCCCGGGAGATGAGCAAGTGGGACCAGACGACGGAGGAGAGGGGCCAGTCTGCATGGAGGGCCCCACGAGCTGGTGACTTCACTTACTACACCTGGATGGGTGAAGAAAAGTCAGGCGCAGGGCCACACAGGAAAGGGCATCCGAATCTTTCCACCTTGTATGGCCTGGATGAGGATGCCAGTGTCCAAGCCACCAGGCCCAAGAGACCCCTCAGCGTGGGGTTTGCTATGGGAACTCTCCCAGAGGAAGACAAGTGGGAAAGTCACAAATCCCAGAGTTCCAAGCACTCGTCCGGACGGCCAGCAACTTCGGTTGGAATGGGAAGAGGCATCCGGCAGCTGGAGGGGCAACTCCCCCCAGGCGCCGGAACATAAGAACATAAGAACATAAGAAGAGCCATGCTGAATCGGGCCTCAGCCCATCTAGTCCAGGATTCTGTGTCACACAGTGGCCCACTAGTTGTACACGGGGATCTCTAGCAGAAAGGAGGGCAAAACCCTCACCTGCTCCCGACCCCCCTGCCTGCCTCAATCAACACAGAGGTGGCACTTGGATGTCCATTTCAGTAACTACTGATTCCCTTGGTATCCATGAATCTGTCTAATCCTGCCTTGAAGCTGTCCAGGCTGACAGCTGTCACAACCTCCTCTGGAAGTGAATTCCATAACCCAATGACCCTCTGGGTGAAGAAATATTTCCCTTTATTAGTCCTAACTTTCCTACCTTGGAGCTTTAGGGAGTGCCCCCTAGTCCTAGTGTTGTGTGACAGAGAAAATATTTTTTCTTTATTCACCTTTTCTATCCCATGCATGATTTTATACACTTCGATCAAGTCACCTCTTAAACGCCGTCTTTCAAGGCTGAAAAGACCAAGGCGTTGCAACCTGATTTCATAAGGGAGCTGCTCCATCCCTTGGATCATTTTTGTTGCCCTTCTTTGTACCTTTTCCAGTTCCGTTATATCCTTCTTGAGGTGCGGTGACCAGAATTGTACACAGTACTCCAGATGTGGCCTCACCATAGATTTGTAGAGAGGCAATACAACATTTGCCGACCTATTTTCGATTCCTTCCTGATCATGCCAAGCATAGAATTTGCTTTTTCACTGCTGCAGCGCACTGGGTTGACATCTTCATTGAGCTGTCCACCAAAACCCCAAGATCCCTTTCCTGGTTTGTCTCAGAAAGCTTTGATCCCATCAGTTGATAAGTGTATTTGGGGTTCTTTGCCCCGATGTGCATGACTTTACACTTGTTTAGGTTAAAATGCATTTGCCACTTTGTTGCCCATTCACTCAATTTCGAGAGATCTTTCTGGAGCTCTTTACAATCAGTTTCATTTTTAACTACCCTGAACAGTTTAGTGCCATCTGCAAACTTTGCTACCTCACAATTTACTTCTACATCCAGATCATTTATGAATAAATTAAAAGTAACGGTCCTAAAACTGAACCTTGGGGTACGCCACTTCTCACCTCTTTCCATCCAGAGAAGTGTCCATTTATTACCACCCTTTGTTTCTTACAGTTTAGCCAGGTTCCAATCCAGGACAAGACCTGTCCCCTGATTCCATGGCTGAAGAGCTTATTAAGGAGCCTTTGGTGAGGGACTTTGTCAAAAGCCTTATGAAAGTCAAGGTAAACAATATCGACTGGGTCCCCTTTAACTATGTGTTTATTTACACCCTCAAAGAATTCTATCAAGTTAGTAAGACATGATTTGCCTTTGCAGAAACCATGTTGATTTTCCTTCAGCAATGCCTGTTCTTCTATGTGCTTAGTAATTTTTCTTTAATAATGGTTTCCATCACTTTGCCTGGAACTGAGGTTAGACTAACTGGCCTATAATTTCCTGGATCACCCCTGGATCCTTTCTTGAAGATCGGAGTTACATTTGCTTCCCTCCAGTCCTCGGGTACAGTGCCTGATCTTAGAGAAAGGTTATATATTTTGGCTAGAATTTCAGCAATTTCACACTTGAGTTCCTTAAGAACTCTGGGGTGGATGCCATCTGGCCCTGGTGATTTGTTGACATTTAGTTTAGTAAGGCATGTGAGAACATCTTCCTTGTTTATCTCTATCTGGTTTAATTCATTTAATTCCCTCCCTGAAAAAACTGACTCAGCTGCAGGCATACGTTGTCTGTCCTCTTGTGTGAAAACGGAGGCAAATAGTTCATTTAGCCCCTCAGCAATCTCCTTGTCTTCACTTATTGTCCCTTTTTTACCATTTTCGTCAAGTGGCCCAACTGCTTTTCTAGTTGGGTTCCTGCTTCTGATGTACTTAAAGAAGTTTTTGTTATTTTTTTTAATATTCTTTGCTATATGTGCCTCAAAATCTCTCTTGGCTTTCCTGACGGTTGCTTTGCATTTAGTTTGCCAGAGCTTGTGTTCCTTTCTGTTCTCCTCAGTAGGAAGAGCCTTCCATTTCTTAAATGAGTTTTTCTTCTTTCCAAACACATCTTTTACTTCATTTGTAAGCCATACCGATGTCCTCTTGGACTTTCCCGGCCTCTTTCTTATTTTAGGAATGCATTTTAGTTCGGCTTGTTTTAAAGTATTTTTAAACAGTTTCCAAGCATTCTGGAGGGATTTGATTTTTTTTACTGTTCCTTTTAGTTTGTTCTTTACTATTTTTCTCATTTTGGTGAAATTCCCTTTGTGAAAATTTAAGGTCTCTGTGTTAGTTTTCACCGACAGTTTGCTATCCAAACTTAAGTTGAAGGTTATTGTGTTGTGGTCACTGGTGCCTATGGGCTCATTTACAAGGACATCTTGAACGAGGTCTTGTTCGTTAGTTAGCACCAAGTCCGGAAGGGACTGGTTGGATCGAGGGAGAGGAGAGAAGTACCCTGGCGAGGCCCGGAGCCTTGGGCCAGGCCGAGGAGAGAACCCCTAAGAGGGGAGTTTGAAGGGGAAGCCTGCAAGGTAGCGTTCTTTGTGGCCACCATGGGAGACCACATGGAAGATTATGGACACTTGTACCCCAGCGAGGCAAGCCGAGTCCGAGCAGTGGGAGCTGCTTTCAAAGGTCGTGCAGCAGAGTGGTATGTACAGATCCACGACCGGCAAGACCCCTGTCTGCATACCGTGCGAGGCTTCCTGGGAGCAGTGCGAAACCGCTTCAGAGATCCCTTGGAGCGGGTTAAAGCTAAGGAGGCGCTTCGTTACCTGGCACAAGAGTCCCGCTCGGTGACGGAATACTCGGAGGAGTTTATGAGTCTGGCAGGTAAAGTGGCCAAATGGTCCGAAGCCACTTTATTAGAACTCTACAAGGACGGCCTCCGGAGAGACATTCTGGAATGGTGCCTCCATAGAGACGACCCGGGTGACATCGACGGATGGATCCAGCTGGCGGGGAATGTCGAGGGGATCCTGGCCCAGGTGCAGCGGATAAAGAACCAGTCAACGCTGACGGGGAGGTCCCGAGTGGAGCCCAGGCAAGGTGCGATGGAGGGGAGACCCCAAGCAGAGCCCAGGCGAGGTGCGACGGAGGGGAGATCCAAAGCAGCGAAGAAACCTGGGAAAACCCTTTGTTTCATCTGTACGAAGCTGGGTCATCTGGCGGCCCAGTGTTGGCAGAAAAAAGTTCCGGTGCCGCGGCGTCCCACCATTGCCGGTGGGGCCAAGTGGGAGAAGGTCGAGCAGCAGCCTGCTGGGGTGAGTCCAGGCCCCAAAAGCATCCATTGTTGTTTGGAACTATTTCACAAAGGGGACTACAAAGCCCACCAAGCTTTCATAGACTGTGGCTGTTCAGAGAACATTATGTCCCCCAGCCTTGTGGAAGACTTGGAGTGCGAGACCAAAACCTTGCCAGCTCCAGTGCATTTTGCACAGCTAGATGGTACTTTTGTGGGTGGAGGTCCGTTCCCCTTGAGCACCAAAGGGGTAAAACGCCAAGTGGGGCCTTGGGACGGGATTATTGACTTTGTGGTAGCACCCATAAGTAAACATGAGAATGTATTAGGCATGCCATGGTTAGAGCAAGCTAACCCCGAGATAAATTGGAGGTCGGGCGTTGTTTCGTGCAAAGCAGGCGCCATGGGTTTTGGTCACCCACGGGAAGGAGAGAATGGGGCCCAAGGGAAAGTAGCCAAGGCGCAGATCGCAATCCCGAGTGAATACAGCGACTACGCCGATGTGTTTAACCCAGTGTTGGCAGGATGCCTCCCACCGGTGAGGAATGTAGAATGCCGGGTGGAGATTAAGGAAGGAGTGGCATTACCTAAGCCAAAGATTTATCCCATGTCTTTGCGGGAGAAGGTGGCTCTCAGAGAGCAGATTGACGAAAATTTAAGAAAGGGCTTTATTGAAAGGTCTGAATCTCCAATTGCAGCGCCTGTACTTTTTTGAGAGAAAAAGGATGGAGGTTTAAGACTGTGCATAGACTACCGAGGCCTTAATGCAGGGAGCACTACTAACTGTTATCCCTTGCCCCTCATCAAGGACCTGATGGGTCAACTGGGGGGGGGGGGAATTACTTCACCAAATTGGACCTGATTGATGCTTTTCATATGGTGCGGGTGAAAGACAGTGACAAGTGGAAGACAGTCTTCTCCTGCCCTTTGGGGCTATATCAATGGGCTGTCATGCCTTTCGGTTTGGCGGGGGCTCCGGGAATATTTATGCAACTGATCAATGAAGTGTTGCATCCTTTATTGTACAAAGGGGTATATGTGTATCTAGATGATATTGTGATTGTTACTCAGACTAAAGCAGAGCATGCCAAATTGGTACGGGAGGTTCTAGAGCGCTTGAGACAAGCCAAGTTATATGTAAAACTCAGCAAGTGTGAGTTTGGGAAGACCCAAATAGATTTCCTGGGATATCAGATCAACCGAGAGGGGGTAGCGATGGACCCGGCCAAAGTGGAAGACGTGTTAGGCTGGGAGCCCCCGCAGACAAGCAGACAGCTCCAGGCTTTCCTTGGCCTTGCAAACTTTTGGAGGGCATTCATTTAAAATTTCGCGGCCCTCACACTCCCACTTACTGAATTACTCAAGACAAAGGGGAAAGGGGAGCCAAAGAAGGGTAGATCCCCGGGAGCTAAGTTAGCCTGGACAGAGGAATGTCAGGAAGCTTTTGAAAGACTAAAGCGGGCTTTCACGAGCTAGCCCCTTTTACTGCACCCGGATCCGGAGAAGGCTTTTGTAGTTCAGTGCGATGCTTCGGATTGGGCATATGGGGGAGCGTTACTGCAGAGGGATGAGAAAGGTGAACTGAGACCATGCGCGTTCTTCTCCAAAAAGTTCGGAGAGCAAGAACCTAAGTGGCCAGTCTGGGAGAAGGAAGCATACGCGGTGCGCTGTGCGCTGCAGATGTAGCGTCACTTCCTGGAGGGGGCAGCCCACGCTTTCGAGGTCTTAAGCGACCATCAGAATTTGCAATACCTCAGGGCGCCACCAAAGTTATCCCCGAAATTGGTCTGGTGGGTGCAGTACTTTGCCAGGTTTGACTTCACGCTCAAACACATAAAGGGGAAGGAGAATGTGGTAGCAGATGCACTCTCCCGCTACCTCACGATGGGACCCAACCCTCTTCCCAGTTTGGGAAATGTTTTCATGAAGAGTCAGTGGGGTATGGCAGTGCAGACGTGGGCCCAGGCTCGAGATCTCCGGGACAAACAGGAAGTGAAGACAGGGGGTTGGCAGAGCGAAATGCAAGCACATTACCAGGGGAATGAGTGGCTGGACAGTCATCAGGGGGAATGTAAGTTGCAAGACGGGCTGTGGTTTGCCCGATGCAGGCTTTCCGTCCCTCAAGGGATGCGCAGAAAGGTGTTAGAGCAAGGGCATGACCACAAGACTGCAGGGCATTGGGGAGTGACCAAGACCACGCTGGCCCTGCGAAATAGATACTGGTGGCCAGGTTTAAGAGCCGACATCCGAAGGTATGTGCAAGGGTGTGAAACGGGTGCCAGGGGAAAGGTTCCCACAGCGAAGCCCCAGGGGTTGTTACAGGTAGTAGCGACACCAACCCGGCCCTGGACACACGTGAGCACCGATTTTGTAGTTGAGTTGCCGGTGAGCAGGGGCTACTGGTACATTTGGACTGTGTTAGACCTGTTTTCAAAACAAGCCCATTTTATCCCGTTAACAAGACTGCCTTCCGCCGAAAAGCTGGCTAAACTATATATCCAACACATTTATCGCTTGCATGGATGTCCTGAGCAGGTTGTCAGCGACAGGGGGGTGCAATTCACAGCGCAGTTTTGGGAGAGGTTTTTGAGTGCCCTGGGAGCGGAACGTGGGCTCACTTCTGCTTATCATCCTATGTGCAATGGCGGTGTGGTAAGAGCTCAGAAATCCCTGGGGAGTTATCTCCGCATCTATACGAATTGGCAGCAGACCGATTGGGCCGACCTACTGCCTTACGTGGAGATGGCGTACAACGGGTCTGTACACTCTTCTACAGGCAGGACCCCGTTCTCCATTGTCTACGGACAAGAGGTGATGCCATTGCCCCAACTCCCTAGGTGGAAGGGGGAGGACGCCATGGAGGAGTGGGGTTTGAGAGCTCAGAAAGAATGGAAAGAGGTAACCGATGCCTTGAAGAAAGCACAGCGTGCTTACAAGCGCTTTGGTGACAAAAGGAGGCAGGAGGGGGAGGTTTATAAAGAAGGCGATTTAGTTTGGCTATCGGCGCAGAATATTAAGTTGGGGCTTCCTTCTCGCAAACTAAGTCCAAAATATTTGGGACCATTTAGGGTAGCCCGCGCAATAAACCAGGTTACGTATGAGCTTGTTTTGCCAAAAGGGATGGGTAAGATCCACCCTACGTTTCACTGTAGCCTCCTGAAGAAGTATATTAGTCCAGTGGGACCGAAGGACTGAACGCCATTTTGTCTCTACAGGGGGAGGACGAGGTGGAGGAGGAGATCCTGTCAGGTTCCGATGCCCACGGCCTTGGGGGAGGTCGGCGGGATCCGGAATCCGACATAGACTAAATAAAGAACAGCTGGCCAGCTATGGATGATGCAACCCTCACGGACAATGCCAGCCCAGGGGGGTGATGTAAACTTCTTGGACCTTGCATGTCCAGGGAAATGATGCAACCCTCATGAACATTGCAAGTGAAAGGGGAGGGGTTGTCATGGGGGTCTGAATGTATAAAGCTGTATGTTGGTGGTGGGAAAGCACTTCTGGCTTTATAGGTGCTGATCCTTTCAATAAACTCTGTTGGACCTACCGGAGGACTCCACGTGTTTCATCGAGAAATTAAAGTGGCCTCACACTGTGCTACAATGATTCCTTGCTCCTTATTTTATTTATTTATTTATTTATTTATTTATTTTTATTTGATTTTATATTCCGCTCCTCCCTGCAGGCTCGGGGCGGTTTACAAGCTTACATAAAACAACAACGTACTTGGCATAATTAAAATTACATAAAAATTCCATAAAATTCATAAAACTCTAGGCTTGTTTAGCCGCAGTATTTGTAGCCTCTAGCCTACAGCATTGCCTAGCAGTTGTTTTCATATCTATATAATATTTGCCATTCATTATAACAACATTATGGCTGGTTCTTCTCCTAGGTATGAGAGGAACGCACATCTGCCAGATGTTATTCCTCATAATTGTTACTTTAAGTTCGCTTCTTAATAGCAGCCACTTTCAGTATCAAACTTTGCATTTAGCATATGGTGTCACTGGTACTAAAATTAAGGGTCTCACATATCTCAACTATGTTTATCTGTCCCATGAGAAAATGATCCAATTCGGAAACATAGTCTTATCTCACTGTATATGGAATGTAGACAGCTCCAAGCACCTGATAGCATCTGCTAAGAGAGTAATTGGTTTGAATAGAAATATATTACTTTTCTTTTCTTTTTTGAAAAAAATCTTGTCAGTCAACTAACCATATTAAATTCCAGCCACTCATTATAAATACAATGAAGACAGCATAAGTGCCAGGTCATAGCAGGAAATGTTCTTTAAAACAGATGCCATAGGTGACCATATTTACAATATTATATTCATTGCTGCTTCTATTCATAGCTGATACGATGCATTTTTGCTTTAAAATAGAGATCTTTTGTCCTGGTCATGTACCGTATTTTTCGCACCATAAGGCGCACCTGATGATAAGACGCACCTTGATTTTTGAGGGACAAAATTGGAAAAAAAAATTGGGGGCTGGCTACACTAACATGGAGGGGGGGGAGGCGCTGGAGCAGAGGGGGCCGCGATGTACTTACGCTTATATTCACGCCCCTCCGGCGGCTCCCGCGGCTCCTGCCCATGCCCATTCTCTCGCCGCCTTGTCGCTGCATCCAGCCGGCGGCGCGGAGGAACGGGGGCGGAAGACGGGACTCGTGGGGCGGCCTCGCCACTCACGAACCCGAGGAAGAGGGGGAGGCCACGAGGGCGGCCCCCACGGCGACGCAGCGGCAGCCGTAGCAGCAGCTGCAGCAGCAGCAGCAGCGGAAGCACCTCTGCCGAGGAGGAAGGGGAGGAGGCCGCGCGCTGTAAGAACGCCCGAAAGAGAGGCCGCAGGGAGGGAGGGAAGGAGGAAGAGTTCCCTCCCTCCCTCCGGCCTCTCTTTAGGGCCCCCCTTACAGCGTGTGGACGCTTCCCCTTCCTCCTCGGCACAGGCGCGACGAACTGACGTCAGTTTGTCGCGCCTCTGACGAGGGGGAAGCCCTCGCCGGCTGCGCGCTTACAGCATTCTTAGCGCACAGCCGGCGAGGGCTTCCTCTGGTCGTCAGAGGCGCGACGAACTGACGTCAGTTCGTCGCGCCTGACTAGGGGGGAAGCCCTCGCCGGCTGTGCGCTAAGAACGCTGTAAGCGCCGCAGTCGACGAGGGCTTCCCGGCGTCAGGCGCGACGAACTGACGTCAGTTCGTCGCGCCTCTGACGAGGAGGAAGCCTCGCCGGCTGTGCGCTAAGAACGCTGTAAGCGCGCAGCCGGCGAGGGCTTCCCCCTCGTCAGAGGCACGACGAACTGATGTCAGTTCGTTGCGCCTGTGCCGAGGAGGAAGGGGAAGCGGCCACGCGCTGCGAGGCCGCCCCACGAGTCCCGTCTTCCGCCCCCGTTCCTCCGCGCCGCCGGCTGGATGCAGCGACCAGGCGGCGAGAGAATGGGCATGGGCAGGAGCCGCCGGAGCCGCTGGAGGGGGCGCGAATATAGCGTAAGTACATCGCGGCCCCCTCTGCTCCAGCGCCTCCCCCTCCATGTTAGTGTATTCGCTCCATAAGACGCAGCTAATTTTTCTTCCTACTTTGGGAGGAAAAAAACTGCGTCTTATGGTCCGAAAAATACGGTAATTGAACTGATCAGATAAACCGTAGAACAAATACAACTGCCACAACTAGGATTGAATGAAAAGCAATACCTCCACCTTCGTAACTCCTCAAGAGATGGCAGTACTGGTATGTGGCAGGTACTGGCTTGCTCAGTAGACTCTCCTCTACAGTTCCATTTTGGCTGGAAGCCTTAGAATTGAATGGTTGTGTTGTTAAAGTGCGAAGTATGGAATCCTGCGCAGATAGTCAGTCAATGTGACTTAAGCTACGTGCAGTCACTGAATTCTTGACAGCAGAAGGTGTCACCCCAAAAGAGATTCATCAGATAATACAAGCTGTTTAGAGGGATTGTGTTGGTGTGAGTACTGTGTGTCATTGGGCGAGTAAGTTTAAAGAAGTTGAGGTGGGAACATCTGACTTGCGTGACAAACAAAGAGTTGGACGTCCTGGGACAGCAACCACTGAGTTTCACAAGCAAAAGGTTGACAGATTGATTCAGGACGATCGACGTATCACTCAGAGAGAAATTTCAAGCACAATCGGCATTTCACAAGAATGTGTGAGTCACATTATTGCTTTGCTTGGCTATCGGAAGATCTGTGTATGATGGGTATACAGTAGAACTTCAGACACTAGATCACACCACCATACGGCTTCCTCCATACAGTCCAGATTTTGCACCGTCTGACTTCCATCTCTTCCTGATAATGAAAGAAGATCTGTGGGACATCATTATGCTTCTGATGAAGACGTTGAGAGAACTGTGAGTTGCAGGTTGCAGAAACAGGATTGACTTCTTCCATGACGGCTTCAGAAAACTTGTTCATTGTTGGCAGTAATGTATCCAATTGTCTGGTGATTATGTGGAAAAAGTGAATAGTGGTAGTTAAAGAGCACATTCTAAAGATTATTTCTGCATTTGATTTATTAAAATATTCCCATCCAAACCCAAGTAGAAAGGTGGAAGCCTTACTTTTCATTCAACCCTCCTAAACAAGCAGACCTCACTATTGATAGCATCACACAGTCAAATCAGAGTGAGCACACTGGCTCCTGACATTCTGAATGAGCGCAACAATTATGTTGGCTCTCACACACAGGGCACTCTAGCCTTGCACCGTGTTCTCTGTGGTGCCCAACCAGATGGAAGCCCCAAACCAAAGCAGTTGGCATTTCTGCTAACATCTCTTGATTCTGCCTCTTGCGCTGGCATGTTCAGTGATGGCACAAGAGAGGGGCTTCTTGATTAATGCTCCCAGGCTGTGGAGGCTCGGCGTCCACTCTCTGTTGTTCTTCTGTTGGCAAGCCAAGACCTTGTTATTCAGGAAGGCTTTTAATAAATGGCTGGGTTGTTTGGAAGGAGCATTTAATCTTTGTATGTATACTTCCTCCCATGAAATGTGTTTCAGAAATGATCTTTAATACAGTTGCTGCTTTAATATAATAATCAGTTTGTGATTCAATATTATTGCTGACTGTGCTTCAGTTGTATCTTAGCTTTAACAATGTTATGAATCACCTTGAGTCCCTGTCCTTGGAGGAAGGTGGGATTTAAATCAAATGAAACCTTTGGTCTCTCAGCTTGGAGTTAGCATAGAACCATCAGAAACTACAGCCTTATTTGAGATAAAAGTTCCACGTCGCCACAGATTTCCAGTCACCACCCTGTGGAGGATGAAACTCTTCTGTAGATTTGTTTGTTATTCTTAGCTGTAAACTTGGTTGCTTTCTATTTAAAAGCTGCTGCTACGAGAATATCTAGAAGATTATAGGATGCATAACAGTTTAGCCAAGGAAATTCAAACCTATCCTGTATATATGATAACCAGTCAGCAAAACTCTAAGGAATTGCAAAGGGAAATCAAAATAGTATATAGATAGATGGTTTAGAATGATAGGTAGATTTAAAATGAAGCTGGAAATCAAGCAAGAAAGTGTTTCGGAGAGTTCAAAAAGAAAGAGAAACCTCTGAGAAATAGCTCTGCAGATGGAGTCAGGTGAAGAACACTGCAGAGGAACTAGACACTGCAGCAAAATAAGTTGAACGAAAATAAAAAAGAGGTTGTTGCTGCATTATCAAATGGCTAAAAGGAGTGGAAAGCATTTTAATTAAAATAGGGATTTTTTCATGTCAGGAGTGACTTCAGAAACTGCTAGTCGCTTCTGGTGTGAGAGAATTGGCCATCTGTAAGAATGTTGCCCAGGGGACACCCAAATGTTTTGAAGTTTTACTATCCTTGTGGGAGGCTTTTCTCGTGTCCCTGCATGAGGAGCTGGAGCTGACAGTGGGAGCTCATCTGTTCTGTCCCCGGATTCAAACCTCTGACCTGTTGGTCTTCAGTCCTGCTGGCAAAAGGGTTTAACCCATTGCGCCACTGGGGACTTATCTTGGATGTATATTTCCACATTTCAACATTCACTTTGCTCATACAAATACCTCCAAATCTCATTCTAAAAATCTACATTGCCCACTTACTTATATTTTTTCTTTTTCCGAGAATTACCAAACAGCTGTTACAACACTGTTTTTGGCAGCTGTTACCATAATCACTGTTTTTTCCAAGACTTCTGGTAAAAACTGAATTTGCCTGATTCTTATATTATTACCTCATTTCTCATAATGCTAGTGTATGAGAGGGTGAACTGGTTGGGAAACAAAGTCGGCACATCAGAGTGCCCTTTCCCTGCTGACGCAGTGGGCGGGGAAAGGTTGTTAGCTTCTCCCACGAAGGGAGATGATTGGTTCCATGGCATGGAACTTTCCAGGGAATGGGCGGAGGCTGCCTGGCACGTTGGGGCAGCCTCCTGCGCCATTCGTGCTCTAGGCGTTGAAGGAACAACACTGAGGAGTTCTTGCTGAGGCCAGGTCGGTAGGGACGCGGGCGGGGGAGCCAGCATAGAGAGCTTGGCCTTCGGCTCTCATGGCTCCTTGCCCTGGAACAGCCTCCGCGCATGGGACCTGGGCCACTGGGGACTGCCTTACCATCTTGGGGGTGGTTCGGGGCTTTTCTCCCTCCCTCCAAGAAAACCCCTTCCTTACCTCGTCCAGCAGTGGATGGGCCGGGTGGCGGGGATCGTGCTTCCGCTACTCCCACCTGCTGCCTTTTTGCGTTGCGGCCTGGCGGCGGGCTGGGCCTCCGCGGCTTCTGTTTTCTTTTCCTTCAGCCCCAGGTCGGCGTAGGGCGGCCGGCTGCGGCTGGTATCCTCCGTGGCCTGATCCGCGCGGCACGCCCCTCCCTGTGCCGGGACCGGCACCAGCTCTGGCTTTGCCGGCTGGGGCGGCCTCCTGCAGCGCGGCATGTGCGCTACCGGGAGAGGTGCGCCGCAGTTCGGGGCGGTCTCCTTGCCCGGTTCGGTCCCCCGGCCGGGCGCCACCAGCGGTGAGTCTCCTGGCCGCCCCTGGGCCTCGTGGAGGCAGGCGCGCTACTGGGAGTGGTGCGTCGCAGTTCAGGGCAGCCCCCTTGCCAGGGTCGGCCCCCAGGCCGGGCGTCACCAGCGAGGTGCTCCCTGGCCACCCCTGGGCCTCGTGGCATGGAGGCGGCCATTGCTGGGGGTGGGGGTTCGGGCGCCATCTTGGGTGGGTCGCCATTAGGGGGCGTGGCCCCGGCGGCCATCTTTAGGGGGCCCCGGCGGCCATTTTGGAGAGGTCAGAAAAGAAAAAAGGGGCGTGGCCTCGGCGGCCATTTTAGGAAGGCCAAAAAAGAAAAAAGGGGGTGTGGCCTCAGTGGCCATTTTGGGAGTCCTCGGCGGCCATTTTGGGGAGGTCGAGGCAGAAATAATATATATATATATATAAATATAATAAAAATAATAAAAATAAATAAAGACAATACTGAAAATAATAAAATAGAACAAATGATAATACAGGAAAAGGATAAGAAGGAAAACAATTAAATCTGCAAATAAAATAGAATAAGTTTTGTTGGGACAAAATTTTTATAATTAATAATGAAATGAACATTTTATATAAAGAATGAGGAATGATAGTGGAATATAGGTATATATATATATATATATATATATATATATGTAAATAAAAACGAAAATGTAGGGGCTGAGTACATGTTGTGGAGCTTCCGCTGTCAGCCCCAGGTCTTTTCTAAGAATAGGAGTAGATCAATAGGTATTCCTCATGCCGGCAACATGACCGTCGTATTAGATGTGATAGTTAACTCTTCCATCTTGGTCTTTTTTTTTAGGATGTCCCATCGGAAAAATTTGGTTGGCCCTAAGGGGAAGGGCCCTGCGAAACAGGCTGCCACAAGGCGCCCTCCAGCTCCGACCTTACCATCATCGGAGGACGAGGTGCTGTAGCACCCATGGGTCCGTTCGTGCCACGGGGAGGGAGTGAGGCGCCGGGGGTCCCGATGCCATTGGGACCCGCACAGGCTGAAGGGGACTCGGAGGACGAGTTGGAAGGCCCAGAGCAAGATTGGTCAGCAGTGCCTTTGCCCAGTTCACCTGTAGAGAGTTTAGCATGGGATCTCGAGTGGGAGCATTCTCCCGGGGAAGGAGCGGACCAGGTGGAGATGGGAGGCAGCGAAGCAGATAGCGGAGATAGTTATGAATTCCCAAACGGCCGAGGTTCCCAGGACCTGGCCGAGCAGCAGATGGAGGCCAGCGGCTGGGAAAGTTCGGGGGAGGCTGCTTCTCAAGGAGATAGCGATACTGAACTGGAAGAGCGGGGCCGTTCCCATAACAGACGCAGGGACATAGAGCAGGGCAGGAGGAGCTGGCATCTGTCCCTAGACCGTCACCGTTCGGAAAGTAGAGACTGGAGACGCCGGGCCCTAGATCGTCGAGGGGCCCGGCCGAAGGATTAAGAACGGCCCCGTGGGAACTGATCCTCAGTTCTCCGGCCACGTCTGATCTGAAGGGCGTGAAAGCGGAGTGAATCACGGAGCCTAGTTTGGCTCGCCTTGGACCAAGACCTTGCCTTGTTATTGATTCGCATTGCTGCGGATACCCTGCTTTGTTCCGGAGTCAATCCGGGAACTTGCCAAGTTTATTGCCACGTTTGCTTTTGGAACTATCTTTGGAACTTTGCTTTCTTAATTGGACTACAGCTTTGCTGTTTGCTTTATTCTTTGATCTCTTCAAGAGAATTGCCTTTTGGACTTTTTATATTCAATAAAACTAGTTAGCCTTTGCTACGTCTCCGTGTGTGTGTTAAAGGGGCAGTACTAAGTCGGTGATTGTGACAGTTGGCCGGAGAACTCCTCGAACCCCTTTTTTTGCACCACGGGACGTACCAGGAACCGCCGGCTGCGTACCAAGGCTCCCATTGTCTCCACGGCCGCCATGGCGAACTTGACGGGTCCGCAAGTGGTGGCGTTGCAACAGGAGGTGGCGGAGCTGCGAACCCGAGCGGGGCGGCACCCGTCGGTGAATGCCCCGGCTCGTTTTAATGGACATCCGGCGACGGTGGAAGTTTTCATTGCCCAGGTTCGGATGTACCTGGAGTTGCGGCCCAATGAGTTTGCCACCCCTCGAGCCCAGGTGGGGTTCGTGTTCAACTGTATGGAAGGGATGGCAGCGACGTGGGCAACTCCCCTCCTCAATGCCGCGTCTCCTCATATGGCGACTTTGGACACTTTCCTAGATGCGATCCGGGCGACCTGGGGACCCCCCGTCCATGAGGACCTGGCGGAACGGATTTAGCACGGCTGACCATGAAGGACATGACCTTGTCTCAGTATATTTCCCGTTTCCGAGTATTGGCCAGCCAGACCAAGTGGGAAGGGCCACCCTTGCGCTACACGTATCTAGCGGGACTCTCGCCCGAGATTCAGCAACAGATGTTACAATTGCCCCGGCCGGCCGACCTGGAGGAGGCCATCGCCTCGAGTTTGCGGGCGGAGGCGGCCGCGCAATACAAGAGAAGGTGGGGGGCCGGCACGGCCGAGAAACCATCGACCAAGCGGGAGGCCGGGACCGGCCAATTTGTGCCCCGCCAGATTCCTGCCCCCACCCCGTTTGTGGATGACTCTGAACCGATGCAACTGGGCACGGTGCGGCCCAAAGTAGATGCCGCCGAGAAGGCTCGGCGTCAAAGACTCAACCTTTGTTGGTACTGCGGGGGCCCGGGTCACTTTTCTCGTGATTGCCCCCAGAAACCGCGTGGGAAGACTCCTCGGGCCTCTGCAGCGGTGGCCAGCCCTCCGGAGCCTGAGGAAGCCCTCCAGGCGGCGGGGGAAGGGTACGGCCGAGTGTAAGAGGGTTCGCTCACTCGGCCGACGTCGCTAACCTTCCCCCTGAACCCAAGACTGGACAATTGTTCCTTGTCATGGTCAGCTTGTGGTCGCCCGAGAAGGGGCCGATGATGGTCCATGCCATGATTGACTCGGGAGCGACCAACAACTTTATTGATGCAGACTATGCCAAGTCTGCGGGATTAAAATTTCTTGACCTCCAAGAGCCCAAGGGTGTCCAGACTATCGATGGGAGAGTGTTGAAAACCGGGGCTGTAACTCAGTATACAGCCCCTACCAGGATGTGGACTAGCTCCCATAAAGAGGACATTTCTTTTCTTGTGACCAAGCTCCCTGATTTCCCCATTGTTCTGGGCATTGTGTGGCTCGCGCTCCACGACCCCCAGATCTCCTGGGCTAAGAGACAGCTAATTTTTTCTTCGGACCATTGCCAGGGCCACTGCATGACGGCTCGGGCGTGCCTGGCCCAAGAAGTGGAGAATGTGGTCACCCTGCCCAAGAAGTATGCCGGATTTTGGGATGTCTTCAGTGAAAAGGAGGCGGAACGCTTGCCTCCGCACCGGCCCTACGACTGTGCCATTGACTTGCAGCCAGGGGCCCCCATTCCGCGGGGGCGCCTCTACCCTCTCTCGGACCCGGAGCAACAGGCTCTCCGAGACTTCCTGGATGAGAACCTGCGGAAGGGGTTCATTCGGCCCTCCCAATCCCCCGGCCGGGCTCCGATTCTTTTCGTCAAGAAGAAATCGGGAGTTGCGGCTTTGCAATGACTACAGAGAACTCAATAAGATCACGATCCGGAATCGCTATCCCCTGCCCTTGATCCCCGAGCTCTTGGAGCGGATGCGGGGAGCTAAGGTGTTCACTAAACTGGACCTGAGGGGGGCTTACAACCTTGTCCGGATTCGCCAGGGTGACGAATGGAAGACGGCCTTCCAGACCAAGTGGGGCAGTTTCGAATACCTGGTGATGGGATTCGGTTTGTGCAACGCCCCAGCATGTTTCCAACATTTCATGAATGACATTTTCCGAGACCTGTTGGACCGCTATCTGGCGGTCTACCTTGACGACCTGCTGATTTTTTCTCCGGATCAGGCGACCCATGATCGCCATGTCAAGGAGGTGCTCCAGAGACTGCGGGCCCACGGGCTCTATGCTAAGCTGGAGAAATGTGCTTTTGACTTGCGTGAAGTGGACTTTCTGGGCTACCGTATCTCTCCTACGGGCATTGCCATGGATGACACCAAGGTCCAAGCAGTGGTCGACTGGGCACCCCTGCTAGCAAGAAAGACATTCAAAGATTCCTGGGCTTCGCCAACTACTACAGAAAGTTCATTCCTGACTTTGCCAAGTGGGCTGATCCGATCACGCAGTGTTTGCGGGAAAGGTGCCGTTCCGGTGGACTCCGGAGGCGGATGTGGGGTTCCGCAAGTTGAAGCAGCTGTTCACCACTCAGCCGCTTTTGCAGCACCCCCAACCCGCACCCCTTTCATCGTCCAGGCCGATGCTTCGGATGTGGCGGTGGGAGCGATCCTGCTACAGCCTCAGGGGACGGACTTGTTGCCCTGTGCCTACTATTCCCGGCAGCTGACGGCTCCGGAAAAGAACTATACCATTTGGGAGAAGGAACTTTTGGCCATCAAGGTGGCGTTTGAAGTCTGGAGACACCTGCTTGAAGGGGCCAAGTTCCCGGTGGAGGTTCACACCGACCACCGGAACTTGGAGCATCTGAAGTCCCAGCGCAAATTGAACCAGAGGCAACAGAGATGGTCCCTGTTCTTTGAGCGATTCAATTTCCGCATTCACTATGTGACCCCAAGCAGACCAAGCAAGCTGATGCCCTGTCCCGGAAGCCGGAGTATGTCCGCGGAGGGGAGGTCCTCTCCGAGCAGCCTCTGCTCAAAGCGGAGAACTTTGCGGCCGCCCGAACGGCCCCCGCGCCGGCTCCGGCGGCCCCGCCCGGCCCCGTGGATAAGCGGCCGTTGAGTGTGCGGGTCCAGGCCCGCCAACGGGACGACCCTTGGGTACGCGAGCAGCTGTCCAAGGGGGTGCAGGCTCCGTTTCAGGTGCGGAACGGGGTGCTCTATCATCGGGACTCTGTTTATGTTTCTCCGGGCCCTGAGCGGGGGGACATTCTCAAGCTTTGCCACGACTCTAAGGCGGCGGGCCATTTTGGGCTCTTCAAGACGCTGCAGCTGGTTCTACGGGATTTTTGGTGGCTTAAAGTGCGGAGGGATGTGGAGGACTATGTGGGATCCTGCCCTGTGTGCCACCGGGCTAAGAACCAGGGGGGCAAGCCGGCGGGCTTGCTCCAGCCCCTTCCGACTCCCTCCGCTCCCTGGAAGATGATTTCGGCTGATTTCATCACCGACCTCCCCAAGTCCAAGGGATTCACCACGATACTGGTCGTGGTGGACTGTTTCACCAAGATGGGACACTTCATCCCCTGTGTGGGGGTGCCTACTGCCAAGGAGACTGCTGATATGTTTGTGCAACATGTGTTTCGGCTGCATGGACTTCCACAGAGCCTGGTGACGGACCGGGGCACCCAATTCACTTCCCAGTTCTGGAAGGCTGTCCAGAAGCTGCTGGGGATTGATGTGCGGATGTCCACGGCTCACCACCCGCAGACCGATGGGCAAACCGAAAGGGTTAATGCCACTTTGGAGCAGTACCTGCGCTGCTATGTCAACTATCAGCAAACCAACTGGGCGTCCTTGTTGTCTTTGGCAGAGTTTGCTTACAACAATGCGACGCAGGAATCCATCAAAGAGACTCCTTTCTTTGCCAACTATGGACACCACCCTCGGTTCTACCCTCCGGTGGACCCGTCTGGGGACGTTTCGGAGGCTAAGGATTGGCTCCAGGAGCTCACTGCGCTTCAAGACTTGCTACGTACTCAATTGGACCAGGCGAAGGCCGACTACAAGCGGATGGCTGATCGGCGGCGCCAGGAGGGTCCTGCGATTCTGGTGGGGGATAAAGTTTGGCTGTCCACCAAGAATCTGCCCACGCAACGCCCCAGCCGCAAGTTGGATGCCCGGTTTTTGGGGCCCTACAAAGTTTTGGAGCGGGTGGGGCCTGTTTCCTTCAAGCTCCAGCTCCCTGCGGACATGAAACTCCACCCGGTGTTTCATCGCTCCCTGCTCCGCCCGGCGAAGGGGGTGCGGCCTGATGTGACGCAGCCGCCTCCTCCCCCTGTGATGCGGGAGGGCGGGGAGGAGGTCGAAGTGCAGGACATTTTGGATGCTCGCATCCGGTACCGGAAGTTGGAGTATTTCATTGACTGGAAAGGTTTTGGCCCGGAAGAGCGTGCTTGGGTCAAGGCTCGAGATGTCCACGCGCCGGAGTTGGTGGCCCGTTTCCACCGCAAGTATCCTGACAAGCCCAAGCCCCGGGGGCGGCCCAGGGGGGGGCCCTGAGGGGGGGGGATAGTGTAGCACCCATGGGTCCGTTCGTGCCACGGGGAGGGAGTGAGGCGCCGGGGGTCCCGATGCCATTGGGACCCGCACAGGCTGAAGGGGACTCGGAGGACGAGTTGGAAGGCCCAGAGCAAGATTGGTCAGCAGTGCCTTTGCCCAGTTCACCTGTAGAGAGTTTAGCATGGGATCTCGAGTGGGAGCATTCTCCCGGGGAAGGAGCGGACCAGGTGGAGATGGGAGGCAGCGAAGCAGATAGCGGAGATAGTTATGAATTCCCAAACGGCCGAGGTTCCCAGGACCTGGCCGAGCAGCAGATGGAGGCCAGCGGCTGGGAAAGTTCGGGGGAGGCTGCTTCTCAAGGAGATAGCGATACTGAACTGGAAGAGCGGGGCCGTTCCCATAACAGACGCAGGGACATAGAGCAGGGCAGGAGGAGCTGGCATCTGTCCCTAGACCGTCACCGTTCGGAAAGTAGAGACTGGAGACGCCGGGCCCTAGACCGTCGAGGGGCCCGGCCGAAGGATTAAGAACGGCCCCGTGGGAACTGATCCTCAGTTCTCCGGCCACGTCTGATCTGAAGGGCGTGAAAGCGGAGTGAATCACGGAGCCTAGTTTGGCTCGCCTTGGACCAAGACCTTGCCTTGTTATTGATTCGCATTGCTGCGGATACCCTGCTTTGTTCCGGAGTCAATCCGGGAACTTGCCAAGTTTATTGCCACGTTTGCTTTTGGAACTATTCTTTGGAACTTTGCTTTCTTAATTGGACTACAGCTTTGCTGTTTGCTTTATTCTTTGATCTCTTCAAGAGAATTGCCTTTTGGACTTTTTATATTCAATAAAACTAGTTAGCCTTTGCTACGTCTCCGTGTGTGTGTTAAAGGGGCAGTACTAAGTCGGTGATTGTGACAGGTGCAGGCCTTTGCGGCACGGATGCAGAACGTCGAACGACAAACTGGTTTGTCCAACCCAAGGACCAGCAGTAGGCCGGTTCGTTGGGCCAACACTAAAAGTGTTTTTAAAGATCTTTTGTCTCGTATGTCTTTCGTAGAGACCAACATAGCCGCAGGAGGGCGAATGGTGCAGGCAGTCCCGGAAGTAATGGCTGTTCCAGGAGCCCACGATGAGATGACAATGACGGAGGTACCGCGGTCCAGAGTACACCACTATCCGGGATGATGCCACGGGCTACCAGTAGTCCTGTCGGGTCGCCACCACTGAATGCAGGGGAGCCGGCTGCCCAGGCCGGGCCATGCGGCGTCAGCCCGTCGGGATTCATTCCAGAGGTCGTGGCCGGGCCTTCTTCGTTGGAGAAGCCGACCACCTCCCAAGGTACCTCCACCACATTGTCTTGGCCCTGGGACCAGGTCCTGGCGCCCAGCACCATTCAGGGTCAGTTAATAGGAGCGGAGGTGGCTTCTTTGACAGATAGCACTCCAGTGGTTCCTACACAGGTAACAGTAGACATGCCCACATGTAGCACGAGCACAGGGGTGGGCGCTTCCTCTCAAGTCGGTACACAAGGAATAGTTACACTGGAGTCAGCTAGGACGGGGGAGGCCAACCAGTTTTGGGGAACCAGTAAGTGGCCACCACAGGCCACACCAACGCAGACCTCTCTAACGTTAGGTTCGCATTTGGCAGATAAAACAATTGAAAAAACTTTGAGAAATGAGTACGTAGACTTGTTTTCACTATACTACAAAGAGCGGGAACGTAAAGAAAAGGAGGAGCTTGATGAGGAAGCTAAGCAGGCTCTTAAGAAGAGAAAAGTAGACCAGACGTGGGAGAACTGGTTGTCCTGTTATACAATTTACTCGTCCCTACTTGTAGAGGCCCATCCGGCCAGGGCCCAGGCTTTGTTTGTGTATCAAAATATAATTCAGTCTGCTTATGCCGATGGCCCACCCAACGCGTGACTGATTTACGATAAACGCTTCCGTAACAAAGTGGCTAGTCCGCTTCCTTACGAGCATTTAGTCCAATTTTGTGTCTACCTCCGCAGAAGTGGTTTGTCCCCAGGATCTATTAGGTCTAAATTGGCCGGGTTAGCCTATTGGTTGAAGGCTCAGGGCTTACCGGACACCTCCAATGACTTCCGGATCCACAAGATCGTGTTGGGATGGTCACGTCAGCGGGGCCCGTCCCAGGACGATCGAGAACCCTTGACCCCCACAATTTTGAAGGGTTTGAAGCAAAGTTGGCCCGGAATTTGTCAGTCCTATTATGAACAGGTTTTGTTTCATGCTGCAGCTTTAACAGCCTTTTTTGCGGCGTTGCGGGTTAGTGAGTTAGTTGCATTTTCCAAGGAGGACAAAACTCATCGTGCATTGTTAGATTCAGATATACAGATGGGTTCAGACGGTGTCCTCATTTTGATTAGATCTTCCAAAACGGACCAGAGAGCTATGGGCAACAGGATCAGGTTAGCAAGGTGTAGCGATTTAGATTTGTGTCCGGTGTCGGCTCTAACGCAATTCACAGCAATGCGTCCCAAGTGTGCTGGATACCTCTTTTGCCATCAGAATGGGGCCCCTTTAACCAAATACCAATTCTGGACAATAACAAAGAGGGTATTGGATCGATTAGGCTTAGGGCACCAAAAATTTGGCATGCACTCATTTAGAATTGGAGCAGCTTCCTCGGCATCTCAATTGGGTCTACAACCTAATATCATAAAGAGGATAGGTAGATGGAAGTCCGATGTTTTTAAACGTTATATTCGTACCCCGATGTTTTAACAAGTTTTTCTCATTTCAGACATGTTGATGGGGGCGCGGAGGCGGAGGATCCTTATATGTGGACACAGTTATATCCACTGGGCTGAAAGACATTCGTTGAGGTCCTCCTTTGGCCAAAATCTAGGTTTGGGCAGTGTTGCCACAGTCCAATGGAAGGGCATTCGTGGGCTTCATTGGGCGGGTTTGATCCCTTTATTGTTAAGTAATGAGAGCGAGCCCCCTCCTGATGTTCTGGTCCTCCATGTGGGAGGGAATGATGTTGGTTTACTCCAGGGTAAGGCCTTGTTTTTACAGGCTAGAAAGGATATTTTCAAGTTGTGGCGGGCTTGGCCGCTAGTTCATATTGTTTGGTCAGCGATCATACCGCGCCTCAAGTGGCGAGGAGGCGGTGACGTGCGACAAATGGAGAGAGCCAGGAAGCGGGTCAACAGAGCGATGCGTTCAATGCTTTGGCATGGTAGGGGATCCTACATTGCTCATGACCTAATTAAGGGTGAGAACCCACATTTCTATAGGGTTGATGGTGTCCATTTGTCTGACACGGCAAATGATCAATTCCTTTTGGATCTGCAGTTGGGCATTAGGTTGGTGTTGAGGGATGTTGTGGGTGATGGAGACTGAATGGACATTCGTCTCCAATCTGTGGCGAAATAGTTTAGGGTTAGCCATAGACCCATATTCTCTCGTGCACTCCTCAAGGTTGGACGGGCCAGTGCACAAATACACTTACGAAGACTGCGGTCTGGGGTAAGGGGGATGCATTGGTCCTGAGACTTTGAGAGTTCAGTTAAATATTGTTTGAGATGTTTGATTGTGTTCTTCCTTGAGAGGTGACAAGTTTTTGTGTTATAGGGGAATCAGGAGAGTTTCCCGTTGCTACATATAATTCCCTTGACACCTGAGTTTTAGTCAAGCTAAGCCTAAATAGGTAACTTTAAAAATAAAAGTTGCCCTAATTTGATCCAACTATTGTTGTCTGTCTCATTATTTCGGGGGTTGGAAGATAAATTGTAAAAGCTCTTCAGACGTTTTGTTTCTTCATAAGTTTAGGTGTGGTACAATGGAAAAACCTTTAGTGAATGTATTGGCTTCTCATCATCCATAACTCTCCAAAAATTGCAAGTCCGACCTTGAAAGTTGAGTGAAGAAAATGTATGAACGAAGAAAAGTGTCCATTTGGTAGCCATAGTGAAAACCACAAAAGGAATCAAGCAGACCCATATTGTCACTTGTCATGTTCTTCAATGGAGAGAGAGTTTAGCAAGGGAATTATTTATCTTTTATTTTTAGCGAAGTGCTAAGTTCATTTCAACTCAGGGTGCATCTACACAAGGTGGCAAATGCACAACCTCCCACGTTTTTTTACCGGAGACATCCAAATGACGGCTCAGGTAAAAATTAATTCCTTTGGCACAAAGTAGGAAAACCCTGCTTTGTGCCGAAGGAATTTGACAGATGGAAGGACAGTCTTTCCAGCTGTGGGCAGTGTGTGGATTGGGACTGGAGATTGTGCCACGTGACTTCTGCTCCCAATACACACAGCTGTCTCTGGATTTTTGGGCTCCTGGAGCATGAAAAACTCAAGACAACTCCCACCCCCACCCAAAACACCTTTTAAAAGCCTTAAAAAGAAAAAAACTTAACAAGCCAGCATTTCCCTGCTGCTGGGCCTCTTCTGGTATATAGAAATGTTGTGCCAGGAGAAGAGGGGGAGCAAAATTGCTCTTGTTTCCCCCTTCTCCTGGTGCATCATTTCTACACATCAGGAGAGGGCTGGCAGCAGGAAAATGCTGGCTGGGTAAATATTTTTTTATTTTTTAAGGCTTTTCTGGGGACGGGGGTATTTTGTGTCTGGGTGCCCTGCCAGAAGGTCCAACAGGACATCTGGACACCATAAGCATAAGCTTTCTGGGGCGTGAGTGGACTGTAATGCGAACCTAATCAGGTTTTTTAAACCCGTTTGGGCGCGCATTCAATCCTGCCTGGAATCGCCGTCAGTCTTGCCTTTCATATGAAAATATCAGTGCAAAATATTGGTATAACATAATTTCTTTAAGTCAAAGAACTATTCTTCCTAAGATACCTACTACATATCCGCCTTCCGTAAACTACTGAAGCCTTTGCTGTTTACCAAATCTCTGAGCTTGGAACTGCTTTTGGAAAAGTCAGTGCAGAAAAATCAGTGTTTTGTTGTTTCTTTGGACTTCCTGGCTGATCTTTCATATCTAAAATAGGATTTACCCACAAAGGGAGCTTTACAGTTTCTGGAAGAGGGTTACACAACAAAGTCATTTGCAGCAATAAAAGTAAAAAATGTCTTAGACTTTAAAAGTCCCCAAAGAATGGTTTGTCTAGCAGAGCATTGATCCATTCAATGTTAAAAGTTCAAGGCCCGGCTAAAGAACAAGGCTGTGTTTTAACCCTTCCTTTGTTTCATGCTGGGCCTCTTTGTGCCCTTCCCGCCCACACACAGTAATTCACTACAGTAAATCCTACCTTGCACATGTGTGTTGTAAATTTAAACTGGTAGGTGGTGCCCCACAGAAAACCGTTTTAAAGCACATTAAAATGTTGGGATAGTTAGGCAAATTACCCCTTTGTAGATCTTCTAGCCTGCAGTGACCATTAATATTTAAAGGCAGCAGTGTTGGGAAAATGAGCACTTAACTGCTTGCTATACAACAAAAAAAATTGGATTGATGGGCTACGATTGTTTAGCTCTTATTAATGACTTAAATGGCTCTTATAGAATTTGTAAAATGTAGCCTAAACAAAACTACTTTTGGGTGAATTTGTAGTTGGTTGAATGACTGAACCCAAAGGATACACACCAATGGTTCCCTTTCATTCTGGAAAGAAGTGACTAGTGGAGTGCCGCAGTATTTACTTACTTACTTACTTACTTGCTTACTTACTTAGGTGATCCCTCATAGCTTTGAAGATGATGGTCCTCCAAGTGCAGTGTCTTGGCAGGGGGTTCGTAGGTGGCTGTGGAGCCCTATTCTTGATCTGCATGTTCTTTTGCAGTGATGACAATGGTTTCCAAGTGAAAGGCAGTCTCGGTCAGGGTTGGCTTCACACACCTTCCTCTTGGCACGTTTCTCCCCTTCACCCTTCATTCATGCCTCCTCAAATTCTGCAGCACTGCTGGTCACAGCTGACCTCCACTTAAAGAACTCAAGGGCTTCCCAGTTCTCGGTGTCTCTGCCAAAGTTTTTTTAATCTTTTATTCAGCAAATAATAAAAACATTATAGTACATTACATTGGTATAGATTACATTTTTCTCTCCCTCCCTCCCTCCCTCTCCCTCCCTTCTCAACCACAGTGTATTTCTACGAATTTTGCAGATCCAGCCACTGGTAAAGTCTTTGTGTTTTTTGTATGATGTGAACGTTGGCTCCTCCATTTTTCACCCAGTTGAAATAGATCATCCATCTATCTGTGATGTCCTTTTGTTTGTCTGTTCTTGTTGCTTGATTAGTCATAATTCCCGTAATATCTAATAACACTTGATCATACATATAATCATTCCAATTACTTAATGTCCATTTCGTTTTGTCTTTCCATCCTTTAGCAATCACCGCATGGGCTGCTCTTATTGTTACCTTAAATAACTCCTGAAATTTGGTTTTTATACTTGGATGATCCAACACTCCCCATAGTAGCACATCATTATCAATTTGAATATTTACCTGGAATATCTCTTGTATTTTTCCTTGTATCATTTGCCAGAAGTTTTTGATTTCAGAACACTCCCACCACATATGTGAATAAGTACCTTTTTCCAATATTACAGTGCCAACACTTAGAATTCCTTCCATTTATCATATAAGCCAGTTGCTCAGGAGTTCTGTACCATCTTAATATCATCTTTTTTTCTAATTCGTTATATTTTTATTTTATTCACATTCCTAATTATTTCC
This sequence comes from Anolis apletophallus, assembly GCA_030556195.1. Lineage (NCBI taxonomy): Eukaryota > Metazoa > Chordata > Lepidosauria > Squamata > Anolidae > Anolis > Anolis apletophallus. The sequence goes on from JARBWK010000016.1 coordinate 25,952,397, forward strand.
TCTACTTCATGTGTCTGTAATGATTTAACCCCATTCCATTTGTTACATATTGCTCTAATTATGAACTCTTTATCTTCCACCATTAAATTGTATATTTTTGCTACTGTTCCTTTGCTTGTCTTTTCTCTTGCATTGAGTAATTTATCTACCTTTAGTTCTTCAGTGGGCAAAGCACCTTCTTTTTTTACTTTTTCCCAAATCGTTCTTAATTTTAACCAATTTTCTCCCCCCCCCCCTTTCCCAAAAACTCTGGCCAATTTATTATCTTTCCATCTTGTTTCCACATATCCGTTACTGTTCTTAATCCCTTTTCTTCTAAGTTTTTTGCTAACCTTTCAGTGAGTCCCATGCTCTTAATTGGAGTCATTCCTGATAATTTATATGCCCATAGTTTTTGCCATTTTTGCCAACAATCATATGCAAGCTTCCTTGGTCCTGTTAGTTTTTTGTTTATTTTATTAATATCTCTGCCAAAGTTTTTGAGGTTGGCTTTAAGCCCATCTTTAAATCTCTTTTCCTGTCCACCAACATTATGTTTCCCATTCTTGACTTTGGAGTATAGTAACTGCTTTGGGAGATGGTGATCGGGGACAGATATAGGATGGGTGATGTCTGACTTGATAATATTGTAACCAGTTCCCAAGTTGCAAATGCCTGACTTTCAAATGACTCACAGTTAAGAACAGGGGCGAGACAACATGAAGTGAGAGATATCTCCCTCTAGAAAGGGGGATTTATCATGCAAAGAGTTATTATGGGGGAAAGGTGTCTCTACTGAAGAATTATGCCCAGTCATTCTCCCATAACAAGCCATTTTTAAAAATAAAAAAACCCTCAATTATCTCAGGGATACAAAGTTAGGTGGAGTCTTCTGAACAAAGGTACAGATAGCAAAGGAAACCCCACAGGTGTGTTGCACTTCGCTATGTTATCCAAAGCTTATGTGTGTTTGTGTTTGTATGATCATATCGCACAGCTCACTGGTTATTGGTTTGATATTTGCTTTTATATTTTGTTATAATTGTTGTTGTTTTTATTCTGTTTTATATATTTTAATATGCTATATTTTAACCATGGTGTTTGAGCTCGTCCCATGTAAGCCACCCTGAGTCCCTTTGGAGAGATGGAGGCGGGGTACAAAAATAAAGTTATTATTATATTAAGAGTTGCAAGATGCTTCCTCACCGACAACGGTAAGGTAAGTGATTTTTGGGTAGCTCCAATTAAGATATTTGCAATTTTGGATCTTTCCCCCATATGATGAGGAAAAGGGCAACACTAACATGTGTTGTCACTATTTCATTCTCCTGATGTACCCATGTGATGGGGGAAGGAGGGAAGGTGCACAGGGTGCCATGAGGTACCCCGTATGTTTTGACAGTGGTTGCCAGCAAAACATAGAAACATAGAGTTGGGAGAGACCTGGTGGGCCATCCAGTCCAACCCCATTCTCTGCCAAGAAGCAGGAAAATTGCATTCAAAGCACCCCTGACAGATGGCCATCCAGCTTCTGCTTAAAAGCCTCCAAAGAAGGAGGCTATTTCTATTTTCTGTTGTATCCTAGTCTCCAGGGCAGCAGAAAACAAGCTTGCTCCCTCCTCCCTAAGACTTCCCCTCACATATCCATGGCCTTCATCATATCTCCTCTCAGTCTTCTCTTCTGCAGGTTAAACATGCCCAGCTCTTTAAGCCACTCCTCAAAGGGCTTGTTCTCCAGACCCTTGATCATTTGAGTCACCCTCCTCTGGACACATTCCAGCTTGTCAATATTTCCCTTCAATTGTGGTGCCCAGAATTGGATACATAACAAAATAGAAGGGGCAACTGTTGCGGCCTGCGCTAAGCTTGGCCTGTTTGCATTGGGGTGTATGATTACATCTTGTGTGTTTGCAGGATTGTCAAGCCTCCATTTTTGTTTCTGGGGCTCTTGGCAGTTTTGGCTGGGGTTATTGTTTTATCCTGGGTGGGAGGGGTTCATCTCCTTAGACTTTCCCGCCTAAATTTACCTCAGACCTTTCCCTCCAATCAGCACCCTAGATTTTCCTGCCAATTTTTCTCCTCAGGGTTTCTCCCTAAGCAAAAGGCTATAAAAGGGAGGAAACCACTTTGTTACCTCAGTGACTACCAGGGACGTGTGACTGAGCCACGGGGTTGTCAGCTCCGGCCTGTCACCTCCTTTTAATGACCAAATACCGCCTTCAACCAGTCCTGGACTCATCATAGGAAGGACGTTCGCCCTTCAATTTAAAGGAATTCAGCGGCTGGGGTCTGTCCACCATCCGTGGCGGCTGACCAGAGAGAGAGAAGGAGAGGCGTTCACCATCTACCCCTCACAGACTGAAGAAGACGACCAAGTAAGACGGCTTAGGATTCTTCGAGCCCGTGAACTCTGTAAAGGTTTTTGGAGCCAGACACTTGCAGCTTTGTGTCTTGTTTAATAAACCCAGTTACTTGTTTCATGAAGCTTGGTTCTGTGAAGTCTTTGGGGCCCTCTCTCTCCCTCAGAGGAAGGCAATCCGCATCCCCTGGGCATAGGATGTTTATAGCGATCTACGTGGTCACTCCATCCAAGCCCAGGCGGACCTGCATAGGCAACTGTTTGATGAGGTCCTTAGTAGACCATAAGCTGAGCCGGAATCAACAGTGTAATGCTAAAAAGCCAAGGGATTTGGGCAGCGACAACAACCGTTTACTCCCCCATTCTCATAGTAAGATCCTTATTTTGTCTTGTTTTCCTGAAGATAAGACCATTTTCTTTCTCAAATATGTAATGAAGCAAGTAAGCAAATAGTTGGTGGCAGCACTCCTCATTACTTGCTTGTCCATTTGCAAGGACTGGGTAAATGAGCCTGGCGAGGAGCTAAGGAAGGGCAAAGATGAGCAGCTGGTCCTCCTCGAGTGCAAGGTTGCTCAAGAGCTACTTGAAAAGGCTTTGGCTGCTTAAGGATGCCACCCTACGATGACAACTTTGATAAAGAAAAAGGAGAAATAATAGGTTAAGCAGGAATAGCTTTGGGCTGAAAAACTTTATCTTGTCAAAGATTCATTACAGAAGAAAAGGAGAGTAAAGGGAATAGAGAAACAGAAGAAAGAGATGTCTGCTTAGCAGAGCTCATTAACTAAAGAGAACAAGTAGCCCATTCAAATTGATTGTTGCTTTTTTGTACTAAGAAGGGTTTGGATCAGGTTTAAATATAAAAATTAGGCCACCAGATCAAATATGTGTGGGGTTTTTTACTACTCAGTTAAAGCAACGTTATGCTCACCATTCTTCAGGGTACGAGAGAGTAAATGCAGGCACCAAATTGGCAAGGCCCTCTGTGCAGTTTTGCACATTTCCTTTTAATCTGGAAGGAGACAGCATATCAATAATACATGTTTTCCTCTTTATTTATTGGTCTGCTTCCAAAAGTGAGGCATGCTTTTGCATAGAGACAGCAACATCTCCATTAGCTAAAGGAATAGAACCATTAACCCCATTTGTCCTGTTCTGAACAGCAGAAAACAATGAGAACCGAGGGGAACCGGGGCTTAAAAGTTTACCATTCCTTGACTTCCTTTCATTCATCTCAGATGATTTTTTAAAAAAGTGTTGGGTCCATTGATTATAAAAGAAAGCTACCCTGATTTTTTTTAATGTAGACTAGGAGGTAACAATAGATAGACCTTGAAGTCTTTATTGACATCCACTTTGTGACAATACGAGCTATAGTGAAATATGATGGGAGACACCAACCAATACAGAGTCATATGTTGCTCATTGTTAATGCAAAGCTAGTTTTGCTCTGGATTCCTGTCTCTTGGGCTGTGGCCCCATCTATACTGCTATATAATGCATTATACAGTCAATGCAGACTTATATTGACATGAAGAGTTAGGGGCTGGGCTATAGCACAGCTGGTAAATCACCAGCAGCAGCAATAAGATCTACAAACTGAAATGTTGCCAGTTCGAAGCCCAGGTCAGGGTGAGAACCTGACTATCAGTCCAGATTACTGTTTACCTAAGCAGTTCAAAAACAGCTTAGAGTTGTAAGTAGAGAAATTAGGTACCGCTAAAAGTGGGAGAGGTATTTTACGACACCATAAAAGGAAAATACTAGAAATACCATGACCAAAAGGAAGGAGGAATCCTGATGGCTCTTTATCATAAAGGATGGAGTGACAACACCGCCCCCGTGGCTAGATTTGAGCACAAACTCCATGGCGCCAAAAAGCTGGATGTTGAAAAGCTGGATGTTGACACAACATACCTTCTTTCTATCTGTCCTGTCCTTGTCTGTCCAAATGGCATTGAATGTTTGTTGTGTATGTGTACTGTGATCTGCCCTGAATCCCCTTCGGGAGATAAGGCAGAATATAAATAAAGTGTTGCTGTTATTGTTGTTATCTAGATATACTAGATAATTGAGAAAAATACTATGAATTTTCTGTAGCACTTCCTGTTTATTACCTTTTATAGAACAGTTGGCTGGCCATGGATAGAGACAAGTCGTTGATATTGAGTGTAGTTTTGGTTTGATGTTGAGTGTAGTTTTGGTTTGGTCCTTACCCTATGTTTATAGATGTTGCTTGCTCACAGTGCTCACTGCAACATGACCCCAGTTTCCTATGGGAAACCTTACTCTATTTTATGTTGTTGTTTAAAAATAGTCTGTTGACCAGGTCACTCTGCTACTTACATAGATTTCAAGGATACATTATCGACCTTGCTAGTACTTATAACTCTGCGAGGGATCTCAAATCATACTGTTTATTGGAAATGCATATGATTTTTAAAAGCATTACGACAGCACCTGTCCACTCCCAGAGTTGAAAACCTGTCAAAGTGTTCCTTAGGGAACGAGGGAGTTTTGTGTGTGTGGAATTATTACTGTGGCATAAAATTGCCTTTGTGCACTGCATACATAGTTACAGTTCATGAGCGTGCACAATAAAAAAGAAGTGATCCAGAACTTTTCATGCTGCTGCAAAGCACTTAGGCTAGGGCATTCAACCAAGTTTATGATCATTATTTAATATCTGTGAAAATGTCTCTATACATATGAGGCACTGTACATATAATGAGACATGTCAACTTTGAACACATCTTAGGGTTTTGGTGACTTGCAATATCTGTGTGAAAGTAGACATTAATGTGAAGAGCCTTATACACTGCTGTATTAATATCTGAGCCAGATATCCCTTTTGCCTTCCACCCAAGAATCATCATTTCTAAAATCTCTCTTTCATTTACATGGTAGCTATTTTTTCATGTCAGGGGCATGATATAATTGATCACCTGCAAGGACGTTGTCCCAGGGACACCCAAATGTTTGATGTTTTACTATCCTTGTGGGAGGCTTCTCTCATGTCCCTGCACGGGGAGCTGGAGCAGACAGAGGGAGCTCAACCCGCTCTCCCTGGATTTAAACCTCTGACCTGTTGGTCATCAGTCCTGCCAGCACAAGGTTTAACCCATTCTACCACTGGTAGCTAATATGGGTCAGCTAATATGGGTCAGACGTAGGAAGAACAGTCCAAGATAATACAAAAATACTGTATTGGCAGCTAGATATGACTTGGAAATGGGATAGAGCTATCTTCAATATCTGAAGCCAGTAGACAGCAGGACATCTAAGCTATACCCTCCAAACCAGTTGATAAGGTGTCTTCTCTAACTGGTCACTGGTGGCAACAAATGTAGTATTCCAGTCACAATGTAAGGGACAAATTAGCTGTCCCCTTGCCTTACCTAATGGCCTAGACCAGAGGTGACTCTACCAAATCTAGTTCAGGAAGAAATTCAAAACATTGAGAAAACAGCTGCTTTGTTTCCTCACCAACAGAACATCAATTGGAGAAGGAATGTAGGCCACTGCTCTTTAGCTTTCCAACTTTGGACATATGGTTTGCCCTCCCAGTTGCTGTCTTGAATCAAGTCTGCATCATATAGATGTCATGAGGATTTCATGATAGGTACCTACAAATATGAACACATTTCCTCAGATGTCCATGAGAAGGACAACAACAACAACAACAACAACAACAACAATGTATTTATATTCCACTCTATCTCCACAAGGCGACTCAGAGCTGATTACAACATACACAAATAGGCAAACATTCAGTCCCCTTAATACAGTGGAATAACAACAACACACAAATACACAGAACAAAGGTAAAGGCTTCCCTTTCATCTCTGGCTTCTGGAGGCAGTGCAGAACTCTGGCCATGGGGAGGTGCTCTTTTTCCATTTCCAAGCCGAGGAGCCTGTTGTCCATAGACACCTCCTGGTTGTGTTGCCAGCATGGCTCCATGGCTGCCTTTATTACCTTCCCACTCGATGCGGATATGTGGATATGCGGAGATTCAGTTATGCGGATCACCACAAAAGTTCTGTTCTACGCGCAGGCCAGAGAAACTGTGCCCTCCGTGTGTTTCATGAAGTTTCTGGCACACAGACCCTCTACTCAAGGGTCACCTTTTTAGGAACCGACCAATCAGGAACAAGCATCTAAAACTCAGGAACAAACCCAGATTAAAAAAAGTCCAATTGCAGGGACATACAGACATGCAACGATGCAGATATTCGGTTCAAAACCACAATATTCCTGTACCTGGAAATCTTGGGGGTTTTGCCTTTTGTAGCAATTGCTTTTGGGTTTACAGGGAATGGTGTCTGGCCACTCTCCTATTTGTGGTGGGATAAAGTTACTGTCTGGATGGGTCCTAGGACTGAACAAAGTTAGCAATGTTAAGAACACAGGTGAATTTGAGTTTGCCATATTCTCCCATTCCAAATCCTTCTATCACTTCTTTTCGTCACTAAAATGATGAAGCTGTTAATGCTGGGGTACTTTTAATAAAACAGAATTTGCTATAACATTTTGCCTACACTTTTTGAGATTTATGGCTGCTTGTGAATCAGAATGTTTGCTTGAAAATGCTTCAACGGGAGTGGCCTACCTTAGTTCGCAGTAAGAAAAATCTTTCAAACTTAGCTATAAATCTTGTATTGAAGCGGTGAGTGTGAGAAAAAAATATTTCGTATTCTTCGTATCAGAATCAGAGCTGGTGGTGGAAATGATGCTTGCAAAGAAATCTCTCTCTTTCTCCTTTCCCACAGAAATGGATGTTCACCTCTTTCTAAACAGACAGTCCAATGCTTTGTAAATTTCCCTGGTGCATTGCCTTTCAATGACATTTTGTAAAGTTGAAGAGAGTCTTGATGCCAACAAGATTAAAAATGCAGCGTCTCAAGCCCGTGTCTGCTTGTTCGTGTTTTCCCTTCCTTGTACAAAATTCATATTAATGCGTTAAATAAATCAGGTGGCATTTTTTTATTTTTGGAACCAATCCTTCATCTCTTGGAGCAGGAGATGAGGAGAAGGGGAAAAGGCCAAGAGAAGATGGATAGAGCATCCCACAGGTGCATTTTATTGATTGTATTGACATGTTTTATTTATGTATAGTCATCAAATTAAGAATAAGAGAATCCTGTAAAATATGCAAATTTGAGAATTATAATTAAAGAAAGAGGTCAAATTCACTCCTTTCCATATAAAATTCCTTAAATGTCAACTTTTTTCCATTTTTATATTGCAAATACTGATACATCTTATCAAAAATAGTTTGAAATGAAATTGCCACCTATCTGCACTAAATAAACTCAAAAGGAGCAGTTTTCCAGATATAAGCTGCCTATAATATATTTAGTTCCAATTGAGTAACTCTATTTGAATCAATAGGATTGCCTCGAATATTGGCTTACCATAAACCAGGGCTGTCCAACTTCTATGGGCCCAAGGGCCGGAATTCCAGTCACTGATCACCTGGGGGGCCGAAGGGGCTGCCTCCGCCCCTGGCTCCGCCCCCTCCCTGGCTCCACCCCCACCCCTCCCCTGGCTCCACCCCCTCCCCAGCTCCGCCCCCTCCCCGGCTCCAATTTACTTACAATTGACCTTGAGTTGTGGAGTTGTAGTTCACCTCCATCCAGAGAGCACTGTGGACTCAAATAATGATGGATCTGGACCAAACTTGGCATGAATACTCAATATACCCAAATGGGAACACTGCTGGATTTGGGGGAATGTTTCCTAATACCTTTGAGTTATTTGAGTCCACACTCAAATTGGGACACACCAAAAAAAAAAAACCAAACACCTCAATGCCGTCGCAGGGCTTGATGGGGCCTCCTTTCCCAGAGGCGGGTGGAGGAGGTCCAAAGAGCTCCCTCCCTCCCTGAAGGGAAAACAAGCCGCGGGGGCAGGCGCAAAGGAAGCCACGTTGCGCCCTGCATGTGGGAAAGGCAGCACAACAAGGGGGAAGGGGCGCGGAGGAAGGGAAGGAAGCGTCGCCAAGGAAACCGCCACTGAGGGACCCCCCTCCCCACTCACCCACCGTCCCGCTTTCACTCGAGCCAGGCCCTTACCCATACTGCGGGAGCCCCGCCACAGGGCCGAAGCGCCAACGCCGCCGCTGTCCCCGAAGAGCCCTGCTGGAGCTGAAGCCAAGCTCAGGCCAGGCATGGCGGCTCTCCCATCCGCGGGGCGGGAAGCGAGGGCCCTCCACAGGAAGAGGACGGAGCCAGGAGGGGCTTTCCCTGCCTCACTCCCCTCCCTCTCTCTGAGGGAATGGGGGCTGTCCTGGAAGCAGCCGCGAGGGAGGAGGAGGCCGGCCGCAAATCCCGCAGGACCTGAGATTTTGGCAGCTATCGCGAGACTACGCAGCCACAGACGGGATTTAGACCTCCCTCGAAATCCCGTCTGTGGCTGGCGTAGTCTCGCAATGCTTGCCTAAGCCCGGAAGTAGGTTTTTTTTAATTTTATTTTTTATTTTTTATTTGTATTTTATTAAAACAAGTTAGGGGGCCGCAGGGAAGGGGCTCGGGCCCCAGGGCTGCCTGTTGGACAGCCCTGCCATAAACCAATGGATTTCTTAGGTTTATACTAGTTGGGATCAGAGCCGCTGATTTAGCATCTAGATTTTAGGTGCTAGGCTGGGACTTATAAAATTTAATCATGCATCCAGTCAGTTATATGATATTCTATCGCCATTCTAATGTTTCAACTGCATTGTTTTATAGTGTTTTGAATATATCTTCCTCTTGTCTGAGCCATTTGAAAACTTGTATTATCAAATAAATCAGTGGTCCCCAATCTTTTTTGACCAGGGACCACTTGACCAGTGACCACTTTGACCAGGAAGCACTTTGACCAGGGATCACTCTCCAACTTTAGTACCAAAAGGGTTATGAATCAAGTTTTGGTCAACCTTGGATTCCATTGGTTTATTTGGGGTGTTGATTCAGAAAATTGCATTGGACAGATCACATCAGCTCTAGTTTCCAATACAGAACATGTGCCATCCAGTAGTCGCCATCTGCACACCCACATAAAACCATATTTAATAAGCCTTGGTACTATTATTTATTTATTTACAGTATTTATATTCCACCCTTCTCACCCCACAGAGGACTCAGGGCAGATCACAATGCACATATACATAGCAAACATTCAGTGCCATAGACTCACAACATATATAGACAGACACACAGAGGCTATTTAACTTTCCAGCTTCATGAGAGTATGCTTGAATTCTGGCCAACAGGGGAGCTGTCATTTCACCATGCACTTGTGACACCGATGGAGTACTTCCTCATTCATTTGCACACTGCTGGAGATTTTTATGGAATCATAAATTAGTTAAATTAGCCTCCCCGCTAAATTTCCTACTTGACAGATGCAACTGTTTTTCGGGCTGCAAAGGTCGACAGCAAGCTAGACAAATGGTTGGGAGCTTACTCTAACCTGGGCCAGCTTTGAACTTATGACCTTCCAGTCAGTGGTGATTTTAACACAGCTGACTTTCAACCAGCTGCGCCACAATCCAGTCACAAGACTAATCACTCTCGTTGCAACAGTGTAGCAACAGCGAGACGACAGATCATATTTTAGTTCTTGGGGACCACTGATGGTTCACGGACCACAGGTTGGGAACCACTAAAATAAATAAATGTGGAGAAAGGAGAAAGGATTTCCAAGTTCCTTATGCCCCCCTCTTTTTTTAAAAAAAGTATGGAGATGTTGGAGCTCAGCCTGTGATTGTGTTTCAAGATCAGGGTACTTTGGATGTGGGGAGTAATGTCAATGAATTTCAAGATGGCAATGATATTGATGCAGAAAAGGACCAGGAGACCCCTGTTCAAAGTGTAGTTTCCCATGAGAATGTCCCTGAAGGGTGTGAGGATGATGGCATACTCCCTGAGAGTTCCCAGTATTTGGGGTTTGAAAACAACTCAGTACCTGGCCTAGCTGTAGAAATTAATGAACAAATAGACAACAGGAGATTCGTTAAAACAGACAAACCGAGCAGTGGCTTTGGCGTTCTGCCAGGCTCCAACAGAAAAAGATAAGACAATCTCAATTAAAGCGAAACCAAAAGTTCCAAGTACGGGAAATATAGCCAGATGGAGCATCGTTTGGAATCAAGTTAAATTATCGTCCTTGTTTCATGGAAATCTTGCTTGGAAGATTCATGCTTAAGTACGTTTTGTTTCATGGTTTTGTTTCTTGAATTTTATGATTGCATCGCATGCCTTGGATTAATGTTTCCTGGTTTTCTGGATTATATTAGAGAAGTGTGGACTTTGTTTTTATGGACTTTGCTGAACTTTACCCTGGACTATTTTGCTCCTGATTATCTTCTTACCTAATTGGATTTACCTATTTTTATGGTGCTTTCTACTTTGCTGCTTTTTAATAATTTTCAGTAAAAGGATTGTTTTCCAAATAACAGTGTGGTGTTTAAAGTCAGAGGGCTTTTCCTGTCCTGGAGTGCACCGGAGAGGTGCCACCATCTGGAAGAAGAACCCTGATGCAGTTGTTGAAATGAGGATAGAGAGAGCAAACAGTATTGTCCTTGGCAATGCAGGTTGGCAGAAAATGCAATTCTGGAACTGTCTATGGAACATCCTTAGAAAAGTAAATGAGAATCATGAATAGATGTGTTGTGTATCTGTGTTGCCACTTGGCTGTCTCTTACTTGAGCCACGCTTCAAGGGCAGAACTGAAATCAACCATGCAGAAAGGGGCAGATACAGGTCACTGGATAGATGGCCTCATAAAATAGAGGGAAGCTGTTTCTTAGGGATTACAAATGGAAAGGGTGACCAAGAATCTTAAAGAACCTCTGCAGTTATGCCAGAGACTGCAAAGAAGCACAGCCTCTCTCTTTTTCTCTTATTTTCCTCTCCTTGGGAAGACAGTGGCTATTGTTCCTTATGGAGCACATGCTTGGCGACTGATACTGTTATCTTAAATGCTCCAGGTAATGAGCTGTTTTTCCTTATGCTGAGCAAGTCACTAAAGGGCAAACGCTGTGCTATCTCGTTCAGCGTTATTACACAATATATAAAATACTGTTCAAATGACTAACAAGGTCTTTATTTGCATAAGTAAATAAATAAGGGTGCATCAAGGCTTCGAGAAGAGAAGAAATATTCATCAGGCTAATTAGTTGTGTTTCCCTTATTTGGCAAAGTGTGGAATTTGTTTATAATAGACAATATTAATGCAAATGAGAACGTGTTGGTGAAATGACTCCTGTGTCTGATAAATGTGACATAAGGACGTGAGACAGGTAAACGTGATTATTGAATAAGTGTGTGTATACATATACAACACAGGGACACATACAGAGAGTTCACATATGATTTTCAATCTAATGTGTGTCCTACTTCATCTTGATTTCTGGTAATTCTGGAAAGAGAATACAGAAGTTGAAATGGGGGTTATGTTTGAAAGGAGGGCAAAATGCGATGTCGGTTAATGCATAGCTATTTCTGCCATCATGAAATAAAAATAAAGTAACTTGAGTAAATAGAGATTTTAGGCACAAACTCCAGTTTAAACTGACCTTATTTTAGAGTAATAGCTGAACCAGACATTAGCTGCATACATCAGCTTTCACACTTCCCCAATGCTCCAATGAGGCTCTTGGTCACAAATGACTTAAAATGCGCATTTCAAGAGAAAGGCATGCTTAAAGATTCACTTTTAAATGCAAATTGTTGTGCAACCTTAAAAAATACAGATTAAAGTAGGAATCAGACAGAATTAGACTTACTGGTGATGTATGCAAATGTAATGAGAGAAAGGAGCGCTATTCCACATGCAAAAGACTATACAATGGAAAGGATAGCAGGAAGCTAATACATAAACAGTGGCAATATATGCAATGTGTACAAATAATGGAGTCTTCTCTAGTAAATACACATATATTATGTCAATACATCATAGGTACAAGAACATCAAACAAACATATCGTATCACAAGGTAAGTACCAACATCATAGGTTAAGAAATAATGGCGGTGAGCGAGCTCGCACAAACGGCGAGCCAAGACGCCCGGGCTCAAACGAGGAGAGTCAATGGTAGATAATACAGGCACAGTCCCGGACGCCTCTCCCAAACAAAGCCAAATCTTCAAGATAAATCAAAGTTCCAGGAAATTCTCACTGTAATTTTATGTGGGTGGGAGAAGGTCGTCCACGGGCCGACGAAAGGGTCTCGCGCGCCTTCGTTTCTCCCCCGTAGGGGCTTCCTCAGGGCCGGGGGCAGGGCCTGGATGGCGAAATCTCACGAGCGTCTTCAAAGTGTCGTGGCACAAGGCATGGGACAACAGAAGCACCGCAGGTGGCGGCAGTATCTCCCAGCCCAGTATCTGCGGATACTGCCTCCACCTGTGGTTTTAGAGGACAAGTGTCACAGGGTGACAAAATTCCTCGCAGTGGCAACAAGGTTGAGAAAGGAACAAACCTTCAATAGGGGCATTACTTGAAACCATGTAGGTGTACCTGGTAAAATGAACTTCTCCTTAGATGGGAAAATGTATAAATGACTGTTTTTTCCACTGATGGGACTATGGACCATAATAAATATTGTTGGTTTTTAAAAGTCTAGAATGTTTGCATAATGTGCAACAACATTCATCTGAGAGACATACAAGTGTTTCCCATGAAAACAAGCAACAGGGTATTTGAACATCCATACAGTCAAACTCAACAAGATGACACTGAAATCAGTTCTATCATCAAAGCATCTGGTCAGGAATGGCAAGAAAAGGCAATTGGATGCAAAGTAGAAGACGGCAAGATAGAGAGCTGCCAAGAAATGACAATAGACGGATGTCTAGCATAATGTCAGCGATATTATTATTATTTAAATGAACAGGGAGATAAATTCATTAATGGGCACAAATTTGCATGTGCAAGAAGGTTAGGAATGAGATATTAAAGTATCTAAATGATATTCTAGGAAGTATTTTTGAATTATATTTTTCTGTTGGTGGTATTGAAACTAGTATGTGTCTTACAATCAATGGTGTCTTACAATGAAAGAAATATGGTGATATTGAAGGTACAGTATTTCTACCATAGCACAAAGAGTATAGTCCAACAAAACAATGCAGGCCATAGTGTAGATTTTAGCTATTGTCAAAATTAATTTTATTAGGCTCAGTAATATTGCTGAATTTTTAATTTTTATTTTATGCCAAGAGGATCTTCTGAGGCTGCTGCCTGCAGCCTGATTCTTTCTAAATGCCTTGTACTATAACTCCTAAGGAGTCCCCGGTAGAGCAATGGGTTAAACCCTTATGACGGCAGTACTGAAAATCGACAAGTCGGAGGTTCGAATCTGGGGAGAGCACAGATGAGCTCCCTCTGTCAGCTCCATCTCCCCATGCGAGGACATGAGAGAAGCCTCCCACAAGGATGGTAAGACATCAAAACATCTGGGCACCCCCTGTGCAACCTCATTGCGGATGGCCAATTCTCTCACACCAGAAGCAACTTGCATTTCTCAAGTCGCCCCTGACATGAAAAAAAACCTACAACTCCCATCTCCTCTATCATCATGGGTGATGTGAATTGTAGTGCAAGATATATTATAAAGGGAATGGAGATGAAGAGGATTTCATGGCAGATTCCATGTTATGGTTTGCACTGACTGTTCTCCAGGTCCAAGAATTTGATAACTGTATGTATAAGGCACTCATGTCCTATCTTAATTGAGCAGGTATGATTAAATGTATAATGGAAAAATGGAGCAGATGGCTCCAGCACTGGGCCATTCTCATGTTGTCCAAAGGTGCCAAATATGAGACTCCTGGGAACACTGAAGGTGTTATTTACAGAGTTGATTAAGACTGACAATATTTTAGATAATGTTAGGGATCTCGCAGCTAAATTAGCTTCTCCTTATTAGCTCCCTGCTATCACTCTAGGGGATCCATATTAAATTTGTTAAGGATTATACAGGCATGGCTGAAAAAGAATACTTAAGGACATGCAATGTTTTTTTTTGGAGAGAGGGGCGGTTGCATGCAAGGTTAAAATGCTAACATGCAGACAAATTGACAGTGATTGTGATTCAGTGTTACTGGAACTGGTGAGATTTGTTTGGACCGGAGGCTATATTTGTTCCTTCATGTCCATTTGCAAAGGGTTCCTTGATGAAGGCTGAAATATGTGTTCGCCATGGTGAACAACAATAAAGTCAGAAAAGTTAGGAACGTGTTAGAAACGTTCATATTATCTTCTGATAATATCTGGAGAAGCATCTTCACAACATGGAGAAATCGTCAGAGAAATTGGCAAAGATGTCAAGGGCATATTTCCCTTCCTCCCAACAGTGGGTTTATTGGCATTGGGAAAAAGTCCATCAATTAGCCTGTGTAACTTGATGAATATGGTCATATGGAGCCTGACATACACCAGTGGCAAGTGCTGGGAGGTGTAATAACGTGTAAGTAAAAATGATGGCTCAATATCTTTTGGGGGATCATGACATTCAAGGGAATTTCTTATTAATGGGTAACTGTGTTTCCCTTATGACAATAATAGTACACTGGCCTAAAATAAGATTTTTTTGGAATATAAGTCTTTTCTTCCCATACACATACTTGACTAACATGGCTGAATGTTTGGCAAATGTGTCGTAGTCTTTGTGTCACTATGATGGATGATTGTGTATGATTAATGCTCCCCCTTTTGCTTATGGGGCAGTTGCTTTTGACAGGCATTAAATGTTTTTGTTTTGTCACTAGTCATTGTCTCTCCCATGTCTTTTTATGTGCCATTTTCCTTTGAAATCAGTTGTGGTCAAAACTTCAAATGAAGTTTGGGGAAAACAAATCTAATGAAAGCTCAATTTCCTTGTTCAGAGGGGGTGAGTGTACACTTTAATGCAATGAGGTAAGCAAACATGGATGTAAGGCTTAAAAGAAAAAGAGCTGCTATTTTGAGAACTCTGTCACTAGTGAACGATGGAGTTTAAGTGCAAATCAAAACTCCCCCTGAAGGTGCAGGTTCGCTGCTTGGGAGTGATCCTGGATTCATCACTGAACCTGAAACCCCAGGGTGACCAGGGGAGCATTTGTACAGCTAAAACTTGTGCACCAGCTGCGCCCGTACCTTGGGAAGTCTAACTTAGCCATGGTAGTCCATGCTCTGGTTACACCCCATATCAACTACCGCAATGCACTTTATGTGGGGTTGCCTTTGAATATTGTTTCGAAGCTTCAAATGGTCCAACGGGCCACAGCCAGGTTGCTAACAGGAGCAGCGCTCAGGGAGCACACACCTCCTCTGTTGCGCCAGCTCCACTGACTGCCAGTTTGCTACCAGTCACAATTCAAAGTACTGGCTTTAGCCTTTAAAGCCCTAAACAGTTCTGGCCCAGCTTACCTGTCTGAACATATCTCTCCTTATGAACCATCTAGGACTCTTAAGATCATTTGGGGAGGCCCTGCCCTTGGTCCTGTCTCCTTCGCAAATGCGTTTGAGAGTGGTGGCCCCTCGACTGTGGAACACCCTTCCTAGGGAAATTAGATCAGCCCCCCTCCCTTCTGACATTTCATTAAAAAGTCAGAACCTGGCTCTTCGAGCATGCTTTCACTAATGCAGCATAACAGGTAAATATGAAACTACAGAACGACTGGACGATGCAATTGGAAAATGGGTTTAGTAAGGAGATGCTGATGATTTGTGTTTTTATTGTTTCTGTATGATTTTTATATTATATGCTAAATGTTTTAATTGTATTTTATATCTGTTGGGGCATTGAATTGTTGCTGACTGTGAACCGCCTTGAGTCACCTTCGGGATGAGAAAGGCAGTATACAAATGCGACAAATAAATAAATAAAGCCAACATTGTCATTTCTTAAGGTTGGCTCTGCATCTTGTGATATTGTTTCAGAGCACAGTCTGTTCAGCGTCTTCCAAATTGCCCAGTTTTCTGTTTGCCCAGGAGGGAGTCTCTCATTTGGTATCAGCCACTGATTGAGGTTCTGGCTTGCTGAGGTGTTCCGGCGAGTGTCTCTGTAGATCTTAATAAACTATTTCTTGATTTAAGTCGTTGGCATGCTGGCTGATACCCAAACAGGGGATGGGGCCAGAGATGTCACTTCCCGGTGGATGTCAGGCGGTGCAATGCCAGCTAAACAGTGTAATTCCTCCAGACACCCTATGATAATTTGGCATGTCTCATTAAGAGCCACATCCACTGTTTAAGCATGATGAGATGTGTTCCACACTGGACATGCATACTCAACAATAGAGTAGCATAGCGCAAGGGCAGATGTCTTCACTGTATCTGGTTGTGATCCCCAGGCTGTGCCAGTCAGCTTTTGTATGATATTGTTTCTAGCACCCACTTTTTGCTTGATATTCAGAGAATGGTCCAGGGTAAGTCCCAAAAATTTGGGTATGCTGCAATGCTCCAGTGGGATTCCTTCCCAGGTAATCCTCAGAGCTCGGGATGCTTGTCTGTTTTTAAGATGAAAAGCACTTGTCTGTGTTTTAGATGGGTTAGGAATAAGCTGGTTTTCCCTGTAATAGGCAGTAAGATCACATAGAGTTTCAGAGAGCTTCTGTTCAACCATCTCAAAGCTCCCTGCTTGAGTGGTAATGGCACGATCATCAGCATAGATGAAACTCTCTGTCCCTTCTGGCAATGGCTTGTCATTTGTGTAAATGTTGAACATTGATGGAGCAAGCACACTTTCCTGAGGCAGGCCGTTCTTCTGTTTTCGCCATCTGCTTCTTTGGCCCTGGAACTCAACAAAAAAGGGGACATGAGAGAAGTCTCCCCACAGGATTGCAAGACATCTGGGCATCCCCTGGTCAACGTCTTCAGAGACGGCTGATTCTCTTACTTCAGAAGTGACTAGAAGTGCAATGGATGTGGCTGTTCTACAAGCAGTGAATACTGGAGTACATGAGTGGATTTTGGCCACTGCTTTATTCAGGTATGTAGCCAATCACATTAAATGTGGCTTTGGAAGATTATGGGAAGAAATAATATCAACCATTTCTAATTCTGTTTCAAATGATAGCCGCTGAGACATTGAGATGTTACAAAAAGGGAGTACGACTGGAGAAAGATTCAGTGTGGTTTTCCCTGTCCATGGTGCTGACTGTTTCAATGTATGTTTCTGAAGTGACAAGCTAGTCATTAAAAATATAAGATGTTCCAGAATACACAGAATGACTGCAGGCAGGAGGAGAGCTATGAAAGCTCATAGCTGAACTATGCCTCCCATTGATTTAACATAACACATCCCTGGCTGCTGAGCATAGCCTCTTTGAAAACAACACAGACACTTACTCTTTCACTTGACTTTCAATTCCAAATTGTTAGTTCTAATTATTTTCTGTAATTAACTATAAGCACCCACAGTCACATGAATTAGGACAATTAGTTAAGCAAGTCTGAAAAAAAACCCAATGTAACGAATAAAGCTAAATTGGAAATTGCTTTCCCTTGAATATTAGGACAGTGAAACATGGAAGGGTATTTCTCTTTCTTTCTCCCTTCTGTCTTTCCCTTCATTTTCTCTCTAAAAATGGGTTCTCTGTATTAGGCTTCATCTGTCTAAACCTACCAGGGAGACAAGCAGAGCTGTCTACTTCTGATCTGTAATCTTAGCCGATGGAGGTGGAAAAGGGAAGCCAAGAAGATTAAATTAGTGCACTGAGGTCTCTATTGGTCTTACTGAGCAGCTCCACTTTGAGGTGAGAGCTGAGAGAAAGAGAGAGAAATGTCTGGGACTATCTGCAAAGAAAACTGCAAAATTTCTCCAATATTCTGCATGATTTTTTCTCCTGCGGCAGCTGCCAATTCCTCACCACATATCCATGAATGGAATTAGTTTGTAGGCATTACAGAGGATACAAATACACACCAAACTTAAGTTCCATCTTGAAGGCAGTGGTGAGTGATTTTGATCAACTTTCTTCCTGATGTGAGAATGTTTTGAAAGACAATTCAGTTTTCAAAGGCTACTTGCAAGTCAGGACTAATTGTAAACAAAATTCATATAAAACAGTATTTTTTGTGTACAGACAACGAAATTTTCTACACAGGACATTGTATTCTCATTCAGATATATTAATTACTGTATAAAATACTATTTTCAGTGCAAATATATCATAAGTGAATTTCATGCAGAATTTATCTCCAGTTACAGCACTTTCTGCACAATATTTTAGGCACAGGAATTAACATTTCTGTTTTGATATATGATTTTGCATAGGAAACCCTGTTTCCTATGCAAAAGGGTTGCATGCAGATTTTATTTCCTCCATTTTCTTTGGTACCTTCAGTACTTCGGGAGCCCATAACAGTAAGGGGCCTCCCAGTACAAAAACCTGCTTGACATGAAAGCAAGCAAGAGCTGATCTCTGCTCCTCCTCTCCGAATCGGCACTACAGTTGAATATTTTTGATATTTCTTTATTTTCCTGATTATTTTTATTTAGTGTGACTGACTGGGAGTTGGGGACCTGAGGGACGGTGGGCGGAGTGCCCGCACACATTTGGGGGCTTTCAGCCTTTTAACTCCTTTTTCTCCTTCCCTTTCTCTCCTTCAGGAAATACTTCTTAAAAATTATTAATAGTAATCCCAGCAAACAAAAAGAGAAGCAAAAAGAGAGTGGAAAGTAGAAACAGTTTTAAGGAAGCAAAATCAAGCAGAAAGGAGATTGCACCCTTGCAGTTAAGTGAGGGGATTATAAAGGTAGTCCAGGTAGGATAGTGCAGTTGAGCTCCAGGTCATCACGCTTCCTTCCCTGGGCCTCCTCAAAATGCCTTTGAAAGCTGCTGTTGCTGGAAGAGAAGAAAGTCAATGTGCCTGCCTCTCCTCTAGAGTAGAACAGCTTTAAGAAGTAGTAAACCCAGTCTCCTTCTCTACAAACAGCTCCTCTTCTCTTCCGCCATCACTTCCGTCTTCTCCCTCGGCAGAAGAACAAAGGGTGGGCCTTCTGATGGCCCAAGCAAATCGGAGGCGGGGTCGGAGGCGTGGCCGGAGGTGGGTCAAAACAAAGACTGAGCTCCATTCACCTTCCCTTGCTGCAATTGCTGCTCTTCCCACCAGCTCGAGAGAAAGAACCAACAGACTGGGGAAACCCCAGAAGAGTTGCCAGATGAGGAGTTATAAATCAAGGACATTCTGGGGGGTGGGCTATACCTCCAAAGACAGCAATCACCTTGTAAAGACTCCAACCCAAACCAAGGTGCAAGCGGAGGGTGTAACAGGGGACTCCAATCCAACAAACCCCATCAATCAAGGCTTGGCCCATTTTGTCACCGGCGAAGCAGAGATGGGGACTCCCCTAAAGGCCGCTGGTCCATCTCAAGCACTAATTCACTGCCTTGGGGAGATTAATTTCTCCCCAAGACCACCTACGGACCAACTGGACGCCTGGAGGCCTCCTTACTTGGACCTTGGATCCCTATCTTCGGCCCCTCCACTGTCCCCTTTTCAGGGGGTGTGCCGGAAGTTGAGCCCCCCAGTGCAGTCATCAATGGGGATTTAACAACGACACTCCCTATTGCAGTGGTCAGTGGGCTCGGGAGGTATGGCGGTAGGCGCAGGCCGAGTGCAAAGAAGTATGCAAGAACAAGGGGAGGTCGCAATATGACCTCCACGCGTTCTGACCTGCGGCCTATCCCTAGGCACACTGATGACAGACATCCAGTTTCTTCCCCTTCCTCTCTGGTGTTGGTGAATGCTAGGTCAATTAGGAACAAGACGTCTACCATCAGAGAGTTCCTCACCGAATTAACACCAGACCTACTATGTATAACAGAAACCTGGCTCCAAGACAGCGATAACACCTGCTTACAAGAACTAGCTCCTCCAGGCTATGTTGTCACCCAACAGAATAGGAACGGGAAGCGGGGGGGGGGGTAGCTTTGCTCTCCCGATATATGTTAGCCCTCAGAGCGGTGCCTGCGCTGAACGCCCCGGGTATTGAATCTGCCGGGTTAGTGTGGGACGCCCGTGAGAGTATAGCCTTCCTGCTGGTGTACCGAGCGCCCAGCGCACCAGCAGAGAGTCTATCCCTGCTGCTTGAGACTGTGTCGGACTGGGCATTGAGGTTCCCCAGGCTTATTGTCCTGGGGGACTTCAATGTCCATGCCAACACAGCCTCACTGTCATCAGCGGCAGCGGACCTAGTGTCTACCATGGCAACACTAGGGCTCTCGCTCTGTGATTCGGGACCCACCCACCAAGCGGGTCATACCTTGGATCTTGTCTTCAGCGCAGCCCTCCAAGTGACCCTAGCCTCTACCATCGAGGTTCCATGGTCGGATCACTGTGCCCTGAGGATCCGGATTGAGCATGCTACCCCGCCCTGCAAGGGCGCCGAACAAATTTGGGTTCGCCCAAGGAGACTTATGGAACCAACCAGGTTCCTGAATGCTCTGAGGGATCTGGAGTCTGTCAGCGTCTCAATCGATGAGCAAGTCAACATCTGGAACACTAGACTATCCAACGCTCTCGATGAGATTGCCCCTAGACGCCCTCTCCGGCCCCGCCGAAATCGGTCTCCCTAGTTTACCGAGGAGCTTAGATCGACGAAACGGGAAAAGAGATGGCTAGAGAGCAAGTGGAGGAAGCTCTGTGATGAAGGCTCGAAATCGGCTTATAAGCTTATTATGGAGACTTATGAGCAAGCTGTCAAGGCTGCGAAAAATTCATACTATGCAGCCTTGATAGCGTCCGCCAGCTCTCGCCCAGCTCAACTGTTCAAAGTGATTAGGTCTTTGACGATGGCCCCTACCATCCCAAAAAATGACGATCAGGCCCTAACTGCCGAGGTTTTTCAGAGCTACTTTGCGGACAAGATTTCGGCCCTCCGCCGGGACCTTCCCCCTACTCTTGATACAGTTAGCGAACTTGAGACTCTGTGGCCTCTTGCCGGGCCCACCTTCGACCGGTTCCGACCACTGGATGCAGAAGCCGTTGATAGGATAGTTACTGCAACTAGATCGACCACTTGCTCCCTCGATCCGTGCCCCTCCTGGCTGGTGAAAGCTTGCCTGGAGGGGTTACGTGACCCCCTGTTGAAATTGGTTAACAGCTCCCTTGAGCAAGGAGTTTTTCCAGGGGGATTGAAAGAGGCAGTCGTCATTCCATTGCTGAAGAAGCCAAACCTAGATCCGTCGGTCCCTTCCAACTACCGCCCAGTATCAAATTTGTCGTTCCTGGGCAAGGTGGTTGAAAGGGCAGCAATGGAGCAGTTGCAGTCCTACCTAGATGATGCAACTTGGCTTGACCCCTTCCAGTCCGGCTTCCGTTCTGGGCATGGGACGGAGACGGTGCTGGTCGCCATCACAGACAAGCTGCGTTGCCAACTAGATCAAGGTGGATCGGCACTGCTCGTGTTATTGGACCTCACGGCAGCGTTCGATACTGTCGATTATGATATTTTGACCCACCAACTGGCCGGGGCCGGGGTGAGAAGGCCAGCCCTTAGTTGGCTGTCCTCCTTTCTCCGGAACCGGTCTCAGCGAGTGAGAAGGGGGGAAGGTCGTCTTCGGGGGCTCCCCACTTCACTGTGGGGTGCCTCAGGGGGCGATTCTCTCCCACTTGCTCGGTTGGCATGCAGCTTTGGGCTGGAGTGTCACCAGTATGCGGATGACACCCAGCTCATTCTGGGGATGGAGGGCCAGCCAGACTCCGTACCCGATAATTTCCATCATTGCCACGAGGCCGTCACTGTTCTACGGCTTTTGCAAATGTGAGTCGCCCTGAGCCTACGGGAAAGGGCGACTAATAAGTCGAAGTAATAAATAAATAAATAAATAAACAAACAAACAGAAGGGAAAAGATCCAGACACTTAACAGCTGTATCTCTGATGCGCTTTAAACCCAGGTCTTACTGAAGTTTGTGGAAGGGGAACCTGAGAGACTTTCTTAATCCCATTGCTGACACCAAGGCTGAGGCTCCACTGAAGGGAAGAAAGGAAATTCTTCCAGGGAAAAGGGGAGCCTCATAAGTTCCAATGGGCTGAAAAAGAGCAGTTTTTATCAGATGCTGAATGAAAACACCCATTCGGCAGGGCATCCATTTTTGAGATGGAAAATGGATATGGGGATTCTGGTAACCAGCAAGCAGAAATGGCTAGCGATCCACCCAAAATACACAAGCCTACTATGCAATGCTATTGTGTGCAAATTTTGTACAGAATAATTCCAGGATTCGTCTCATCAGAACTTCCCAATATACAAAAATATATTTTTGATTAATTAATTGACATTTTTTTGTATTTGCAAGTGTTTCCCTTCCCCAGGAAATTAGATTTTTAGACTAGTATAATGAGAATTTCTGAGTACCTTAAACCCCTTCATCAGATTTTTTTTGAATCTGAGAATTGACAACAAGGGTGATAAGATCCCATTAGCATTGGGTTTTGGATCCTGTCCCAATCTTTTTCTTCAATTACTAGTTTTCTGCCTTTCCATAGTGGACTATCAAAAATATGTTTCCCTCATCTATATATATAAAGGAACAGTCGTCATGTGAAGACTACCTTCATGTGAAGGATAGAATGCTGAGAGATTTCAGTTGTCAGTTGGTGTTTGAGGGTTAAACTGTCAAAACCAAACTCTATGAGGGAGCAATTCTCCAGCAATTCCTACCCACACAACACAACACAACTTCCAATCACAACCCATCCCACCAACCTTACGGGACCCCGTACACACAACACCTACCACCACCACAAACAAAAACCATTCCTTCCACACAGACAGAAACTGACCCAAAAGACAAGCCATGCCTTCTAAAAATAACAGCATCGGACGACACACTCACAACGCTACATACTGAAGCAGCCAAATTAAGGAGTTATGGAACTCCAAGTACCAAGTTTACTTTACCAAGCCACCTGTTCGTGCGGGCGCAAGGGTGAGGAAGAATCACACGACAACTGTGAAATAGGTGAAAATCAAAAGGATTTATTCTCACCAGCTGGTGGGCTTCTGCCAGCAGAACTCGGCTGCAGATAGGGGCAAAAGACCCCGTCACTTCTCATACAAAGACATTTATACCACAATGGAGTCATTCCAGTCAAGCCCACCCCTTCTTCATGGATAAAACAATCATAATTGGCTGGTGATTACTGTTGCTTACATGACATTTCATTAATCCAATAAACAGTGCATTTTTCATTAGCATCACATCTTTGTCATACCTAAGAATGAGAACAATAGCCATCTATAAGTTATTTCTTTCACACAGTGCAGTTATCAATGCTGAGTCTCTCTGTTCCCTGATTGAAACATTACTTCCAGGCTCCGTGCCAGCAGCGGAGAAGGACAGACTCTTTGCCATGCGCAGTGGTGTTTCCATTCGCATTAACTTTTCCATAGCTCAAACTGTACTGCTTTCACCCATCTAGCCTAATGTTATCTCAAATTGGGCACAGGGTGTATTAAAGAGCATTAAATCACAGTGTTAGTCTTTCATTGCAAGTGCCTGCCTGATTTCTTGGCACCAAAACCCACTTTTCAGAGCTAACACGTAAGTAGCATCACTCTCTGACTGTACTTTTTACACGGAAAAGTACCAAACCTGCTCT